>LR749504.1:1465090-1627590 GCA_902729485.2 Mus minutoides | reverse complement strand
GTAAAATTCTAAAAAGACAATAAAAATAAGGATTATGAAAAATGCCTTTTAATACACAGTGGTAGTTTCTGACTCAGCTTTATTTCAGTCTGGAACACACAACAGGAAGTCTACCTGCGTCTCTGGTAAATTATTCAATGTGGTTTTCTTTTCTTTCCTTTTAAAAGAAATTGACTCAAGGTTGAAAATATTGGCTTAGAGAAATAAATTACTCAGAATGATGATGATGCCAGGCCATACTTAAGTTTTATATTCTATTTGCCTATTTTCCTTTCATCTTTATCTCTCTGTCACCCTCTCTATTTCTCTCTTATTTACTTGTTTCTTTGTTTGTTTGTTTGAGAGAGGGTTTTACTATGTTGTTTTGGTTATATTGATCTATACATTGATCAAGCTGACCTTGAATTCACAGAGCTTTGGTTCCTAAATTCTGGGATTAAAATTGCCAATAGTGACCCATTACATTTTACACTATACCGATTGTACCCTGGCTTTAAAAGCATTGGGTCTACTATGTTATTAACTACCTACCACAAAGACAGCTAAGGAAAAGTGAGGGCGTTTCAAATTATCACAAGCAATATCCTTGCTCTAACCTAGACTGCTCTGGTTTTAGAAGTTCTTCCCATTGGAAACCCCTCTTTTCCTTTTGCATTGATTGTATTGATTTAAACTGCTACTTTGGAGATAGGGATAGGGTTGTCAATGTACCCCCCATCCAAACCCACTTCTACATACTGGTTTTCAGGGATGGTAAAGAACAGGTCCCATATGCCCTTCTTTTGCCTGGGTCCATCTTTTTCAGCTTTCCTCACCTTGTCTACAGCCAGCCAACTCAGTTGTCCTGATCACAGTGCTTTCTCCCACTGGGCCACACACGAACCATATTGCTTACCCATTCCCTGAAGGTTTGCTCACTGCTACTCTTGCCAGAGAGGGTCTCTCCCTGTAATCCAAATCCTGCATATTCTATAAGACATAGCCCAGGCTAACCTACCATGAAGCCTCAGCACCATTCTATCCCACAGTTTTCTTTTCCTTTTCTGATCCGTTAAGGGCTTTAAAGCATTTCCATTCCCATTCAGTAACAGAGAAAGTTTAGGAACCAATGTTAAAAACTCACATCTATTATACAGCAATATAGAAAAAACATGATATTCATTAGCATTCAGAGTCAACCATCTTAGTTTATGTTTTTTTCCATTATTTCTACAGCAAACACATAGTATAAAAATGTAATAGAAGAAAAATATCTGAAGTCCTTGATTTCAAGGACTTCCAGAGTTTGAGCCTTTCTATAATTTAACGTTTAATGGTCACTTAAAGTTTTATGGTAATTAATTATTCTCTGCTCATTAATTCAGACTAATTTTCACTTGCAAAAAATATTGCAGTATTTTTAAACCTCCACACGTTGCTTTTCCTTTTCTTGCTATTCATCTTCCTGTTCTCCACTTTTATAAGTTATTTAATTAGATTTAACTTATTGTTGTCAATATTTGCATATAGTCAAATAAACACCTTACTTCCCTCAAAGAATTGAAAGTTCTGAATGGCAGACAAAACACTGCTTCTCAGATTAAAACGTAACTTCAAGAAAAGACAATGATTTGTTTGTGAAGCTGAAGTGTAGAACAACGTTGCAAACACAGGTTTCTTTGCCTACATTGCATTCTCTACAATTAAGGTTCATAAAGGAAAAAACACAATTAAAAGAAAATATGAAAAGTAGAGAAACTGAAAAGGAATTTTTAAAAGGTGAATCTCAACAAGATAACAACAAAGAAACAAAGAAGATTTTAGAGAAAAAGAGAGGGAAAGAAGGAAATGGATTGTAACAGGGAAGGAGTTAAAGGGGAATTTGAGGTGGGTGCTTCAAAGGAAAATTAAATATTAGACCAAACTATCCCTCGAAAAGGACTGAAAGCGCCGAGGGATGAGTGCTCGGTTGCTATGTGTGTCTGGTTGATGATATTTGGTTGATGTGCATGTTGCTTGATGTTTAGTTGATGATACTTAGTTGATATTTGGTTGATAGATTCATATACATGCTTCTGGTCCCCTGAATATTTAAGAAAGCTTTTGGTAGTACCTGAAACCTTTTTTTCTTTCTACATGACACAGTCAAAATAAAATGTTCCTTGGTTTCCCAAATATTGAGTCAAAGCACAAAATTAAGGCCAGAAGGGATACAAGGAAAAGAAAATAATTTTTAAAGTTAATTGTGCTTCATCTACAGCTTCTATAGTTTTGTGTATTTAATGAATTGTTGCAGCAATGATTTAAGGTTTCGTTTGCATCCTCATGCTACAGAGAAGGTGGTGACTGTTTCAGAAGATAAGTGTTCATCATCCTCATGCTACAGAGAAGGTGGTGACTGTTTCAGAAGATAAGTGTTCATCCTACAGGTGGAGGTGGCAGGCCAGGCTCCGAAGATAGGTCACAGGTTCTGGACCCCTGGGTGCTGCCCTTCCTCCAGAAGCAACACCTTCATCTTTCGTTTTTTTTTTTTTTTTTAAAGATTTATTTCATTTAATATGTAAGTACACTGTAGCTGTCCTCAGGCATTCCAGAAGAGGGCGCCAGATCTCATTAAGGATGGTTGTGAGCCACCATGTGGTTGCTGGGATTTGAACTCATCACCTTCGGAAGAGCAGTCGGGTGCTCTTACCCGCTGAGCCATCTCACCAGCCCCATCTTTCGTTTTTAACTACCTCTTTTTTCCCCCAGAAATTTCCACACTCTGAGTCACAAGAGCCTATTTCTCATTTAGTCTACACACACAGCCATACTGATAGCCAGTGCTCACCCCTGTACCCAGGGAAAAGCACTAGATGGCTGGCTTTGGAAAAGAGTGCCATGATGATGAATATCTGTCTGCTTATCTTCAATTACAAGCTTGGAGCTGGCTCTGCTGCAGGGTAGAATATCGAGATTAGTTGGCCTGAATTCTATTCAGGGACACCTGCCTCTACCCTGGAGATAGAAGATAAACTGAGGGACAGAGTAGTATCTCTCTGGAGTCTGGAAGAAAATAGGCCAGGCACTTACTCTTTGATCTGTGAAATAATGGCTGAGAGAAGGGCAGAAACAGGGGAAGCCTGTTGAGTCTTCTGAGAGATGCTCCTCCAGCACTCAGCTAGACCAGTTCAGATCCTTGTCTCTTCTCAGCTGTTGTCCAGTCACAGTTTTCAAAACCTGTGGCACTACAAGAAAGGGTCCCATGCAATGTGTTCTCCTTGGCAAATGTGCAACAATCAGTTCTCAGAATCCAATCCTTGTAGCCACCACTTCTGTCACAATATTTTCTTGTTTTAGGGATCCTTCACTCACTGTACCTTATATTTTGCATTGCACTATGTTAAGATAGACAAGATGACCATACATGCAAAGAGTGCTTGTCAAGGAACAATCTTAAACAATGGCTAATATGTTATTCCTTATGTGGATTTGGCTTAATGCTGGGTATCAGGATTCTCTATGAACATTTAAGGAAGCTTCAAAGTGGAGTCACCTAATCATTGGGTTTCCATTTGTGGGTGTGCCTGATAGTATCAGTAGCCAAATTTATAATTAAGTATTGTAAGTTACTGAGTTCTGCTTTATCTCTCTCCTCCAGGGTTTTAATTGTGCATTATTTAGTGCTTAGGATAAAATGAAATTATATCAATTATCTTTTCTTAAAGATAGTCCTTGTGACCCAGTCATTGTGTATTCTCCCCTAAAGTGTGTTATTCTTACACTATGAATATTCTAATTATAGGCTGCAGGTTCAAAATCACTTGTAATTTTCAAGTAAAGAAAAGTCAAACATTGTACCCAGTGTTGGGAAAGATTTAGTGTTGGTCTACCTTGCACAACCTGAATGCTGTGTATTCTTAGAACCCTAAGACAGTAGTAATCTGGCTCCTGCCCCAGGTGACCATGGAAAGAAGAATTCTGTACAGAAAAAGGATATAGTCTTTAGATGAAGGTTTAAAAAATAGGTTTTATTCACAGTCCCGGGAGTTAGATGTGAGGTACTAGGCCACTTAGTGAACGTCTCTGAGATTCAATATATTTTTCTATAAATTGAGTCTGTAATTAGAACTGTTGCTTTTAACCCACATCACAGGGAAATTCTAGATTAATGGCTATATTGGTGGCATCTTTTTGCCCCTTCTCTCTCATGGAAAATGACAAAACAAAGCAGACACTGCAGGAGGATAAAAAATTAGAGAATCTATTCAAAGCATATAGTGTCTGCCTAGTAGACATTCTAAAAATAGACAATAACAATAACAACAACAAAAGCAAGAAGGCGCAGTCCTGCAGTGAGCATGCATACAACTGGCAGGCACATCACTGGAATTCTGACACAAAACATTCTAAAGATACAGAGAGTCTCCTCCAAGCCAAGTTTCCTCAGGAAACCCTGACAGCTGCTGAGGAGTCCAGGCTACAAAAGGTCTCTGTTTGATTCATAGAGTTGACACGAGGAGAACGAAGTCAACAGTAGTTTCTCTCCAGTGTCATAGTTGTATCATTTATTCATTAAAAATTATGTATTGATAAACGATTATGTATAGATTATCTATACATTTTATCACCTAAGTTTGATTTTGTGAGAAAAGAATATATCAACATGTTAATCAACAAATACTTAAGTGTCAAACAAGAAAATAGAATTTCAAATTTCAAGTACAGCTCTAAATATTTAATTCTATATTCCATTGAGAAAAAAAAAGAAGCTTTCCTAGTTCTCTCTGTATTCATCTTTAAATCTATAGTGCAAATTTGAAAAGCAATAAATACTGTTTTGAATGGTATCTTTCCTTTCTTTGCTTTAATTTACTCTCACACATAAGGATTCATGTATGTGTATGCACAGACACATCAATCACCTGGGAGTATCATTGGCATTCTGTCTATATATGTGCATATACAACACACAAAACTGTTTATGAAATAGACTGTAGGCTTTGACGTCTACATTAGACATAATTAACAAATGCAATGTGCCTAAATATCCCAGGGTTTTGTGACACTGTGGATGCTTTTGTTTTCTTCACAATTTGAGGACCATAATGTCACAATATGGAAGTGAAAGTATGCCAGGAAAGTCTGGTTCCTTCCAGTATCTGGTAGCAGGAAGACACAGATCAGTCTTTCCAAGTCAGATTCTGCAGTCCTTGGAGGCCATATTGAAGGCTCCCAACTTGTCTCTTGTTGGCACCTAGCAACCACCAGGACAATAAACACTGAGATGGGATAACTCAAGCAGCCCTCTTCAGATGGGCCCAGCAAAGATACTGACTCTTAAAAATGGAGCTCTTCAGAAGATGGCCTAGTTGGCTATCATTGGGAAGAAAGGCCCCTTGGTCATGCAGACTTTATATGCCCCAGTACAGGGGAACGCCAGGACCAAGATGTGGGAGTGGGTGGGTAGGGGAGCAGGGCTGGGGATGAGGAAGGGTATAGGGGACTTTTGGGATAGCATTTGAAATGTGAATGAAGAAAATATCTAATAAAAATTGGAAAAATTTTTTTTTAAAAATTGGAGCTCTTTCCAGAGTTTCATACCTCAGAGAATGTAAAGTTACAAGCCTCAGAAAACTTACCAAAGAAGGCAAACACATAGACACACCGCTCATGTGGTTTCCTAATAAGCAGAAAGCGCTAGATTCCTCTACCTGATGCCAGACTTGTAAGTATTTATAACATTGTTTTGTGTTATTACCATTGGCCAAAACTAGAAGTAGAATTTTTATGTATCTTTTATGTTCTATCAGTTTTAGCAATTCACAGCTGCAAAGTTGTTACTGTAACCCTAGATGGTAATACTAACCACATGGCTACTCTGTGAATCAAATTATTCTTCCGTGACCCCCACATGCCAAGCAAAATGCAGACATCATTGTAGACAAGGGGTAAAAATCTAATTAACTGGGCAATATCTTCATTCCCAATACTCCATGATGAAGCAGTCTGACAACAGGCTTCTGTGATGTGTATTCCATCCCCCATTTTTATTTACTAAGTTTTATGGTGCTGGGTAGCAGTGGGTAGTGTAATGGATGGAACAAGCCATTCTGATATCCTCCAGCAGTAACAGAGACATTGCTCTAGTTCCCAGGAATGCTTCCAGGAGACAGACCTTATCTGTTAGCCTATTTGGGGAGTTGATATCTCCTCATTAAAAATAATAGTTAGTGACTGTTTTTTTCCATGTATATTCAAGGGTCAGCTCCTGTTCTCCAGACTCCATCAGAGACTAAATGAGTGTCCATTATACCATCCTACAATGTTATCTAAGACACCTAATGGAACAAGCTCAACCTCTCCTTTTGTGTCCCTATCTCACCTTCCTCAAGTGTCCATTCCAAGAGGACTCCTGAGAAGAAGATTGAAACTGTCCTTTTTGGTTCACAGAAGCAAGACGCAGAGAGTATTGCCAAAACAAAAGGAGCATGTGATAGCAGTTTGTGGCATTTTTGTTTTGTTCTTGATCTGGAGCAAAGCAGAGAATAATTCATGAGCAATAAACTCTTAAGGACTTAGCTGTAGGTACTGTATGACTCAAGTTTTAGCTTGGCCACAGTGCCAATGAAAAGCTGCTTTTTGTCATTGTTCTTTCTTCTTCCTTTGCTCTTCTGTATCAGTACTTTTTCCTCTACTTATTTTCTCTGTATCCTTGATCAGAGTGGGTGACCTGAGAAGTACCACAAGGCTCCTATGGTCTCCCCATAATTCTCCAAGGAAGACACACTTTCCTCTCTCTTATGTATAGATTTTACCAGAGAAACCATGTTTTAGGGGAATTTAACACTGATAAGCTTGAAGCACATGCCTATTGCATGAGGTAAAGGAGGAGAAACTGTGAGAGATGTGCTTGTTTTGCAATTAGCCTGCCTATTCGGAAGACTCCTCCTCCTCCTTCTTTCCTTTCAGGAAACAGTAACTGTAGAGCAATGCAAACTCGGCTAAAAGGAAGTAAAAAGAAAACTTATCAGGAAACTTCCTGGATACTGTAACACACTGCATGTCATCTGAAAGGTCCAAGTTTTCTGGCAGTGCTTCTTTTGCAGGGATGTGAGATGGTGTAGAAATAAACACTTCCCAAAGTGAAAAGGGACTTCCAGATGTTGTGTGCCTCAAAAGTACCTTGAATTCTTAATTTTACTTGCCCTCTATATACCCCGAAGATGTTCCAACTGGTAAAAAGGACACATGCTCCACTATGTTCATAGCAGCCTTATTTATAATAGCCAGAAGCTGGAATGAACCCAGATGTCCCTCAACAGAGGAATGGATACAGAAAATGTGGTACATTTACACAATGGAGTACTATTCTGCTATTTAAAAAATGAATTTATGAAATTCTTGGGCAAATGGATGTATCTGGAGGACATAATCCTTAGTGAGGTAACCCAATCACAAAAGTCATTGGACATGCTCTCACTGATAAATGGATATTAGCCCAGAAACTTAGAATACCCAAGATACATTCTGCAAAACACAAGAAAATCAAGAAGGAAGACCAGTGTGTGGATACTTCATTCCTCCTGTGAATAGGAAACAAAATACCCATGAAAGGAATTACAGAGACAAAGTATAGAGCTTAGATGAAAGGATGGACCATACAGAGACCAACCCACCTGGGGATCCATCCCATAATCAGTCACTAAACTCAGACACTATTGCATAGGACAGCAAGTGTTTACTGAAGGGACCCTGATATAGCTGTCTCGTACAGAAGTGGATGCTCACAGTCATCTATAAGATGGAGCACGGGGCCCACATTGGAGAAGCTAGAGATAGAACACCAGGAGCTGAAGGGGTCTGCAACCCTAGAAGAGGAACAACAATATGAACTAACCAGAACCCCCAGAACTCGTGTCTCTAGCTCCATATGTAGCCATCATTGTAGTCGGCCATCATTGGGAGGAGAGGCCCCTTGGTATTGCAACCTTTATATGCCCCAATACAGGGGAACGCCAGGGCCAAGAAGTGGGAGTGGGTGGGCAGGGGAACAGGGCGGTGGGAGGGGGAGGGAACTTTAGTGATAGCATTTGAAATGTAAATTAAGAAAATATCTAATAAAAAAATTGAAAAAAATTTTACTTGCTCTCTGAATTAGAAACACACAAAGAAACAAAACAAATACAAACTCTGAGCTGTCAGATTCCACCAACTCTTACTGCCTGTTGTAATCTTTGGACTACATCTTTTGCATATATAACCCATATCTTGGGCCAACCTAATCTTTGGGAATTCCCCCTTGCCTTGGCTTCTAGAATCTAATGTTCTATCAGTTTTCTTCTTCTCCTAAAGTTCCCTCTCAGCTCCTTTATTTCTTTCCTGTTCTCATTTTTATCCATTTCCTAATGAAAAGTGATAAGTTTCTGAATCAGAGAGGATGTAAAAGATGAAGACTGTCTTACAGAGGATCTCCACTCACTGGCATCATGCACATGATAAAGAACAGATCAGAGCAGTCTCTCTGCTGGGTTGATTACCAGTCTCTCCACTAAGGCAAGATGTTCCTTGTCAGGACCCTACAGCACCCCTTGGGAGACCTCTGCATGACTCCGTGTTTTCTCTTTTGTTATCTTGTTGGATTATACAGTCCCTCAGCATAGGTCTCAGATACCTCCTTTAGCAAGAAAGTGCTGCTGCATTTTTTGAAAGAATAAATAGTTGTAATATGCACAGACATTACTACAGGAAATGCTGCCTCTATCTATGCAGGGATTCTCTAAGATTCCTGCATGTGAAGACCTTCCTTTCACAGTTTCAGTAATTCTCAATTACAAAGCAAAATACTTCAACTTCCGACATTAGCATTTACTCATGGCCATTAATGTGCTGGGAAGCAATGCTTTACTTACATGAATACTGAGTCAAGCAAAGCCTGAGAAATAGCATTGTTATATTTTATGAATTTTGATACCTACCGTATCATGTGGCAAATTGTAGTCAGTAAGTAATATCAGAGACCCTCAGCTTCAGCAGATAAGGAGATAGAGTGTTCCCTTTATCTCCTGCATTGTCTCCACCTCTTCTCTTCCTGTCCACACTGTACCAGCAGGCCCTCCTTGTCTATAATCAACAACACTCATGAAACACCATATTCCTAAAGCACGTTTGTCTTTATTTATGTACTGTATATTTCCTATTGCCACCCAAACAATAACCAATTGAATCCAGATAACCTGAAAGCTTCTGAATACCAGAGGAGTCCCAGTTTTAATCTTTGCATATCCTTTTCTCTACTAATCCTCCCTTTACATAGAAGAGTCTCAACAAATGCAGAATTAACTGGTTTAAATTCCATTCTTAAATATTCTGTTGAAAAACATAAGGCATTCTTTTCACTCTAACACTTTCCCCATTCTGTACATAAATGATGCATACTACCAACCAATTTTTGCTAATGACAGTTTGTATATCAAAAATGTTCCAATTTTGGGCTGGTGAGATGGCTCAGCGGGTTAGAGCACCCGACTGCTCTTCCGAAGGTGATGAGTTCAAATCCCAGCAACCACATGGTGGCTTACAACCACCTGTAACAAGATCTGACGCCCTCCTCTGGTGCGTCTGAAGTCAGCTACAGCGTACTTCAGTGCCCCTTCCTAGAACCAAGAACAAAGCGCACACTGAAGGAGTTACAGAGATCATGTGTGAAGCTGAATCAAAAGGATGGACCAACCAGTGACGGCGGCTTCCAGGGATCCCTCCCATAATCAGCCACCAAAATAAACACTATAGCATATGCTGGAACACAGGACTCCCAAGGTAGGAGCTAGAGAAAGTACCCANAAAAAAAAAAAAAAAAAAAAGAAATGAATCCTTGGACCGGAGAGACCAACCGGAGCAAGCCAGGCTGTCCGGAGCGAGCGGAGCCGAACGGGGACGGCCGGAGCAAGCGGGGACACCCGAGCTAGCAGGGCCGGAGCGAGTGGGGCCGAACGGGAATGGCCGGAACGAGCGGGGCCAAACTGGAGCAAGCGGAGCCGATCGGAGCAAGCGGGGCTGGCTGGAACAAGCGGGGGGCCGTACGGGGGCGGCCGGGAGCAAGTGGGGCTGGCCGGAGTGAGCGGGGTCGAGCAGAGCGAGCGGGGTTGACCGGAACAAGGAAAAAAAAATGTTCCAATTTTATGTATGCATTCTTGCACTGCTGCCTGACGTTTGGAATACTGGTGACAATGTACATATAGCACTTCAAGAAGAAATGCATATAATCCAAGAACATTGCTAATTCATTTGTGAGAAGTTGAGACATATCCCTAAAATTGAAGGGACACTGGACAACCAATTTGTCCAAGCTCCCTATAGCATGCCAAATCTTGTTATGTAATGTGGCTTCTCTCTTGTCAACTGTCTAAAACTTAGCTCTCTAGCATGCTGGCAAAGATCACAAATGACAGAGCTATTGTGG
This sequence comes from Mus minutoides, assembly GCA_902729485.2. NCBI lineage: Eukaryota > Metazoa > Chordata > Mammalia > Rodentia > Muridae > Mus > Mus minutoides. Next base: position 1,617,170 of record LR749504.1, on the reverse strand, counting down.
CTGGCATCAGCCAGCAATAAATAGCTGCAGGCTGACAGACTTTGGATGAGCACTCAAAAGGATTGTTAAATTTCATGGCCAGCCCCAAAACAGGAAGTACTGCATAAAATGAAGCCAAGACAAAAACCAACCCAACCTCAGAAACACAGGCTCCAGAAAAGAAGATGACGTTAATATCTGTGATTATCTGCTGATTTGCATTAGAGCAGGCAGGCTTCTGCTTGCAAACCCTTAGTAAATTTACAGAATTGGCTACTTAAGTAATCAAACACAGGATATAACACACACACAAGTACACAAACACTGAGAGACCAATTTGTTTTCAAGATCTTCTCTCTCATTTATAGTTCAGATTTAGGCTAGATTTGATTGTTAGTTCAGATTGCAGAGAAATGTCTAATTCTTCACATTCTTAGAAAAGTGTGTCTAGGCCACGCCCCAGTCCAGCTCTGGTTGCACAATCATAGATTGGTCTGGACAACTCAACCCGGGAACTGCAATCTCCAGCTTCCCCTATTTGCGACTCACTGAGAACCCTGCAGCTTGGGGGCTAGTCTGGGAGAGGGTCTTGTTTTACAAACCCTGAGCAGACAGTGTTAAATTCCAGCTCCGGGTTGCTGAGAAGGTGGGCTCTCTGCAGTGAGCCGCGGGCAGGAAGGGGAGGGCCCAACTGGGCGACGCGGAGCTGGGCGCGGGCTCAGGGCTGGGTCGGAAAAGCTGCCTCACTGAGCTGTCCCGCTCCTCCTGTCCCGAGCTGTGGCTGCCCCCCCCCCCCAACAATTTCGCTGCGTTTTCCCGGAGGCTGCGCCCGCAGCAGCTTCACCAAAATATGTCCCAGCCCGGCCCGAAGCCTGCCGCCTCTCCCAGGCCCAGTCGCCGTGCGGCAGCTCGCCACACCCAGGAGGTGAGTAGTACTCCAGACTGAGCCGCCGGGCAAGCCGCAAAGGGCCTAAGTCCCGGAGTGTCCCGCCGCAGTCCTGGGGCGTTGCCCCTCCTTGCACCTTCCAGAGTGGGAAAGAGATGAGAACTCCATGTCTATGGGCAAGCAGGTGGCTAAAGGCTCTCCGAATTGGGTAGTGGCACGAGTTGAGTGGAGGGACTCCTGGAGTAAAGCGGGCTAGTGAGACCCAGGCGGTGAACCTGGGCGTGGAGGCAGAATAAAGTTGACTTGGGACCTCCGGAGTGGGCTCCTGTGGCTGGGCAGAAGGGTTCTGACCTCCGTGTGAAGTCACCCCCGCGCCCCCAACCCTAGCCCTCCATTTAGGGAGTGGCATCTGAAAAACTGACACACACCTCTTTCCTAATTAGCCTTGGGATGGGGCGGAACCACGCCAGCTTGGGCGGGCCCTGTCGCCTCTTCCCCTTGTGCCCTCCCACCTGGCAGCTGTGTCCTGTGCGGTGGTCAGCCAGGTCCCAGCCAGGCAGAGAGTCATCGTGGTGCGCGTTCTGCGTTCTCGAGAGGTTCCCAGCGGAGCAAGTCAGAGTTGTCGCCATGGCATTCGCAAGTTGGTGGTACAAGACGGTAAATAGAAGGGGCGAGTCTGGGAAGGAAGTGTATTTACCTCGCTCCTCTGGGAAGTAGAGGAAACACGTCCAGAAGTTGGAGGGTCAAGGGCAGGGATCGAGTGAGCCTTTGCAGAACTTCTGATTAAGCTCCGGCAGAAGCAGAAGGCTCTACTTTCAGTGGTATGCGGACGTGCTCTGGGCGGTACCGTCTGGCTGGCGAGGCACACCAAACTCAGCTCGCGTTCACAAATTGAATGGACAGCAATCCTTAATTCCGCCCTTTGGAACACATACCTGGATAGGTAGACAAGAGGCACTGTAGCTCAGGCTTAGTTTTTCAACTGCTAAGTAAAGATTAAAAACTTACAAATCAAAAAAATGGTCAAGCAGTTTCAAACTCGAAAGAGGGTGGAGAATGGAAAAGAAAAGAACTGATCATGGAAAAACTGATCAGTTTTCAGGGGCGGGGGATGGGGAGAGAGAAATGATTATATATCACTTTTACAAGAGGACAAACGTGTTCCTTTTGGTTAGTGAACTGAACATCTGTCCTACCAAGTATGTGTTATACCCAATCAAGCTGGAACTTGTAATGTTTTGAAACCAGAAAGCATAGTTTTAACATTACATTAAAAAAAAAAAAAAAGAGTTCACAAACCCTATGTTGACAGAGAGTCATAAGTTGATTTATGGCGAGAATTTCAAAATCTTCCTTCCTCTCAGGAGGTGGTGTGGAAAAAGTAAAGATACAGTAACCAGATAATCTTTGCAACTAGAAACTTCGGGTTAGAATTAGAAAATAGGCAGTGAGGACTGATTGATCATCTAAGTGTGTTAGCCTTCAGGTGCACTATAGAGTTCTTAACTCAAGTGGCAATGATTTCAATGTGTCAGTCTTTGTAAATGTGTTTCCATATCGGTAAAATAGCAAATCTATACATATGTCAGCAGTAGATGACATGCCACACACGTTTTCAGAGATGTTTCTTCGTGAATGTTCTACCTTACACTTTTCTGTGCTATTTAAATGTATAGTTTTATTTATTTTATATATTTTTATTGATTATTTTATTTATTTACATTTCAATTGTTATTCCCCCTTCCTGGTTTCCCCTCTGCAAACCCTCTACCCCACCCCCTGTGTCTATGAGGGAGCTCCACCTCCCACCCACCAACTACTGCCTCACTGCCCTAGGATTCCCCTACACTGGGGCATCGGTCCTCTAAAGGAACAAGGGCCTTTCCTCCCATTGATGCCAGACAAGACTGTTGTCTGTTACATATTCAGCTGGAGCCATGGGTCCCTCCATGTGTACTCTTTGGTTGGTGGTTTAGTCCTTGGGAGCTCTGAGGGTCTGGTTGGTTGATACTGTTGTTCTTCCTGTATATAGTTTTATTAATATGCTAAGAGCAAAGGTTTGCTTTGAGGCATGATTGTTCCAGAATTTTTATCAAAATGCACCCATTAAATTATCTGCAAATATGGATGGCAGATGTTCAACTCACATCAGATATCTCTGTCCAGGCTTGGCATGATCTGAAGGAAATTGTGCCAGGTTACTTAGATGATAGCTTAAATCTTTGCTTTTAGTACCTACTGAACCATGTTAGACTCTTTGATGTTTCTGCTACCGTATCCATTACAAGCCAGTTTAGGGATTATTATTTAAGACTTCTGTTTGGTGCTAACTTTCTATAATTTCCAGCATGCCTATGGTCAAGCTTTGACTTTTCCCCAGGAGAGACCCAAAGGGCTTTAAAAATTTTTAACAGTCGCATTAACAAAAATATTTTAAGAAATCGAGTTAATGTTAATAGAATTTTTATTAACTGGCTCTATCCTAGGTGACATTTAAGCATGTAATCATGTGCTAAAAATGACAAGTCACCTCTTTTTTGTGTTAATTACTCAAAAATCTGGCTGTGCTGTGTATGTCATACTCACAGTACCTCACAAGTCACACTTCCCACATTTCAGAGCTTTCACTTGCCACTGTGGCTAGTGGAATAGCATCAGGTAGGAAAAAAGCTCTAAGGGGCTTGTTCCTACCTAACCTTTTTTTATTTGTTTGTTTGTTTGTGTTTTTTTACAGCTTATCTGTAAGTGATCATAGATCATTTTGAGAATGAGATGTAGTACTTTCAAAAATATACATTTATAATTTGCCTCTTCAAGGTATGCAAAGTCTGTACAAATCTCTCTCCAATGGTTCACACAACCAACTTTTAATATATGATATATATATATATATATATATATATATATATATATATATACTCCCTATATTCTGTGTATATATAAAATATGTGTACATATTTTATATGTGCAGTTTGTATATGAGTAGTTTATGTGCCTATGAATAAAGGTTTGGAGTTGAACCCTTTTATCACATCAATCAAAAATGATATTTAAAAATTGAATCTTTACTGAACGTGTATCAATTACTTTTGTCATTATTTCCCAAATAGTATAATATAAAACCGTTGATATGCCTTAATATTGTGAATCATAGAGCACACAGGGACAGTGAAAAAGTTAGATGCAAACATGCTATTTTATTTTGTTTGTTTGTATTTTTTACAGCTTATCTATAAGTGATCACAGATCATTTTGAGAATGAAATGTAGTACTTTCTCTCAAAAATATACATATATAATTTGCTTCTTCAAGGTATGCAAAGTCTGTACAAATCCCTCTCCAAGCCATTGGAGGTCCTGCAGGATTTGATTTCCCAAAAGGTTTCTGGAGCCAGTTGCCACACACACATCGGTGTAGAATAATTCTAGTGAATCCTATAATTAGAATATCCTTAGTAGGATTCTTTAAATAGTAAAAATAATGTGAATGACCTAACTTTATACAGCATAAGTAGAGTAATGTAAAGATATGTCATTTAAGAGCATGCTACCTGGAAAGCCAACCAAGGAAACATAATATTGTACATTTTCACACTGATTACCATCAGCATCTGAATATTTTTGATTGTAGTAAAAACTGACTTCATAAAATGCTAAAAAGCTTCTTTTAAAGAACATATATGGGGAACATCATAATTACCAGAACTTAGTATATTTGGCTTATATAAGTAATCAGATTCCTGAGTCATACTTTGATTTTACTCTTCTGTGATAATTAAAGGTGGTTGTTTGTTTGTTTGTTTGTTTGTTTGTTTGTTTCGAGACAGGGTTTCTCTGTATAGCCCTGGCTGTCCTGGAACTCACTCTGTAGACCAGGCTGGCCTCAAACTCAGAAATTCGCCTGCCTCTGCCTCCCAAGTGCTGGGATTAAAGGCGTGCGCCACCACACCCGGCTATTAAAGATCTTTCTTAGTATCTTTAGCCCTAATTGTTTGGTTTCAATAAGGATAGTGAGGATTGAAACCAACAGAGAACTGTCATTTGTTTTATATTTGACTCCTTGTCTTATTTTCCCAGTGTCTACCATTTCTCACAGTATGTAAGAAATTAATAATCCTTTGTTTCCTCTTCCAATGAGCATAGAAATATTATTATTTCTCTCAAGAAGATGATCAATAGAGGAAATTGAATAGACTTATTTTACCTTATTGCCAAGGCAAATAAGTGTATGAACTTCTTGAAGAGCAGTGTACCTCATAAAAATATTTATATCTGCTCAGCAGTTTAAGAGCAGTGACTGCTGTTCCAGAGGACCAGGTTTAATTCCCAGCACTCACATGGCAGCTCACAACTGAAACTCCAGTTCCAGAGGATATGACAACCTCACACAGACATGCGTGCAGATAAAACACTGATGTACATAAATAAATAAATTACTAAAAAAAACCTTATATCTATCTTGATTGTCTAGGCAATCCTTATTTTCTAGAAAAATAATGACTATTCATGAACATAATTAAAATGTAAAAACATAAATAGGAACAGTTGGGTGCATGGATTTTCCTTCACACTTCATTATTCTGTTTTGGTAAATATTGAATGGAAGAACTCTAAGAGAATTCAGAGTTGTTGAAACTGATGGCTGACCTAGAATGTTGTAGACCTCTATCCTTATCACTTACAACTTGCTTGTTCCCATGCTGAACTAATGCTTAAGAATAGCTTCAGACACAGCATGGTCCTTAAAAAAATCTCATCTCAATGATAAGCAGATGTCTCCCAGACTAGTAATTTGGGCTTCAGAAATCCATTAGGTACTGTATAGGGGATGAGATGCCAAAATGCCCTTACTGTTACCTTTGCATCTGGTTAATTATAGACTGATTTCCTGGCTCCAAAATTAATATCTGTCTGATCCTTTTAATTTTGAGATCCTCTGACTAATTGAGACTTCCCAATATTCTCTAGGGAAACATCAAAAGGTTCTTGTTTCCTTTTGTTTTCTTGTTTTGGTTTTCATTGTTGCTGGGTTTTTCTTTTTCTTTTTCTTTTTTCTTTTTTTATGCATTTATCCTTTTGAATTAAAGAGGCAATTGTCTTAAATTACTTTCCTATATTAAATATTATCTATTTTTCTTTTATATTTTTAGCATGTTAACGAAAAGAATATTGGATCATCTTCTAAACCAGGAGAAAAGAAAGGATCCGATGAGGTAATTTCTGCAATACTTATTACCATTTTCTCTGTGATGCTTTCAAAATTATGAATTCTGGTTTTCAATATTAAATAATAATGTAGTAAGGTATACTTACTTGACAATTGGCAAATTTAGGGAGTTTTTTGTATGTCTTTGTACTATGTTGTATGTGTGTGCGTGCAATGATGTTTGTAAATGTGAGTGCCATGGGTGCACATGTACCCATGTAAATAGGTTTGGAGGTCAGAGGTCACTTGCCTTCAGCTTTTATTCAGGGTCACTGTTATTTCTATGTTATGTACACAAGGTTAGCTGAGCCAAAATTTCTAGTGATTCTCCTGTCTCTGCCTCTTATCTCCCTGTAATTATAGACACACACACTGTAGATCAAGCTTTTCATGAGTTCTGGGGACTTGAACTCAAGTCTTCATGCTTGCATAGCAAGTGATTTTACCTGTTGTGTGTAGCTTTTGCTACTCTGCCTAAGCTCCAGGAATGGGCCCCTGCTACCAGCCCCCACCCAGAGACTATTAGATCTGCAGATGAAAAACACAGACACACATGTTGCCCAATTTCAACCTGACTTATGGCTCAATTGCTGGGCATTATTAGTGTACTTTGGCTTGTGTGCCCTTCCCAATACTTTTAGCTCATCACTTCTTAATCTGCCCTAGCTTCAGTTACTCAGTTGCCTGTAGTCCCAACCTCTCTCCTGGAACAACACCTCATAGCTACTCCGCCATGGATTTCACATGGCTTGTTCTCTTTTCTCCCACTGTAAGCGTGGAAGAACACTCCTTCTCTCTCTTCTTCTGTCTGCAAGCTTGCCTGAAGGGACCTGGGAGTCTTGCCTATTCCTTCCACCCGGCAGTTGGCCTATGGCATCTTTACTGATGGATGAAGAACTGGTTGGGGAACAGGACCTTAGCATCAGAACCACTCCTACATTTACCCTCTGAGCTACATTCCCAATCTTGGAAAACTTAACTTTAACTATGATTTGATCAAGAATGTTAGTGGGAAAATCATGAAAAAAAAATCTCCATAGTAATCCTCAGAATGGAACAGTTTAAGACAATTTCAGTATAGAAACAGAGCACAGTTTTGGATGTCTTACTGTAAGACTTGGGAACTTTTGTTTTGTTGGTGAGCATGGCAAATACTGAACGAAGCTGAGTGCAATGGCAGGAGGGGACATATATTTTCATGTGAGTGCACCATGAAAGGAGAGGTGTGATAGCCTAGGTTAATTGGTCATTCAGTGTTGGAGACAAAAACAAGAAAACTGTTTTTATCTACATCAGTTCAGTGGAGACATTGTAAGAAAAAAATTTGTTTTGAGGTGTGTGTGTGTGTGTGTGTGTGTGTGTGTGTGTGTGTGTGTGTGTTTTGTTTTTGTGAATTTCTGCTTTGACTGATGAAAAACCATTATGAGCTACCAGTGCTGACCTATTTAACTATGGAGGTGTCCTGTGATCATTTAATGATTTTTAGAGGACTGAATTTACTAACCCTTGAGAGTGATTCTGTTGGAGAAGAGTTTTATAGTAATGGAAGTGATTCATTGCTAGTTGTTCAAACAAAACTTTTAGGGAAGCATTGCACCCTGTCTTCTGCTATGGTGGATATTCTCAGTGGACCTTATCGTTTTTACTTACAAGAAATTGTCTCACTTCTCATTGTTAGTGACTATATGGCCCAAAAGACTAGATATATAAAAAACATAAAGTGGCTCTTTTTTTTTCTTATTTATTTATTTATTTATTATTAGAGAATTTCTTCATTTACATTTCAAGTGTTATCCCATAAGTCCCCTATACCCTCCCCCCGCCCTGCTCCCCTACCCACCCACTCCCACTACTTGGCCCTGGCATTCCCCTGTACTGGGGCATATAAACATTGCTAGACCAAGGGCCTTTCTTCCCCAATAATGGCCAAGTAGGCCATCTTCTAATACATATGCAGCTAGAGACATGAGCTCTGGGGGTTCTGATTAGTTCATATTATTGTTCCATCTATGGGGTTGCAGACCCCTACAGCTCTTGGGTACTCTCTCTGTGACTCTTATTTTTATTTTCATTATCAATATTGAACAGGTATTTTTGTAAATTGAGACTATCTTCCTCCTCATTATCTGCAGTTCTGGAACATTCAATATATAAGGAGGCTGTACTGTTTTCTTGTCAACTTTCTACCAATGTTTATAAAAATGTGCTTCAGAGTATTTCTGGTATTTTTAAAGAATTATTTACTTATTTTATGAGTACACTGTAGCTGTCTTCAGGCACAACACAAGAGGGTGTTGGATCCCATTACAGATGGTTGTAAGCCACCATGTTGTTGCTGGGAATTGAACTCAGGACCTCTAGAAGGGCAACGAGTGCTCTTAAACACTGATCCATCTCTCCAGTCTGAATTTTTTATTACATTTTAACATTTATTTAGTGTGTGTGTGTGTGTGTGTGTGTGTGTGTGTGTGTGTGTGTGTGTAGGTCACAGATATGACAATGTGTGCATGGAGATTAGAGGACAATTTTTTCAGAAGTCAGTTCCCCCCTGTGGGTCCCAGAGGTCAAGCTCAGGTCACCATGCATTACAGCAAAAACCTTAACCCAATGAACTACTTTACTGACCCTAATTTTCAATTTTTCTTACTATAGAAATTTGTGTTGAAATTTTTTGCTTCTATGGAATGCAAATTTTTAAGAATAGAAAGAAAAAGATTTCACTCTATTTCCTTTAAAAATCATTAATAAATTCCCATATAAAAACACACATTTTTTTTTCTGTGAAAGTATCGGCTAGGGCCACTGAGAGGCAGGGTAGGTTATTGCTTGTTGGTTGGTTGCTGTTGGTTGTGGTTTATTAAATAGTTGTGGGCAAAGGCGAAAGAACAAGAAGAAAAAAAAATTAGATATCCTGATGACAAAGATCAAATTTCCCTAAAGGAACTCTATACCCCTAATCAGCAGAAAGTAATCTAAGGATAATATCATCCCCTTTCCCTCAGTCCTTTTTCTCTCTCCCATCTTGAGATAGGGGGTTGAAAGGGTGGAAAAGGAGTAGAGAAGAGTAGACAAAAGACAAAGAATTGTAGCAAGTGCCAGCTATAATTTATCATGTTGCATTTCACATGCAAAGCTTGAAGGTGCAACTGAGTAAAAACCTATGAGAATTCCTATACATAATTTGGTAAGAATTCATCAAGTTTTTCTCAAATGTAGAGACGTTCTAAGACCAACAGACACATGGGCTGAGACAGGAAAAAGAAAAAGCACTTAACACCAGCATCTTTAAATACAGTGGAAAAAAGACGTCTTCCAAAACCTGTAATCAAATCTATTTAAGGTATTTGACTTACACATCTGGCCAGAGTGGGGGAGTATGAGCTTTTTAGAAATTTATTTTAGTAATGCTCTGGAAAGTAAAATTTAAAGACAACATGAAAGGATATGATCTTTCAGAGACAAGTTTAAAATCTTCAAATTTAGTGATGGATGTGTTCTGTAACTAAAGAGCTGTGTAGGTAGCATTGAAGGGGAATGGTCGTTTATATGTTTATCTTGCTCAAATAGCCTGGCTAGTCTTTTCTTCATCATCATTATTTACTTCTTCTATTATTTGTAAGTCCATTATTGAACGATTCATGTTTCTGATACTACTCTTTTGTCTTTTTTTTTTTTTTTTTTGGTTTTTCGAGACAGGGTTTTTCTGTATAGCCCTGGCTATCCTGGAACTCACTTTGTAGACCAGGCTGGCCTCGAACTCAGAAATCCACCTGCCTCTGCCTCCGGAGTGCTGGGATTAAAGGCGTGCGCCACCACGCTCGACTCTGATACTACTCTTTTTAATGAAGTCAATCTTTTTTCTTTTTTTTTAAATCAGAGAATTAATATATACTGCTACAAAATTTTGTAAATATTTTTAAATTAATGTCATATATTCATAGTTGTTAAATATGTTGTTGATTTTTATTAACTCTTTAAAAGTCCAGCATCTAAATATAATTATTGGAAAACAAATTTAAAGGAACCAGTATCATCTCTACAATCTAAAACCCAGAAAGATGGTCACCTTTATATCTTTGTGCATTTACTTATGTCTTTGTAATACCACCATATATCCATTTTAATGGAGGACTGATTTCAGGGCCAGCCATGACTAATAAACTCCATGGATGCTCACATTTTTTTATAATGTAACTTAGGACATTCACTTAATCTAAGTCCTTCCAAAATCCTCTGTCACCTCTAGAATATTAAGAATGCCCAGTAGCAAGTTAATGTCATTTGATTAGTTATTACATTATATTGTTTATGGAAAAATAACAAGGGGGAACATTTCTGTGTTCTATACATCTGTAATTTTCCCTGAATATACTTGACACATGATTGGTTGAATACATAGATAATTCTCCAAGGGACAGCTGTATGTTTAATGAAATACCATTTCCTAAAGACAAGAAAGGGGCATCATTAATAGGGCATGGGCTGGAAATGAGTAATAATTTACTTTGATGAAGATTGATCGATCTTTTCAAATAAAAATAAAAAAAGAATCATCAACAGGATGTAGTAGCACAGCCCTGAGTATAACACTGAGAAGGAAAAGGTTGAAAAGTTGGTACTAATTTATATACCTAGTCTACTGGCCAGTCAGGGCTACATGGGAAGATTTTGTCTGAAATACTTTTGAACAGTATTCCTGCATTATTATCAGATCCTGGAGTTGACTCCTAAACATTGTTTTATGGTTATAAGTCATCTCAAGAGTCCATGCTGACTGTGGATCATTCATTATGGCTTGAAAGCTCATGTTCCACTATCAAATGAGGCACAGAATGTTAGAGATGTGCCAAAATCAGTCTCATTTGGCTTTTCTGGACACTAGTGCCCAATACCCATTTTTTTTAAAATTCAGAATCCCCGATTTTAGTTCATTTTTGGGATGTGTGTATCTTTGTGTGCACATGCATGTTCCTATGAGTGTACAAAAGTGTGTGTATGTAGGTGCTTATGTACCTGTGTGCATATGAAGACCAGAAGTCAACTTTTTAATGCCATCCCTTAGAAGTGATCTAAGCACACCACCATACCTAATGCTCAAAAGGAAAAGTTTTACTAACTGACCTATATCTCTAGCACCCACCCACACTCATGTTTAGTTCTAAATTTTTACGTATTTATTCACAGGGTAGAATATTTTTAGTATGATCTTTTCTCCAGGGAGGAAGCAGAGTTGTATGCATGTAGGCATGCTTTCATATTTAGCTTTCCCCAAACAAAGTGAAGCAACAAAAAGATTACTATAGACACGTGTCTGTATTTGCCCTCAAAATTTTGCACCTATTGCTATGTAGGCCTTTTGCACTACAGAGAAGATGACTGATGCAGCTTAATTCTGGTATATTAGGCAACTTATTTTGTTGTTGTTGTTGTCTTAGTCCTTGTAGCAATGTCTTAATTTTGCCTTCAAAGTTTAAACATTCTTAAATATACCCACTTTGCGATTATTAAATACATTTTTTTTCTGGCATGTCTACTTTAAAAAGTGTCTCTTTGTTGTACATACTTTAGCTCTTCTTTCCCCAGTGGTGCTAGGATTTGAACCCAGAAATTTACACAGTTTAATAAGCAGTCTACCACCGAGCTGTATATCCACACCTCTATTTTCTTGCTTATCTTACAACAAGCTGCCTCAGGCTGTCTGTAACCTCCTGAGATAGTGCAGGCAGATCCTGCTTTTGCCTCCATTCACATAACACTGAGATTTCATGTGTTAATCATCTGCCTCCAGTTCATCCTTTTTTTTTTCCCAGTTGATAGGTACACTGCATTGTTAGTGGTTCTGAAATTTGTCCTTATATTTCTGCTTGTAAATTACGATTTTTGCAACTTAAAATACAAGTTTAAATGTTATGTTTTACTTTTTTGTGACTTGCTTAAGTCTTGTTTCCCCTGTAGTAGTCTCCCTGTTATCTCTCTATGTCAGGCTATGGTGGCAATACCATCATGTTAATAGGACACTCATTCTTTCTTCTTGTGCTGTTATTATGTTATAAGATATTCAGTCTTTTTATCTTCAGGGTAAAAATTTCTAACTTCCTTTCTCTAGTGTTTTTTGAGTTTCTCCTGCATCTTCACTCCAGATTAAGTAGACCATTGTTGACACTTGGAGATTGACAATAGATATGAGTATACTGTCTTTAATTCCATTCCCTGCGTGTGTGTTCTTAAGTTTTGTCTTCTCTGAGGTAAGCCTTTCTGGCATGGAGTATTCAGATCCTGCTAAAATTTCATTTTCTAATGGAATTTTGCTCTGTATACAACATGTATGAAATGAAATTCAGGGAGGAACTTCATTTTTATTATAAAAAGCCACAGCTAGTTAAAATGTAGAGACCACTGATCGTGGGGTGCCCAACCTCAACTGATACATAAACAACACATACTTCATAATTAAGACTCAGGGACTATCACAGAAAAAGAGCTAAAAAGATTGTGACAACCAGAGGACCAGGATGGGACATCTGTTTCAAGGTAGTGTTTTTAACACATGAAAGGAAAGGTTGCACACATGAAATCTTAAAAATATTCTCCCAAATAAGACCTGAAAACTCGTATTAGTTGTCAAGCTGTTCTTATTAGTTTTGTGTCAACTTTAAGAGGCTAAAGTAATTTGGTAAGACTCTCCATTGAGAAATTTCCTTTTTAAGACTGACTTATAGGCAAGTCTGAATGACTTCTTAATTAATGGTTGATATAGAAGGGCCCATCCCACTGTCAGTGGTACCAACCCTGAACACCTAGGCCTGAGTTTGTAAGAAAGCAAGCTGGTATGTAGCATTTTTCCATGGTCTATTTCATGTCATTTCTCCAGGTTCCTATTGTGAGTTCCTACCTTGACTTCCCTCAGTGAAGGAGTATGAACTGAGAGTTGTAAATAAAAATAAACCCTTTTCTTCCCAAGTTGCTTTTGGCCGTGGTATTTTAAAATAGAAAAGAAAGCCTAACTAAGACACATCCCAATGTTGATGGGGGAGTCCTTACAAGGCCCCACCCCTAGATGATGGACTATGGACAATTACTACCCACTAAAAGGGGGAGAGAGAATCAATCACTCTTCTCCAGGGATGAATTGACTAATAGATTACCTAGTCGTAAGTGGTCAGAGCTGAACCGGTATACAATCCACACTAAATTGACTTAACAGGTTATAGATTTGTATGTATATATATGCATATATATATATATATATATATATATATATATATATATATATATAAAACTGTATATAAGCATGTAAGTATATGTATTTATCAGGGTTCTCTAGTGTAACAGAACTTATAGAATGAATATATAAAGAGGATTTATTAGAATGACTTTCAAGCTGTAGTCCAACTAATCAAACAGTGACTGTGAACAAAAAGTCCAAGAATCCAGAAGTCGCTCTGTCCATGAATTGGACGTCTTAGCTGGTCTACAATAGATGCTAAAATTCCAAAGAAGTAGGCTGTAATGCCGTGAAGGAATGGACTTGCTAGCTGGTTAAAGGAAAGCAGGCAAAGAGCAAAAGCTTCCTTCTTTCATGTCCTAACATAGGCTTCTAGTGGAGGTTATGGCTCAGATTAAAGATACATCTTTCTGCTTCAAGATCCAGATTAAAGGAGTGTGTCTTCCTACCTCAAAGATCCAGATTAGAAGTAATCTATCTACTTCAAATTAAACAAAATTCCCTCATAGATATGCCTTGCATTTTTGGACATTTTAAATCTAAATGTAGTCAAGTTGACAACCAAGAATAGTCATAATTGAGTGTCCATATGTAAGTATGTATGTATGCATGTAAGTATATATGTATATATAAGTATATAATAAAGAAGAGGTCATCAGTTTAATATGAGAGACATAAGAGGAGAAGAAAAGGGGGAAATTATGCAGATACAGTATTCATGTACGAAATTCACAATTTTTTAAATTAAATTTAAAAAAGTAATTCTACATCAAAATATAAAGATCATACTCCATAGACTTTCATATTATGGTTGTCACTGTTCTGTAATTTGTTTTTATACCACCTCCTCCTCCTTCTTTTATTTCCTTATACTCTTAACACTCAAAGTCATACAGCATCATGGACTTCTATGGTGCAGCCAGATTTGAAGTGAAGGGGGGAAGCTGAGTCAGAGTACAGGGACAGCCAGGAGAGGGTAGTGTTTCCAGACTCCTTAGCAGCTCAAAGCCAGAAGAAGACATTGGAGCTTCTTTCACAAAGGAGGAGGAGGAGGAGGAGGAGGAGGAGGAGGAGGAGGAGAAGGTGGTTGCTGAGGGATCTGTCTGACCTTTAAAAAGACATCTCCTGGATAATGTTTTCAAATTATATGCTTTCATGTGGTAATACAATATTTCTTGTTACTTAATGTAGTGACTATTAGTATGGAACTGATTTAGCAAATACTCCAAAGCCTGCATATTTTAGCAAGAGCTTATAAATCATGGTCCACTGCCGCAGACCCTTTAGATCCCCTATCTGCGTGGAACGGGTTCTCTGGAGCAAGTGGGCAAGAATTCGGCGAGTGAAAAACAGACACACACAAGGGAGTGTGGATCTGAGTATAATTGTGAGTTTGAGCATCAAACATTTTTATACAGCAGGGTAACAAGAAACCAGGCAAGAGATACATCCACCAAGTTACAATGACACAATATAAAAGGAATGAATACATCAAAAGGACTTACAGGAACCAGGAAATATTTACAGTAAATAAAAAACAGCTCTGCCTAGGAACAGCTAGTGACAAGTAAAGATAACACACCCTAGTCACAACTTGTGCTACTGAGCCTTGTGAAAGCTAGCACCAGGGGGTTCTGCTCTAGCAGACCTTCTCATGAATAATGTATTACCATAGCCCCCTATTTCCTAGGTAAATTCTTGCATATGAAGGTAACTTGGTTGTGCTGATAAGAATCTGTGGGGAGGAGAGGCCCCTTGGTCATACAGACTCTATATGCCCCAGAACAGGGGAATGCCAGGGCCATTACGTGGGAGGGGGTGGGTAGGGGAGCAGGGCGGGGACGCGGGAGGGTAAGGGAAAATTTCTGAATAACATGTGAAATGTAAATGAAGAAAATATCTAATAAAGAGAAAAAAAAAAGAATCTGTGGGGAATCTTCATGTGTCAGACGAATTCACCAACTTGCTTCTAATATGCAATGTAGTCTACTATACCTGGCTGTAGAAGATTCTAAGTATATCTAAGTATATACTTTGTTAAGCTTGCCCTGAGGTTTTTTGTTTTTTGTTTTGGTTTTTCGAGACAGGGTTTCTCTGTATAATCCCTGGCTGTCCTGGAACTCACTCTGTAGACCAGGCTGGCCTTGAACTCATAAATCCTCCTGCCTCTGCCTCCTGAGTGCTGGGATTAAAGGCGTGCGCCACCACGCCCAGCTGCCCTGAGATTTCTAACTCTTATGTAGTAAAATACTGTAAGAAACCATGTAAGACCCGGACGTGGTGGAGCACGCCTTTAATCCCAGCACTCCGGAGGCAGAGGCAGGTGGATTTCTGAGTTCGAGGCCAGCCTGGTCCACAGAGTGAGTTCCAGGACAGCCAGGGCTATACAGAGAAACCCTGTCTCGAAAAACCAAAAAAAAAAAAAAAAAAAAAAAAAAAAAAAAAAAAAAAAAAAAAAAAAAAAAAAAAAAAAAAAAAAAAAAAAAAAAAAAAAAAAAAGAAAGAAAGAAAAAAAAAAAGAAACCTCCACGATAAGACCCTCGACGATATTGCAGGGACCAATCTGGGGCTTTCTAGCTATGGGAATGCCAAGGTTTCAGGAGGATGGGTTTCCTTTGAAACTCTTTGCCTCAGGACTGCTTCCAGGTTTTCAGGCCTGCCAAGCAAGTCACTACTGGAGTGGATGTAGCAGTCCACCAAATCTAATGTGGTATTAATTAAGATGCACAGGTTAAAAGCAAATAAAATAATATTGGAAAATATGAGCAACATTGTGTCATATTAATTTTAGGATATATATTCATTCCTAGAGTAATAAAACAAGAAATACATGACTTCCGAACAATAAAATTCAACAGTAATCTGATATTTTCCATTGTTGACATACTTGGCAAGCCATTTTTCTACTGCCTTCACACCGCAGAATACCTTTATCTACCTTCCCCACCCTACCCTACTCCTGCCAGGTTATTTTCACTAAAAATAGTATTATTTGCTCCTATGTTTATCCAGGTAGGAATTTGAGTTACTTTGGCAGTTTCAATTGCTTACTTGTATGTTAGGAACATAAGCATTTGATTTACCTTTGAGAATATTCAGATAGTGTGTGACAGTTTGTTCAGATAATTTCAACACCATTTTGAGCAGTGATTTGAACATGCTAGCTTCCAAGTTAAACCTTTGAAAGTTTCCAGAGTCAGTCAGATACAAAAGTTTGTGTACTCAAAACTGTCAGGTAGAGCGCTCTATAGCCTCAGTAATAGTGTCAGGCCTTGGGACCTCCCCTTGAGCTGGATCCCACTTTGGGTCTCTCTCTGGACCTTTTTTCCTCAGGCTCCTCTCCATTTTCTTTCTTTCTTTTTTTTTTTTTGTTTTTTTTTGTTTTGTTTTGTTTTTTTTGTTTTTCGAGACAGGGTTACTCTGTGTAGCCCTGGCTGTCCTGGAACTCACTCTGTAGACCAGGCTGGCCTCCATTTTCATCCATGCAATTCTTTCAGATTGGAACAATTGTGGGTCAGAGTGTTTGACTGTGGGATGGCAACCCCATCCCTCACTTGATGCTCTGTCTTCCTGCTGGAGGTGGGCTCTATGAGTTCCCTCTCCCCACTGTAGGGCATTTCATCTAAGGTCCCCCCTCTCTTTGAGTACTGAGAGTCTCTCAACTCCCCGGGGTTTTGAGGAGTGATAGATCCTGAGTCCACTGGGTTCCCAGCAGCAGCTGTGGGATTCCAGTGTAGGGGGAGGGTTCTTAACTAACTGCTCTGAGTGCAGCAGATCTTCTGGGATGGCTCAGGATATGGTGTCTTCAGGAGAGCCCTTGAACAAAAGTTCTTTAGAAAATTACCTCATAGATAAAATGTTACACAAAAGTGAGAGAAGAATGTTTATAGTTAGGTTCAAAGCAGTACTTCACTCTATAAGCTAATAATAAGTTTAAAGCATCAGCTTTACATGGCCTTGCTTTATCGTTATGTATATCTGTGGCTTCATTCTTGGACCTGACTTAGAATGAATGTTTTTCTTTGATCACAAATTTGTCCCAAGCCTATTTCTCTTTTTAGTGTAACAGTGAAAGCTCATTGTATTTCTTATTATTCACCCTTTACTTGCTATTCTATGAGGAGTGGGCATCTCATTATTACATCTTTCTAGCAAAAGGACTAAAACCATCTCCTAAAACTTTATTCCTAAAAATATTTGAATCAAATCAGGAATTATATAAAGTCATTAGTTCATCTAAACATCATTAATTCATGAATGTTCATATTTATTTTCATCAGGAGGAAATGTGCTCAATAGGGTGGGGTGATGCCCAAGAACCATTAGGCTATGTAATAGTGACAGGAAAGTCATATCAGCAGTAAGAGGGAATCCTTGGATGAAATCTCTGAAGGCACTGAAATTCAGAGTTTACCCTTATAGACATGCAAAACAGTGGGTCATCTCTAGATAACTCAACTGCATGCCTTTAGCCTTTCCTAGATGGCTTCTGACTGGGACACCAGACACATAGTCTCAAAACACCATATGGAGAATCATGCTGTTTTATTTTGTCTTGTCTTAGCTTTTATTATTGCCAAGATATATGTAAATAGTGTCTTATTCATATATCTTTGTTCCTAACATAGTTATCTCAGCATTTTCTTCCCTTTGTTGATTGTAGTGAGAGTGTGTTGGAAGAGATTATGTATTTATTCTGCAAACAATGCCAAGGGTCTCCTCAATGTTTCCTAGATGACATTTTCTAAAGATAACTCCACCATAGTTACCTTCCTGAAGTACTCTGAGATTGGTCAACTAGTGGATACCTAGATGTCATCTTGTGAGGACACAGACATAAACATTGAATTTTCTGCTTCCTATGCCTTTATCCCAAAGGCAAAGAATATTTCAGTTCAAACTTTTATAGCAGGCATTTTAAAGAAGTTAAATAGTATTAATCTGGATTCTTCTGAGTGTTAAAAATTAAGCAAAACCAAATTATCTTGTTATACAATTCAATGTTTACTGGCCATATGTAGATTATTGTATGTTATATCTTCTAATCAGTGTCTTGGCAGCCCATGACTATTCAATTTTCTCAGTTTTTGTGGAGTTAGAGCATAAGCCATTTGTCCCTGTACTCTGACTCAGCTTCCCTCCTTCACTTCCCATCTGCAAGGAAGAAGGGCTCTGGCTGCACCAGAGGTCAATGATGCTATATGACTTTAAGTGATAGAGTATAATGAAGAAAGAGAAGAAGGAGATAAAGAAAGAAATTATAGAATGGTGAAAACCATACTATGAAAGTCTATGGAGAATGGTCTTTGTATTTACATTGTGAGGTGTAGAATATACATGTTGCTGCTGTGGAACACAGATATTCAAAGGATACCAGATATTAAGGCCATTCTAGGACAGCAACTGTGCACTTTATTTTTCCTTCTTACCTCCTTTATTTTCTTTTTCACAAATAAAATAGTCTTATAAGAACCTACAAACAGTCAAAGAAATATTCTTCTCAAATCTTTTAAACTGAAAATATAGCTCAGTTAATAGGTCCCTTGTTTAACCTGCACAAGGATGTTATGTGGGCCTTGGAAAATATCCCTATCTAAAGTTCAGCAATAATGAATACATAGAAAGATGCTTTTTTTTTCATAATCTGACTATTCTTAGTGTGAAATACAAACAATGTGTTTTAATTTTAGGATATAGTTTTAATAACATGTTATTTTATCCTGTCATATGTCATAATATAACTCTGTTTCATGGGATCATAGAGGAGATAGTTTAAAGCTATCTGTACATCCTGTACTTCATAGATTTGACCACAGATAAGTTATGCACCTTGTACCTCAGCCTCTTCAGCTCTAAAATGGAGATAACTAAAGTAACAGATTTGTCAGCTGATGTTAAGATTTAAAGCTTTTGCATTTGGTCCTTAAAACACAATACACACTCAAAATAATCTTTTCCTAGATTTTATTATTAGAAGAGTACAATTCTTTTCTTTTTGTAGAATAATTGCCTGGAACATTATAAGTACTCAATATTCCCAAGAACTGCATATACAGTTTTCAATTTTTTGATGTCATAGTAGTTCACATTTG
This sequence comes from Mus minutoides, assembly GCA_902729485.2. Taxonomy (NCBI): domain Eukaryota; kingdom Metazoa; phylum Chordata; class Mammalia; order Rodentia; family Muridae; genus Mus; species Mus minutoides. The sequence continues at coordinate 1,597,783 of LR749504.1, read as the reverse complement.
AATAAAAAGGTACTTGCTTTTATTTCTCTAAGACAACATTTTCTTAGTATAATTATGTCTTTGAGATCTATTGCTAAATTATCTCTGTAGAGGTTGTGTCACTCATTACACATACTCTGTTGAACCACAAGAAAGGAGGCAGCCACTGCAGAGGGAGTGACATTTTTGGAAGGGCTTAATGCTTCAAAATGATGATAGTCAGGTGAGGACTTTTGTGAAACTTGCTTTTCACTATTTATATATTATTTCTATGTTACTCTTAAGGCAACATTATGAAAATTACAAGTGTTATTTTACTTTGTGTGAATGTGTATGTTTAGTGTATTAACCTGACTCTTATTTGATAAATTGTGTGTGGTAATATGATAAGCCATGTGTGTGTAGTGCATTAACTTGACTGCTGTTTGATAAAGTGTTTGTAGTAGTATAATAATTTGCACAATGTTATGACGTGCTCTTCCACTGAAATTAATATATATATATTTTTTTGTTTCTAAGAAAAAAGCAGCAAGTTTGGGGAGCAGTCAGCCTTCCAGACCACATGTTGGCGAAGCTGCCACAGCCACCAAGGTCAGTCAGTTAAGAATCCAAGAAAGCCTTTTATCCTCATTGCTCCACAAGGAAGGTATCTGTGGGTTGGGCACAGAGGGAAAGTAGCAAGCACACAAACACTTAAGGACTCCCCCTTCAGGGGCATACTTTCTCTAAAACTCTCTAAACAGCACCACCAATTGATTTAAGTCTTGGAGACCACAGGAGGCATTTATCATTTAAACAGCCACATAGTTGCTTGCTTATTTGCTTTGATAGTTGATTGAAATGGGAAAACTCACAAAATTATTGGATACCATACTATTTTTGTGTTGGAAGAGAGGGTGTCTTAGTCAGGGTTTCTATTCCCGCACAAACATCATAACCAAGAAGCAAGTTGGGAGAGCAAAGTGTTTATTCAACTTACACTTCCACATTGCTGTTCATCACTGAAGGAAGTCAGGACTGTAATTCAAACAGGTCAGGAAGCAGGAGATGACACGGAGGACATGGAGGGATGTTAGTTACTAGCTTGCTTCCCCTGGCTTGCTCAACTTGCTTTCTAATAGAACTCAAGACCACCAGCCCAGGGATGGCATCACCAACCCTTGACTACTAATTAAGAAAATGCCTTACAGCTGCATCTCATGGAAGAATTTCCTCAAGTGTGGCTCCTTTGTCTGTGCTAACTCCAGCTTGTATCAAGTTGACACACAAAACCAGCCAGTAAAATTGACCCCCTGTCAACTTGACACACAAACACTTTACTAGTAAGCCTCAACCCTTACTTTCTTATTCATCCCCAAGATCTAAATAACTTTAAAAGTCCCACAATATGTACAAATTCTTATGTATTAAAATTTCAATACCTTTTAAACATCCAGTAACTTTTGAAATTCAAAGTCTTTTTACAATTCAAAGTCTCTTAACTGTGGACTCCAGTAAAATATTTTCTTCCTTCAAGAGGATGAACATATCAGGATAGTCACAATCAAAATGAAAATCAAACTGTCTGGTGTCTGGAATCCACTTATGATCTTCTGGTCTTCTCCAAGTGTGTGGATTACTTCTCCAGCTCTGTCCTTTGTAGCACACATCTTGGCTTCTAGGTTCCAGTTGCCTATACTTCACTGCTGCTGCTGTTTTTGGTGGTCATCTCATGGTACTGGCATCTCCAAAACACTGTTGTCTTCCACTGCAACTAGGCTTCACCAACAGCCTCTCTTCATGGCGCCGAGCCTCAGCTCCTTTGTATAACCCCTTCAAGTACTGAGTCATCAATTGCAACTTGAAGGCTGCACCTTCACCAATGGCCTTCTGTGGCCCCTCACAGTGCTGAGCCTTAGCTGCTCTTCATGACCCCTTCATGTCTTCAAAACCAGTACCACCTGGATGACTCTTACACATTACCAAGTCCAGCCACAGTAAAAGGTACAACCTTGGCTACCTCTGGAACACAGCCTTTGTGTGCTCAGAAAACACTTCCCAGAATATTTCACCTCAGTGATGCTGGTCACTCTTCTTAATAACCACTAATTTCTTAGTTCCAGCTAACCAGTAGTCCCATTAATGCACAAGTTTCACTTTAGTAGTTCTGGTATTTGTTAATTACAGCCAATTCTTCAACCCCAGCTAACCAAAACCACAGAATCTCCACAATCAAAATATGAACAGCCTGATAAGAGTCTTTGATCTTCCCTCTGAAATTTCACAAGCCAGGCCTCCATCTTCTGCACTGTTCTTAACATTATCTTCCAAGCTCCTACAGAACATCCCACAGAGCTCTTAACCATCCCAATGGCTCTTCTAGCAAAAAGTTCCAAAGTCCTTCCACAGTTCTCCCCAAAATATGGTCAGGTTGTCACAGGAATACTCCACTATCCTGGTACCAATTTGTCTTAGTCAGGGTTTCTATTCCGGCACAAACATCATAACCATGAAGCAAGTTGGGGAGGAAAGAATTTATTTAGCTTACACTTCCACATTGGTGTTAATCACCAAAGGAAGACAAGACTAGAATTCAAAAAGGTCTGGAAGCAGGAGCTGATGCAAAGGGATGTTACTTATTGGCTTGCTTCCCCTGGTTTGCTCAGTTTGCTTTCTTATATAACTCAGGACCACCAGCACAGGAATGGCACCATCCACATACCCCCCCCCCCCCTTGATCACTAATTGAGAAAATGCCTTACAGCTGAATCTCATGGAGGAAATTCCTCAAGGGAGGCTCCTTTGTCTGTGCTAACTCCAGTTTTTGTCAAGTTGACACACAAAGCCAGCTAGTACAGAGGGTGAGCTTCTATTTTAGAAAAAAAAAAATTATTTATGTGTGTGTTAGCTCCTGTGTGAGCTTTTGTACACCATGTATGTGCAGGCGCCCTCAGAAGCAGGGAGTGTTAGAACTCCTGGCACTGGAGTTACAAGCAGTTGTCAGCTGACATGAGTGGTAACTTGAACCCAGGTTCAAGAGCAATACAGGCTCTTACCCACTGGGCTATAACTGATGTAAAATCTAGTAAAACCATTTATGGTATAATTATTGTGGCTATATAATGTGTTTTATAGGTAAATATCTGTAGATAGTTCTGGGCTTTTGTATATATATGCATATATATGCAAAATTCTCTGGATTCTTTAGAAAATGATTCAAATCTCTCTCATGGTCATTCATCACACCAGGTTCTCTGTTAAGTGTTGTATATAATTATCTGATAAGACCACTTCATAACCTTTATTTATTCCTCTATTACTTAGGAAACAATGGTTCAGAGAGGTCAGATAACCTTAATGAGCTCCCCATATCAGTAAGATGGAAGTAGGACTGACCTAGTTTTCCCAAATAGTCTTTGACAATTACAGGTTCTGTAAACTCTGAGTCTTTTCTTGTAATATTAACACCTCTGAGTTTTGCAAATTATAAAGGACATCACCATTCAAGTCAGGAAATGATTACTGTAGTCAGTAATTTTGAATGCTTACAATTTTTCTATTGATCATATTGCAATTCTGTGACCTGAACTGTGATCAGTTATGTGCAAGATTATATGAAACTTTATATTATTTTGTAATTCCCTACACAGCATTTAATTTAATCATCTTTTTTAAAAAACTGATGATTATCACATAAAGTCTGTTGATGTTTTAATTTATGTCATTTATTTGATGAATGATTGATATTTTAGCTTCTCCAAAATCCTTAAGGTACTTAATAGAGAGTCAGTAAAAAGATGTCGCACTTGTAGTATTAGGCTAGGGCTAGTATCACCCACATTTACCATTTTGAGTGTATCTATAGACCTTTTCAAATCTCTCTTCTGTCAGCAAGTAAAAATGACAAAGAACATTGAAAGACTTAAATACAGGGCTGTTTGACATTTGAGAGCTACATTGTTTTAGCCTTTCTTGCTAATGTTGGGGACCCTACAACACTGCTGCACATTGAAGAAGTACTGTTTCCTTAGTCAAACATTCCAAAGTTTGGATTTCTCTTTTGCCATGTATTTCCTTAGTATAACCCTGATCAGCAGTATGTGAATATGATCTCTGTTGTAATATCTGTTGCAAAGGTGAAAATGAAATAAAATGTATGAAGCACCCTAAGCTGGACAGTTGCCAACTACTAGAAGCTTGATCACTCTGGTTACTTTTGTCAGTCCTTGGTGTTTGTTGTTTAGGAACTGGAGAAGATTTTCCAAGCATGTCTCAACTTTTATGTAATTGGGGCCTATATTTAACTTACATTTAAATTATGACTTTAAAATATGATCTACTTCATTACCTAGCCCATGCACGAAGTGATATTTAGTGAAGACATTTGTAGGTTCCAAAATTACTATTACTGAAAATATTGGATGCTCAGTGTCTTAGTGTGTGGGAGACAATACCTAGTATATATCTAGAACAGATATATGACCTGATCGGCCTTTTCCATTTTTTTTTCCATAAAGGAAACTGCTAGCCCATCTTTTTGAGGTGAGGTAGTCACTAAAGCTGTTATCTTTAGAAACGGGAACATAGGTGAGGTGGAAAGTGGAAGAATTTGACCGTGTCTGTTTTTAGTGTTTATGGGCAAACTTAGAAATTTTTCCTTGGCTTTTGTAAAGTGCCCTTTAGTCCTCTAATATTATGACTTGCCTCACTTCCCCTTGATGCTTTTCTGAGCTACTTTCTCTTACTATTTTCCAGAATACTAAATTTTACAGGGTTTACTTTTTCTCTTTAACCTTTCTCACTTCCTTAATTATGAGGAGGTTTTAAGGTTTTAAGGGGAAAACTACACATTGGATTAGTTAGCTTTCTATTGCTGTGATCAGATATGATGACTAAGTTACCTCAAAAAAGGAGGAATGTATTTGGACTTAGAATCACAGAGTGGTAAGAGTCCATTGTGGTAGAGATATGAAGTAGCAACTGTTGTCCTGATAAGAGTTGCTTTAGTCATGGTGTCTGTTCATAGCAGTAAAACCCTAAGACAGACAGTAAATAGCTCATAGAAAAGGAGCAGGAGGCTGAGAGAATACATCTTCAGCATCAAGTAGAAAGAGTGAGCCGAACATGGTTTGAGGCTTTAAATTTTCAAAGCCTGCCATCAGTGACATACTTCCTCCAAAACCTAATTTATCATTCAAACTGCCACATAGAAAATTGCGTCTTTCTTTTGATACCTTATTGAAAGGGCTATAGCATCAATAATATCATCTCTGGCCTCCATGAGAAAAGCTGGAGGTTTTTTGGCATGTGATAAGTGAAGCCTTTTACTACACAATTGCCATAATGCAAATAAGAAAGCAAATATTATCCTGAAACAGAGAAGTCATGATCAAATGGTAGATACAGCAGGCTATGGAGTTTAATCCACGTTTGCTTGCTTCTGGATACATTCAACCTGGCAGTTAAAACAACTACTAATTGCATAATTATTAATAAAGCTATAAAGTCTGCATTCAGAAACAAATATGTATTAGATTTCATGCCAAATATGTGTTTATTGAATGTTTTTGCTTCCTCCAAAACTGAATATGTCCTAACAAAGTGAGTGATTATATTCATAAGCAATATTCTGTCTATGTAGTTAGTCTTAAAGGATCCAAAACTCTTATGTAATTTAGATATATCTAATTCAAAATAGTTACTACAAATTGCTGCATACTTAAATTTCAGTTTTTAATAAATTAAGAATGGGCACCAATAAAATTGCAGACATTTTATAAACTCTGATTAAAGTCAGTATGAGAATGGTTGTGATGCATACTTTGTCATCAGTTTTATTTCTGTAAGAATTCTGACAACTATTTTGTCTTTCAAAATAGTTTGTATGAAATGTCTCTATAGAAGACTTTGCTATTAGGATATAGTAGTCAAAGTTATTTCTGATTAGAATCCACCTTGGATAATTTAGGATACAAATGAATTTCTTCAGGGAGAGTGTGATGATTTGTATATGCTTGGCCCAGGGAGTGGCACTATTAGAAGGGATGATCATGTGAGAGAAGGTGTGTCACTGTGGGCATGGACTTTAATTCTTTGTCCTAGCTGCTTGGAAGTCAGTCTTCTCCTAGGGGCCTTCAGATAAAGATGTAGAACTCTCAGCTTCTCCTGTACCATACCTGCCTAGACACTGCCATGTTCCTGCCTTGATGATAATGGACTGAACCTCTGAACCTGTAAGCCAGCCCAGTTAAATGTTGTCCTTATAAGAGTTGCTTTAGTCATGGTGTCTGTTCACAGCAGTAAAACCCTAAGACAGACAGTAAATAGCTCATAGATAACTCATAAGAATTCAGCAGAAAGAGACTAAAGCTTTGTTGCCTGGAATATTCCACAACAGTACATGGAGCATCTCAAGCTAAATCCTGCTACAATCACATCTCAGCATTTAGTTCCCTTAGGACCTGATACTAGAAACTGCTACCATCAAACCCCTTTTGTAGCATTCTGTCCTTATGGAAAGAGACCTCTTTACATTGTTCATGTCCAAGCTCATCTTAACAATGACAAAAAAATGTTTATTTTTATTTATGTGAAGTGAGTGCCTGGATGTGAGTGGGAGCCCTCGGAAGACAGAAGAAGGTGTTGGACCTGCTGTTATAAGCAATGGCAAATTGCCTGGTGTGGATTACTAGGAACTGAACTCAGGTGTCCTGGAAGAACAGAGAGCACTCTTAACCTCAGCCTTCTCTCTGAATTCTCCAAGTGTAGCACATTTGCCTGGCCAGTGTAACTAACATGACTCATTCTTTCTTCAAGACACAGTGGAATGTATGGGGGGACATTCCTGTTCAAACCACCACACCAGGCACCTTGAGTCATCTTTGGTTTATGAGATGACTGTGGTAAATAGGAAGCATTTTTATTTTAAGTGTTATACACTATAATTGTATAATCATGTACTGTAAGTGACACTTTAAATCATTATATCAATACTTTTGCTTAACACAAGGCTAAATTATGAATTTAAAGGGAAATCCATTTTAAAATTAATAATCATGATATATTTGTAGCAACTTTTAAAATAATATGTAAATAATATACAAATAACTAACATTTGGTGATATGTTCCAGTTGGCAATTCTTATGTTTTTATGTACATACTTAATCTGTGGGCATTATTGATATGAAGGGTTTTGTTGTGTTTTGTTTTGTTTTGTTTTGTTTTCGAGACAGGGTTTCTCTGTATAGCCCTGGCTGTCCTGGAACTTACTCTGTAGACCAGGCTGGCCTCGAACTCAGAAATCCCCCTGCCTCTGCCTCCCAAGTGCTGGGATTAAAGGCGTGCGCCACCATGCCCAGCGATATGAAGTTTTTGATTCAGGAAGTCTAGGATGAGGCTCATATTCTGCCTTTCTAAAATCTCCTGGCTGTTGGTGTTGCTGTGGTTAGGTGTTTAACTATCTCTGTGTATCAATGGAGAATTTGACCAAAATGAAGATTCTCAGTCTTGAGGCTACAGAATTGGTTCTCTGGGGTGGACCAAGGTCTAGTACTTAAGTATTGAATAGGCACCCCTAAGTAGTGAAAACACCATATGATCTGAAAAACCCACTCAATTTGAGGAAAACACTCAGAGAGGATGACAACTGCAGCAGTGGCTGGTGAGGGAGTCAGTAAGTAAGTAACATCCTTGCCTATTTCTGAGAATGGGAGCCCCTTTCTTCCTGGCCTGCAAGCAAAGAATTGCTGCAAAGTTTATTCCTATCTCTGTAGTTACTATTCTGACTTATCTGGGGTGCAGACGAGTGGGAACCCCTTTCATTGAAGGTCTCAGAGCTGCCTATTGCCAGGAGCCAGAGTATTTTTTAATATGAATACTTAATGGCTTATTGGAGTATGGCTCAACTAAGTCACTCTGTGATTTTTGTCAGGAGAAAAGTAATTGTCAGTGAAAACTAGGAGATCTGAAGTACCTACCCTCTTCCAAAGAAAAGGACGTTATAGCAGTTAAGAAGAAATAAAATTTAAGTTATATTTTCATTAAGAGGAATTCTAACAAGATTTTTATGGGGGATTATAAAATATCAGATTTGGATGTTGTCGTACATCACAAACTCTATTTGACACAAGTAAAAGGAAAAGGGAAATAATCCACTGAGAGGCACCTTGAGTGGGAAGGCAGACAGTACCACTGTGCTGACTATGGGGTGTGGGAACACAACAGTTAACTCCCCTATTTTAAGGATCACCAATTATTGTCTTTGTGTTGGCTGAATACATCCTGAGTCTTTGCTCAGCTGTCATTACCCGGGTCTGAGGTCTCATTTGTCAAACACTGGCCACTAGCACTTCCTCAACTCTAACCCCAAGCCAAGGGGCCAGGGTGGTTATCCTTCCTAGTTGGTTTGTGCCTTTAGGAGAACGTAAATTTGCATATGTCCTTTAAAATATGGTAACTAACTGCATCAGTCACTCTATAACTTGGCTTTCTTCTAAAGAAGCATTGCCATTCCCGTAATTAATTGTCAGCCTAGAATAGCAATATAAATTTCTGAATTTACATACGTATTAGATGGTTTCAAATTTATTCTTTGAAGTTTTCAATAGTGAAAATAATTGAGTACGATTCGTATTGTGTTAAACTGGTCTTTAAAAAAAAATCCAATATGCAGTTTTAGAGATGTTTAGAATCTGGCATTACCACTACCATCTTAACTTCGTGGCTTCAAAGGGTTATTTAGGGCGTGTAACTGGAGAAGGGGGCTATTCATTGCTCTTTCTTTGTTAGTCAAAAAGTGGCATCCTGGGGCAGTGGACCTGCCATCCTTTGCTTGCTTACAGTACACAGCGTGTGTCCTGTATTACAGGATACAGACGAAGTTAACCAGTCTAGAGAAGCCGAGCACCACTAAGAAGCACCAGTAGGGAGGGAGCATCAGGAGATCTCAGGCCAGGCGCCGCTGCAGGTTTCAGGTTTCAGGTTTCCGGTTTCAGGGCTGGAGGAGGGCGGGAGCCCTAGAGGACCTCGCCCCGCCTTATGCGACTTGTGCGTCACTCTGCGGGTTCAGTTTAGGCTGGGAACTGAGACAGTAGAGGTTGAGTTCGACCCGGAATGCAGTCGTCCACTAAACCAAGCTGAGGCCAGTCGTCATACTCTGAGTGAGTACTGACTTGGGTCGCTTTGCTCCAAAATCGCGCCTGCCGCCTGCCTGTCACGGGCCCAGACCGTACCTGGGTTACAACCCCATAGCCAATTCCTGGCTGAGGACACATTCTGTTACTGTTGTTATGACTGAAGTTGGCATTTCTTTCTAAGTTTGAAGGAGATTAATCCCCACCCTTCCTGTCCATAGCACTCTTCTTAATGATCTTTTAGCTGGAAAATTCTCTGTTGATCGGACATGAAGGGTTACAAAATGTGAGTTTTCGTCCCCTGAACTTCATGTTGAAAAAACAGCAGCAGCTATCTAATGATTTGGCTTGACTCTTTCAGATCTTTAGCTTTAGATCCGCCCCCCTCCCCAGCCCTCTTGTGCTGAAGGCCTGTGGCTCCCCCCCCGCCCCACCCCCACCAAGCCCAGAGTCCATGACTTATGTTTCAGAGAATGAGCTCACTGTGTATGACCTTTATGTGTACCTGACACATACTGGGTGTGGTGGGGCAAGTGTTGTAACATGTTTTAGCTATGTTTCCCTGAATACAACCTGAGACTGTGGCAAGATAACATCATTGATAGAAACTTTACCTCTTTCAAGAACACGTTGTCTTATCAGAGATTTCAGGATGTCTTCTGTAGTGTTAGGGCCCCCATTCTCCAGATGTTTATGATCAGGAAGTTCATTATTCTCACTGTGCTTCCTGAGAAAATGAAGCAGAAAGTTTATGCACCCTCCACATTCAATGATACTTGGTATCTAAGAAGTCTTTTTTTTTTTTAGTATAACCGAATACTATTTTTATTAGATATTTTCTTTATTTACATTTCAAATACTATCGCCTTTTCTAGTTTCCTCTCTGAAAAATCCCCTATTCCCACCTCCCCTCCCCCTGCTCCCCAACTCACCCACTCCTGCTTCCTGGCCCTGGCATTCCCCTATACTGGGGCATGGAACCTTCACAGGACCAAGGGTCTGTCTCTCCTCCCATTGATGGCCAACTAGGCCATCCTCTGCTACATATGCAGCTAGAGCCACGAGTTCCACCATGTGTTTTCTTTGATTGGTGGTTTAGTCCCACGGAGCTCTGGAGGTACTGGTTAGTTCATATTGTTGTTCCTCCTAGGGGGCTGCAGACCCCTTCAGCTCCTTGGGTCCTTTCTCTAGCTCCTTCATTGGGGACCCTGTGCTCTGTCTAATGGATGACTGTGAGCATTCACTTCTATAATTGCCAGGTACTGGCAGAGCCTCGCAGGAGACAGCTATATAAGGCATCTCCACCCTACCAGTGAGAGGGATGCTTATTCAGCAACTCTGGAAAGGTTTGAACTTTGAAACAACCAACAAGAGTCGGAGGAGCCCTTTAGAGCAATGGGGAACACTAATCGACTGTGTGGAAATGAGAGATCCAAACACCAAGAGATCCAGGGGCTTTGGGTTTGTCACATACGCCACTGTGGAGGAAGTGGATGCTGCCATGAATGCAAGACCACACAAGGTGGATGGAAGAGCTGTGGAACCCAAGAGAGCCGTGTCATTCTCAGAGACCAGATGCTCACTTAACTGTGAAAAAGATCTTTGTTGGTGGTATTAAAAAAGATACCGAAGAACATCACCTACAAGATTATTTTGAGCAGTATGGGAAGAGTGAAGTGATAGTAATTATGACTGACAGAGGCAGTGGACAAAAGAGGGGCTTTGCTTTTGTTACCTTTGATGACCATGACTCTGTGGATAAGATTGTTATTCAGAAATACCATACTGTGGATGGCCACCACTGTGAAGTAAGAAAGGCTCTCTCTGTTGAAGCAAGAGATAGCTAGAGCTTCATCCAGCCAGAGAGGTCGCAGTGGTTCCGGAAACTTTGGTGGTGGTTGTGGAGGCGGCTTTGGTGGCGATGACAATTTCGGTTGAGGAGGGAACTTCAGTGGTCGTGGTGGCTTTGGTGGTAGCCGAGGTGGTGGTGGATATGGTGGCAGTGGGGATGGCTATAATGGATTTGGCAATGATGGAAGCAATTTTGAAGGTGGTGGAAGCTACAATGATTTTGGCAATTACAACAATCAGTCTTCAAATTTTGGACCAATGATGGGAGGAAACTTTGGAGGCAGGAGCTCTGGCCCTTATGGTGGTGGAGGCCAGTACTTTGCTAAACCACGGAACCATGGCTATGGAGGTTCCAGCAGCAGCAGTAGCTATGGCAGTGGCAGGAGGTTCTAATTACAGCCAGGAAACAAAGTTTAGCAGGAGAGGAGAGCCAGAGAAGTGACAGGGAAGGAAGCTACAGGTTACAGCAGATTTGTGAACTCAGCCAAGCACAGTGGTGGCAGGGCCCAGCTGCTACAAAGAAGACATGTTTTAGACAATACTCATGTGTGTGGGCAAAAGCTCCAGGACTGTGTTTGTGACTAATTGTATAACAGGTTATTTTAGTTTCTGTTCTGTGGAAAGTGTAAAGCATTCCAACAAAAGGTTTTACTGTAGATCTTTTTCACCCATGCTGTTGATTGCTAAATGTAATAGTCTGATCATGACACTGAATAAATGTGTCTTTTTAAAAAAAGTTGGTATTTTGCTCATGGGAATGAATTTGACTTTTGTGCAATGATTTCCCAGTTACTCTGGAAACGGAAATGAGTATTAAGTTTCACTGGGATGTGGTAAGCAATACCACTTGGTTTCTAAGAGGCATAAAGTGCTGAAATCAAGTGCCAAAGGCTAGCAAATTCACTTCAAACTAGAAAACTCGAATTAAAGACTGACAGAGAAGGAAGTGAGATGGCCATTAGGCTGAGAGGCTAAGAAGGAAACTCTGTGTGTGTGTGTGTGTGTGTGTGTGTGTGTGTGTGTGTGTGTGTGTGTTTCTTACCAAGCACAGCAAGGTGTAACAAAGGAGAGGGAAGCTCATGGACAGCTAGAATCAATTGCCCAGGAATCTCAGGCATTTCCTACCTCTAATGATACATTTGTTTCAGTTTAGTTTCTGACTTCATATTTGGCATCTAGCATCTGGATGATTTGTGCCTTTAGCTAGATAAAGAGAATTCCATAAGGTTTTGCTTAGTTCCTTTCACACAATGGTTCATATACATTTTGTTCTATTCTTTTTAGTATTTAGAATTGACAGTAGTTATGTTTATTGCCAATCCCTTTGAAATACTCTTTAAGATTTAGATTTTTTTAAAATTGTGTGTGTGTGTGTGTGTGTGTGTGTGTGTGTATGGAAAACCACAGATGGATTTACAAATGGTTGTATGCTGCCATATCTGGGAACACACCTGAACTCAGGTCCTTTTCAAGAGAATGGTACCTGCTCTTAACCAGTGAGCTATCTTTCCAGTCCTTGCAATACTTTTAAAAACATAAAAAATAAAATATATAGCTTTGAGCCTGGCCATGGCAGTGTATGCCTTTAATTTAAACACTTGGGAGACAGAGCCAGGCAGATCTCTTGTGAAATCAAACTTGTCTGGTCTACATAGTGAGTTTCAGGACTTCTAGAGCTATATAGTGAGACCTAGTTTTAAGAAAAATAAAATAAAAAAGTAAATAAAATGTAGTATGGGTGACCCCAGTGAACTAGAGTTTAGAAAGTTTGACAGTCTATTGAGGAAACCTTTGTCTTCTATCAAGCAAGCACATATAAGGCAGATAGAGGAAGACTTCTGTAGATTCAAGGCTATCCTGGCTTATATACAAGTTCTAAGCCAACCAAGAAAAAGTTACAGAAAATAGAATTATTAGTCCATTTTTTTAGTTACATGTACTTTTTCTGTGTTGCACATGAGCAGAGCAAATACAATCATGTTACCTAATTCAGGTTCAAAGACTAGCAATGATTAGTCACATACTATAATCTTTTACAGGTGTACCTTTAATAAGACACAGTTCAAAGATATACTCAATTCAGAGGGCTAAACCTACAACAAGGAACTGAAATTAGTGGCCATAATTTATACTGCCCACAACCATAACTTCTCTTTAATATTCTCCACCCCTTTTTCTCTGCTGTAGTTAGATTAATGTCTGCAGCCGTCTCTTCCAGCCCCTTATGTCTCTGTTCGGGTATGTGTATGTCATACTTTTATCTATGCATGGTTTGGCATCTTTATTCCTTTGTCTCTGAACTTAGAAAATCATAGAGTCTGCTTCAGATTACTGGGTTGTGTTAAGTTCTTAAAGAATACTGGGGACGGTGTTTATAAGTGTTGACTTTCCCTAATAGTGTGTTATTTTCACATGGCATTCGAAACATCTACCTTGAAAGTTCTTCAGGGAAGATCCTTTTCCAGTAGTCCTTTTGCTTGTGTTGTAGACCTATTTCTGCCAGATAGTCCTAAAATATCCTGTCTGTGATGATTCAGGCTTTATGTATGTAGATGTTTGTGCTTGAAATCCCTGTGCCACATGGAGAAAGTGATTTGATTTCTGAATGTCCAGTGGCATAGGTATAGCTTTTGTCTTTGTTACAGTGTGTTTTTAAATTCATGGTCATCCATTGCCCAGGGCAGGGAATTTTGAGATTGTGTTCAGTATGTGCTTATGGCTAATTTGTTCTTTGTATTTCCTAGTTTTATGCCAGTAACTCCACACAAGGCCTGCAGTAGGATTCCTTTCATCTTGAGTGACTGGGTTTCCAGTTCAGGCTCTCAGATCTCTTTTTGACATCATTGTGAGCTGGTTATCTTCCAGTGTGCTCAGGGGAGGTTTCAACAGCTACTAGGCTAAAGGATTCACGTAACATTTCATTTATTCTTCTCAGTATTTAGGGGAAGGTATATTAAGACTTATTAATTTATCTTAACCTAATAAATATTATGTGTGTTATTTATAAATGTGTTCAATATTTATATATTTATATAAAGAACCAGAGTCCCAGAGAGTTTAAATGTGTCACAGACAGCAAGATTCACCTTGATTCTGGTTGTTGTTTGCCGACAGATCTTACAAAGTCCTATACTTAGTGTATTTATAAATTAAATGCATAACTAAGCAGAACTTGTATCTAAATTTAAATCAGCACTGGAAATCAACTTAAACCTTTATTGCTGTACCTATTGAGTTAATATTGTTATTATTATTATTATTATTATTATTATTATTATTATTTTAGTAAATGAAATTTACATCTACTGATTGGAATCAGAAAATCTGCTGGTTAGTTTTGTGTCAGCTTGATGCAAGCTAAAGTCATTTGAAAGAAGGGAACCTTAATTGGAAAAATGCCCCCATAAGATTGGCAAACCTCTGGGGCATTTTTTATATTAGTTATTGATGGGAGAGGATCTAGCCCATTGTGTATGGTACTACCCCTGCTTGGTAGTTCTGTGTTCTATTAGAGAGCAGAATAAGCAAGCCACGAGGAGCAAGCCAGATAGTGGCACTCCATGGACTTCAGTTCCCCCTTCCAGATTTTGTTGAGCTTTTGCTTGACTTCCCTCAATGTACTGGGACATGGATAAATAAGTCAAATAAAATCTACCCTCCTCAAGGTGGTTTTGGTCATGGTGTTTCATCGTGGTGTTCATGTAGCAGCAGTAACCCTCACCAAGACAGAAGATAGTAGCTTAGTTGGTCTTCTTTAAACTATTTATATAGGCAGCACAGAAAGAAATATTAGCCACCTTTTAATATAGAAAATATTAATTTATTAATAGTAAATATTAAAAATAGTGGCATATATTAATAGTCGTTCTAATACTGTTATATAATAGAAATAGTAGTAGTATATAATAAAAAAATTCCCTTGCCATGTTAGAAATACAGAACTTTTGCTCAGATTGAGAGATAGGCTGTATTGTTCATGTTAAATTAAATTTCAATTGCATTTCAATGTATCATACTTTAAAATATACTCTATCCCACTGCATTTCCACTTGAAGTGAGATAGTAATAAACTGGAAGGTGCTTGCTATGTGAAATAGGCACAGAGCAGTTCAGAACTATGCTAAAAGTCACACAGCACTCATGTGGTCCAGACTCAGAGTCAAGTCCCACAGACACTAACTATTCTCTTTGCTGTCATACTGACTCTTCAGTATTCATAAAGACTTTACTTGCTATCAGTGTATATTTTGAATTTCCTGGTGCCATTTTAATTCATTCCCCATTTTAATTTTAGTCATCAGAAAATCAGGTTGGATAAGAAAACCTTGTTATAATTTCTTCCATTTTAACATTCTTATTAAGAACACAGTTCAGGGCCGGGCGTGGTGGCGCATGCCTTTAATCCCAGCATTCAGGAGGCAGAGGCAGGTGGATTTCGGAGTTCCAGGCCAGCCTGGTCTACAAAGTGCGTTCCAGAACAGCCAGAGCTACACAGAGAAACCCTGTCTTGAAAAACCAAAACCAAACCAAAACAACAACAACAACAAAAACACAGTTCAGAGCCAGATATTATGATGCATGCCTATAATCCCTGAATTGCAATGGCAGGGGTAGTTTCTTCTTTGAGAATGATAACCAAGATTAGTGTATAACTTTTCAAAGCAATGGTAACCACAGGACTGCCTGACATTATGGGACAAATTGAATCACAGTACATAAATTCTGACCAGTTAAGCTTGACTTAATGACTTATGTGGACTTTTTAAAGCTTATAGAATGGTCCAGAGATAGGACTCATAATCAGACACAGTCACCCATGCTCTGATTTTCCTGGCTTGTGTTGAGATCAGCTGTGTGTATTGTCCCAGTTGCTAGACAACATTTTCATGTTTGGTTTGATTACATCAGAGGCCAATGTTTCATGTATGCTCCACTGCCAAGAGCAATTTGAGTTTTGACACTATTTTTATCTTAAATATAGACATCTTTTTCAACATGCTCTCATAAATGTATGAAATTCTCTGATGAGCTGCCACCATTCATCCTTCCCAGATTGTTTCATTATGAAGTACTAGATTGGCTATACTCTGAACTGAGTATGTGTAGGATTTCTCCATATCAAAGTTTAGTGTAAGCTATTTTACTTATCTAGAATGCTTACCTCATTTAAGAATTCATTTGCCTATGTTCATAGCAGCCTTATTCATAATAGCCAGAAACTGGAAAGAACCCAGATGTCCCTCAACAGAGGAATGGATACAAAAAATTTGGTATATTTACACAATGGAGTACTACTCAGCTATTAAAAACAATAAATATATGAAATTCCTAGGCAAATGGATGGATCTGGAGGCCATCATCCTGANTTAATGGGGATATTTGATTTTCTGGTGTCCACCTTCTTGAGTTCTTTATATATATTGGATATCAGTCCCCTATCTGATTTAGGATTGGTAAAGATCCTTTCCCAATTGGTTGGTGGCCCTTTTGTCTTGTTGACAGTATCTTTTGTCTTACAGAAGCTTTGCAACTTTATGAGGTCCCATTTGTCAATTCTTGATCTTATAGCACAAGCCTTTGCTGTTTTGTCCAGGAATTTTTCCCGATGTTTACCTCTTAAGTGTTTGTGGAGATGCTCTGAAATTGGGTATGTAAAGCATTTGTCCTAGTCTTGACAGGATGGTGTGCTTCCTCATCTCTCTATTGATCACATTATATGAAATATGCAATACATAGCATCTCTCTCCTCTGTTAAGCCTTTACTAACCATCTCTGGAACCATACCTGAGAAATACAGACTGTATCTGCTAATCACCTATTATATTTAGTTCTACATTAGGTGTTTTCAGGATCAGCCTTGTTATATACTATGCTCTGATAAAATAAATAAGTTAGCCGGGCGGTGGTGGCGCATGCCTTTAATCCCAGCACTTGGGAGGCAGAGGCAGGCGGATTTCTGAGTTCGAGGCCAGCCTGGTCTACAGAGTGAGTTCCAGGACAGCCAGGGCTACACAGAGAAACCCTGTCTCAACAAAAACCAGAAAAAAAAAAAGAAATAAAAAATAAATTGCTAGTACATTTTTGTGTTCTCCCTAAGATAGCTCAATTTTATTCCTAAATGACCATTTGCTTCTCTGTTACCAGGTTCCCATTTTAATATACTAAACACTGTATGTTGTTAATCAGAGCTTCTTAAACCCTTTTCACCCATGACTCATTTTAACATGACAAATTTTTTTTTCAATTTTATTTACTATATGTGAGTACACTGTAGCTGTCTTCAGACACTCCAGAAGAGGGAGCCAGATCTCATTACGGATGGTTGTGAGCCACCATGTGGTTGCTGGGATTTGAACTTATCACCTTCGGAAGAGCAGTCGGGTGCTCTTACCCGCTGAGCCATCTCACCAGCACCCCCCCGACAAATTTTTATATAACCCTGGATAATAGGTATATAAGATAGGTATACAACTTGTACATTTACTGATAACAAATCATAAGAAAAATTTTCTTTGAAACAGTTTTATCATTTAATTTTAACATTAAAAGTTAAAGTAAAAATACAAACGGATAAGATGGATGTGCTTCTTTATTTTTATATTAAGAATTTATTCTTGATTGAACACTGATACTAGTATAGTTTGGATGTGGTCAATATTTTGATTTTATAATTTTCAGAGCTAAGACTGCTGTTTTACATAAATACATAATACAAAATGTCAGAAGTATGTGTAGTACTATTTCAGAAATTATTGAAAATTCTGTCCTAATACCAAGACAAAATTTACTTAATTGTATCTTGTTAAACTCAAGTTGGCAATTCAAAGAGCAGTTTTAAAAGCCAAATGTCTTACCACATTATATTTCAAACTAATTCCATTCTTGCATGTTCAGGAATGATGCAGAAAATGTCAAAAGTCTCTGTTTTCTACATCACTACTGTCTTTAAGGCACATCATTATGTGCCTTTAAGAAAAGAAACTTTATATGCACATTAAAAAAAAAAAAACGTCTCTGTAATTCATATAATGGTAGCCTGCAGTCTTAGCTGAGGTGCTTCTGGAAGCATTTATTTGGTGATTGCAGGCACAGTGCAGATTGGCTGTGTCATGTGTTCAGAATTAAGGTCACAATAAAGTCCCATCACGTGACTTGGATGGGCACTTCACAATTATTCTTTTCTTTGGTTTTGTTTTGTTTTTATGGAGGGAATTTTATTTGTGCTTACAGTTCCAGAGTATTAGGAGTCCATTATAGCATAGAGACCTGGCACCAAATGGCAGGCACATATAGCAGCAGTAACAAGAAGCTGATAGATCCCATCTTTGAATATCCAGAGGGATAAGAACTCTTTATGTTTGAGAAGGCATGGCAGTGAGTGGCAGGTATTATGGCAGGACCAGGAAGCTGGAGAGATCACATCTTCAACTCCAGGAAGGCCTGAAACTAAGGCAGAGCTCTGCCATCCTCCTATTGGGAAGATCCTGCCAAAGATCCTCAGTTGGTCTTTCTAGAGACATCCAGGCTGTATAGCTCACAGTACATCCCAAACCCTCTGCCTAATGCTCTAGAGCCCACAATGATTCTTATGTGTTTTACTATGAATTAATTTTTAACCATTTCATTTTAGAAATCTCTTATTGTTTGTAATTATTGTAACCTCCATGTTCATTTATGTGACTTATTATAAGAAATTGCATATTAGATGACTGTATTACAGTTCGTATTAAAAGCACACTTGAGGAAGGAACCCAAGACTTCCAGTGTGACAACAAGCAATAAATATAGAAGGCTCAATATTTCATGATGAAGCTGATGACGGATTGATTGTTGTCAAGTAGAAGAGCACAGGCATGGGGTGTAGCCGCCTGCGGCCCTGTGAACTGAGTTCCCCTGAAAGGCTGGCTGGGGCTGAAAGAGATCAGATGGTGAGAAAAGAAAGAGGCCAAGACAAACCTTTCTGTTCAAAGCCTCTGAAGTTTACTGGGAGTCCTTGCTTATAAAGAGGGTAGGCCATCCCCCTACAGTCCATTCTTGATGCCTGGAGCCAGCCCTTAGGCAATCTCTGGAATGTCTCAGGGACCTCTCAGCAGGAAGCAGAGTCTTGCAAAAGAGCACCAGCAGTTGACTTAACAAATAAGCCATCTAGGTCAGAAGACTTCACCCTAGGTAATCTCATTCCTAGTGACAGCAAGGTCAAGGTCTGGATCAGCCTACTTCAAGGCTGAGGAAGGCTACAGTTCCTCCCTAAATATATAGTAAGAAGTAGCTGGACTGAGACATAAAATATATTTATGCTCCATAGTCCTGCCTGGGAGTTATGGTGGCTGGCAGCCGCACCTGGTTTGGGAACTCAGGTTTTCCCAAACTATTCTTAACTGTCAAGGAGAATATATACAGTTTTTTAAAAATTAGATATTTTCTTTATTTACATTTCAAATGCTATCCCGAAAATTACCTATACCACGCCCCCCCCCCACCTGCTACCCTACCTACCCACTCCCACTTCCTGGCTCTGGCGTTCCCCTGTACTGGGGCATATAAAGTTTGTAAGACCAAGGAGCCTCTCTTCCCAATGATGGCCAGCTAGGCCATCTTCTGCTACATATGCATCTAGAGGCACGAGCTCTGGGGGTACTGGTTAGTTCATATTGTTGTACCACTTAAAGGGTTGTAGACCCCTTCAGCTCCTTGGGTAATTTCTCTAGCTCCTCCATTGGGGGCCCTGTGTTCCATCTTATAGATGACTATGAGCATCTCCTTCTATATTTGCCAAACACTGGCAGAGCCTCACTCGAGATAGCTATATAAGGGTCCTTTCAGCAAAATCTTGCTGGCATATGCAATAGTGTCTGGGTTTGGTGGCTGAATATGGTATGGATCCCCAGGTGGGGTGGTCTCTGGATGGTCCATCCTTTCATCTTAGCTCCAAACTTTGTATCTGTAACTCCTTTCATGGATGTTTTGTTCTCTATTCTAAGGAGGAATGAAGTATCCACACTTTGGTCTTTGTTCTTCTTGATTTTCTTGTGTTTTCCAAATTGTATCTTGGGTATTCTAAGTTTCAGGGCTAATATCCACTTATCACTGAGTGCATATCAAGTGACTTTTTTGTGATTGGGTTACCTCACTAAGGATGATATCCTCCAGATACAACCATTTGCCCAAGAATTTCATAAATTCATTGTTTTTAATAGCAGAGTAGTTCTCCATTGTGTAAGTGTACCACATTTTCTGTATCAATTCCTCCGTTGAGGGACATCTGGGTTCATTCTAGCTTCTGGCTATTATAAATAAGGCTGCTATAAAAATAGTGGAGCATGTGTCCTTATTACCAGTTGGAGCAACTTCTGGGTATATTCCCAGGAGAGGTATTGCTGGATCTTCTGGTAGTACTATGTCCAATTTTCAGAGGAACCTCAAGACTGATTTTCAGAGTGGTTATACCAACTTGCAATCCCACCAGCAATGGAGGAGTGTTCCTCTTTCTCCACATCCTCCCCACCATCTGCTGTCATGAATTTTTGATCTTAGCCATTCTAACTGTAGTGAGGTAGAATCTCAAGGCTGTTTTAATTTGCATTTCCCTGATGATTAAGGATGTTGAACATTTTTTCAGGTGCTTCTCAGCCATTAGGTATTCCTCAATTGAGAATTCTTTGTTTAGCTCTGTACCCCATTTTTAAAGGGGTTATTCGATTTTTCTGGAGTCCAGCTTCTTGAGCTCTTTTAATATATTGGATATTAGTCCCCTATCAGATTTAGGATTGGTAAAAATCCTTTCCCAATCTGTTGGTGGCCCTTTTGTCTAATTAACAGTGTCTTTTGCCTTACAAAACTTTGCAATTTCATGAGGTCCCATTTGTCAATTTTGGATCTTATAGCACAAGCCATTGCTGTTCTGTTTAGGAATTTTTTCCCCTGTGCCCATATCTTTGAGGCTTTTCCCCACTTTCTCCTCTATAAATTTCAGTGTCTCTGGTTTTATGTGGAGTTCTTTGATCCACTTAGACTTGAGCTTTGTACAAGGAGATAAGAATGGATCAATTCTCATTCTTCTACATGATAACCGCCAGTTGTGCCAGCACAATTTGTTGAAAATTCTGTCTTTTTTCCACTGGTGTATTTTAGCTCCCTTGTCAAAGATCAAGTGACCATAGGTGTGTGGGTTCATTTCTGGGTCTTCAATTCTATTCCATTGGTCTATGTGTCTGTTGCTGTACCAGTACCATGCAGTTTTATCACAATTGCTCTGTAGTACAGCTTGAGCTCAGGCATGGTGATTGCACCAGAGGTTCTTTTATTGTTGAGAATAGTTTTTGCTATCCTATGTTTTTAATTATTCCAGATGAATTTACAAATTGCCCTTTCTAACTCAGTGAAGAATTGGGTTGTAATTTTGATAGGGATTGCATTGAATCTGTAGATTGCTTTTAGCAAGATAGCCATCCAGTTGTTATTAAGATTCTTACGTCTGCCTTTCGCCATCTGGTAATCTCTGGAGTTGGTTTTTATAATTGTCTCTGGTTGGAGCTTGTTCCTCCTGTGATTCTGTTGGCCTCTGTCAGCAGACCCGGGAGCCCAGCTCTCTCCTGAATCTCAGTGATCAGAGTAGTCTCAGCAGGTGAGCTCTCCTTTTGCAGGGAAGGTGCAAGGAGTTTTGGTATTCAGACCTGCCTCTTAGGTAAAGTTGAAGACCCTATATAAAGGCCTGTCCTAGAAGATGTGTTGCCTCTGCGGTCTGCACACTCACCTGTACAGACAGGTCTCTGTGGGAGCCTTTGTAGACCGTGAGATGACCTGAGCAGACTGGTTCTGAGCTACCCTTTGCAATCTGTGAGCTGACCTGCTCAGACTGGGTCTGAGCGACCCTTTGTGGTCCGTGAGCTGACCTGTGTAGATTGGTCTCTGAGCGACATAGGACCCAATATGGCTCTCTCACAAGTTCTGGCAGAGAAGGCCCTCCCAGGGGGAGAACTGTCCTCAGGCAGGGAGGGTGCCTGGATGTCTAGAGCCCAGAGCTGGTTGTGTCCCAAAAGGTGCCCTGTTCAGCCCTTTGCTCACTCACCATTTGCAGTCCATGAGCTGACCTGTGCAGTCTGGGTCTGAGCGACCCTTTGCAGTCTGGATCCTGTCCTTCTTATATTCCCAGTTAATTCTAGACTCCTCTGAGTCCAGCTTATACTGTGATCCTTTGTGGGCTCCTGTGAAATGCTGGTCCCAAGATCATGTGAGGAGTCCTCTAGGGCTGGTTGGGGAGTGCACAGGCTGTGCGCCCAAGGAAACCAGGTGCGCTGGCTGGGACTGGAAGGGACCTCTGCTCTTCCTCTGGTCACTCTTGTATTTCCCCGGTGCTGTCCCTGTTCCGCTCGCGTGACTAGATGGAACTGGTGTTGTGCTCCACTCACAGCTGGATCCAAGATCGTGTGGGGAGTCCTCTAGGGCTTGTTGGGGAGTGCACAGGTTGTGCGCCCAAGGAAACTGGGTGCACCGGTGGGGACCAGAAGGGACCTCTCAGTTTGCGAGGACTTTATTGAGTATTTTTGCATCGATATTCATTAGAGAAATTCATCTGAAGTTCTTTCTTTGTTGGATCTTTGTGTGGTTTAGGTATCAGAGTAATTGCGGCTTCATCGAATGAATTGGGTACACTACCTTCTGTTTCTATTTTGTGGAATAGTTTGAGGAGAGTTGGAATTAGGTCTTCTTGGAATGTCTTGTAGAACTCTGCACTAAACCCATCTGGTCCTGGGCTATTTTGGTTGGGAGACTATTGATGAATGGTTCTATTTATTTAGAGGAAATGGGACTGTTTAGATCATTAATTTGATCCTGATTTAACTTTGGTACCTGTTATCTATATAGGAAGTTGTCCATTTCATCCAGGTTTGCCAGTTTTGTTGAGTATAGACTTTTGTAGTATGATCTGATGATGTTTTGGATTTCCTCAGGTTCTGTTGTTATGCCTCCCTTTTCATTTCTGATTTTGTTAATCAGAATACTGACCCTGTGCCCTCTACTTAGTGTGGCTAAGGGTTTATCTATCTTGCTGATTTTCTCAAAGAACCAGCTCCTGGTTTGGTTGATTCTTTGAATAAATCTTTTTGTTTCCACTTGGTTGATTTCAGCCCTGAGTTTGATTATTTCCTGCCGTCTACTCCTCTGGGTGAATTTGCTTCCTTTACTTCTAGAGCTTCTAGGTGTGCTGTCAGGCTGCTATGCTCTGTCTAATTTCTTTTGGACGCACTCCGGGCTATGAGTTTTCCTTTTAGGACTGCTTTTATTGTGTGCCATAAGTTTGGATATGTTGTGGTTTTATTTTCATTAAACTATAAAAAGTCTTTAATTTCTTTCTTTATTTCTTCATTGACCAAGGTATCATTGAGTAGATTCTTGTTTAGTTTCCACATGAATTTTAGCTTTCTATTATTTATGTTGTTGTTGAAGATCAGCCTTAGTCTGTGGTGATCTGAGAGGATGCATGGGATAATTTCAATATTTTTGTATCTGTTGAGGCCTATTTTGTGACCGGTTATATGGTCAGTTTTGGAGGAGTTACCATGTGGTACTGAGAAGAAGGTATATCCATTTGTTTTAGGATAAAATGTTTTATAGATATCTATTAAATCCATTTGTTTCATAATCTCTGCTAGTGTCCATGTGTCTCTGTTTAGCTTCTGTTTCCTGGATCTTTCCAATGGTGAGAGTGGGGTGTTGAAGTCTCCCACTATTATTGTGTGAGGTGCAATGTGTGCTTTGAGCTTTACTAAAGTTTCTGTAGTGAATGTCGCTGCTCTTGCATTTGGAGCATAGATATTTAGAATTGAGAGTTCATCTTGGTAGATTTTATCTTTGATGAATATGAAGTGCCCCTCCTTGTCTTTTTTTGATAACTTTGGGTTGGAATTCAATTTTATTCGATATTAGAATGGCTACTCCAACTTGTTTTTTCAGACCATTTGCTTGGAAAATTGTTTTCCAGCCTTTCACTCTGAGGTAGTGTCTGTTTTTTTGCCTGAGGTGGGTTTCCTGTAAGCAGCAAAATGTTGAGTCCTGTTTGTGTAGCCAGTTTATTAGGCTTTGTCTTTTTATTGGGGAATTGAATCCCTTGATATTAAGAGATATTAAGGAACAGTAATTGTTGCTTCCTGTTATTTTTTGTTGTCAAAGTTGGGATTCTGTTCTTGCAGCTGTCTTCTTTTAGGTTTGTTGAAGGATTACTTTCTTGCTTTTTCTAGGTTGTAGTTTCCGTCCTCGTGTTGGTGTTTTCCAGTTATTATCCTTTGAACGACTGGATTCGTGGAAAGATATGGTGTGAATTTGGTTTTGTCATGGAATACTTTGATTTCTCTATCTATGGTAATTGAGAGTTTTGCTGGGTATAGCAGCGGGCTGGCATTTGTGTTCTCTTAGGGTCTGTATAACATCTGTCTAGGATCTTCTGGGTTTCATAGTCTCTGGTGAGAAATCTGGTGTAATTCTAATAGACCTGCCCTTATATGTTACTTGACCTTTTCTCCTTTACTGCTTTTAAGATTCTATATTTAGTGCATTTGTTGTTCTGATTATTATGTGTTGGGAGGAATTTCTGTTCTGGTCCAGTCTATTTGGAGCTCTGTAGGCTTCTTGTATATTCATCGGTATCTCTCTCTTTAGGTTTTAAAGTATTCTTCTATAATTTTTTTGAAGATATTTGCTGGCCCTTTAAGTTGAAAATTTTCATTCTCTTCTACCCCTATTATTCATAGGTTTGGTCTTCTCATTGTGTCCTGCATTTCCTGGATGTTTTGAGTTAGAATCTTTTTGCATTTTGCATTTTTTTTTTGATGGTTGTGCCCATGTTCTCTATGGAATCTTCTGCACCTGAGATTCTTTCTTCCATCTCTTGTATTTTGTTGCTGATGTTCACATCTATGGTTCCTGATTTCTTTCCTAGGGTTTCTATCTCCAGAGTTCTCTCCCTTTGGGTTTTCTTTATTGTTTCTACTTCCTTTTTTAGGTCTTGGATAGTTTTGTTCAATTCCATCACCTGTTTGGTTGTCTTTTCCTGTAATTCTTTAAGGGATTTTTGTGTTTCCTCTTTAAGGACTTCTACCTGTTTAGCAGTGTTTTCCTTTGCCTCTTTAATGACTTCTACCTGTTTAGCAGTGTTCTCCTGTATTACTTTAAGTGAGTTATTAAAGCCTTTCTTAAGGTCCTCTACCAGCATCATGAAATATAATTTTGAATTCGAATCTTGCTTTTCGAGTGTGTTGGGGTATCCAGGACTGGCTGAGGTGGGAGTGCTGGGTTCTGATGGTGGTAAGAGGTCTTGGTTTCTGTTGGTAAGATTCTTATGTTTGCCTTTCGCCATTTGGTAATCTCTGGAGTTAGTTGTTATAGTTGTCTCTGGCTAGAGCCTGTTCCTCCTGTGTTTCTGTTAGCCTCTGTCAGCTGTCCTGGGAATCCAGCTCTCTTTTGAGTCTCAGTGGTCAGAGTACTCTCTTCAGGCAAGCTCTCCTCTGCAGGGAAGGTGCACAGAGGTCTGGCGTTCAGACTTGCCTCCCAGTTGAAGTTGAAGGCCCGAAACAGGGCCTGTCCCAGAAGATGTGTTGTCTCTGCAGTCTGCGCGCTCAACTGCACATACTGGTCTCTGAGGGACCCAAGACACAAGATGATTCCCTCACCTGCTCTGGAGGTTAGTGCCCTTCCAGGTGGTCACCTCTCCTCTGGTGGGGAAGGTGCCCAGATATCTGGAGCCTGAAACGGTGGTTTGTCCCAGAAGCTGTGCAGCTTCTGCCTGTCCTAGAAGCTGTGTCACTTCTGCATTCTGCTTGCTCACCCTCCACAGTCCGCAACCGGATCTGCGCAGACTGGTCTCAGAGGGACCTGGGAGACAATATGGCTCCCTTACCTCCTCTGGGGGTTGCAGCCCTCCCGTGCGGCCACCTCTCCTCTGGCGGGGAAGGTGCCTGGATGTCTGCAGTCTGAAACGGTGGTCTTTCCCAGAAGCTGTGTGGCTTCTGCCTGTCCCAGAAGCTGTGTTGCTTCTGCAGTCTGCTTGGTCACTTTCCGCAGTCCGAAAGCTGATCTGCGCAGACTGGTCTCTGAGGAACCCGAGAGACAAGATCGAATATATGCAGCTTGTTTGTGTTTATTTTGCACAAACATGACTCTGTGGTTTATTAATAAACCATGGCCTCTTGGCATATGCCTCTGTCTTAGATTGATATAGTTCTGAAATCTGGTTGCCGATCATTGACTGACAGGCCCTCATAGCACACCTCATTCCCAAACTAGACCAAAGCCACAATATATACTTAAAATGCTTCTTCATATCGATGAATTTCTGCCACCTGCGTTTACTGGAGTTGAGCTGCACGCTTCCTGAAAACAGGCTGTAAGGAGTTGACTGACTTGCTTGAAAAACAAGGTTGAGAAAGCTGAAAAACAACAGGAGAAAAGCTTCTTTGGGGATGTCCAGGTACTCTGTTTAGTTGCAACATAGCAACCATTAAGCTCAGACTCTGACCTCCCAGTGTTGGGAAGGTAGCTTTGAGAATTAACAGAAAGGCTGTAAATTCTCTGGAAGTGGAGGCTGTGCTCCAAATTAACTCTTCTGGCTAAAAAAAGATTTTTAGCCATCATCAAGGTTGGAATCATACTTACTAGAAGATTCAGGATCTGTGTCTATTTGACGAACCAATCTTTCAGGCAGCCATCGTACTCTGTCTTCTTTTTGTGAAAAAATGCAGACAGAACCTCTTTCCCAGATTAAAACAGGGTCTGGATCATTCCACGTATTAGTTAATGGGTCTTGCCATTTAACCATGGCATAAGAACTGGAAGCAACTGGATGCCAGTGGCGATCTGCTGCAGACTGACCTTTAACATCAGTTTGTAAACAATTTAAACAAGACAAAAGCAAGATGTGCTTTTGGTGACCTTGTGGGGTATAACTGCTCCTGTTTTGTTTTTAAAAGCCAATTTTTCAGAGTGTGATGAGCATGTTCAACAATTACTTGTCCCATGGGGTTATAAGGAATTCCAGTTTTATGTTTGATACCAAATTCCTTACAAAATGAAATAAAAGTTGTTGCCAGTATAGGATGGCCCATTATCTGTCTTAATGACTTTATGCAATCCCATAGCATTAAAGGCTTGTAAACAATGATCAATTACATTTCTAGAGGCCTCTATGTGGAGAAGCAAAAAGAAATCCTGAACAAGTGTCAATACAAACATGTATATATTTTAATTTTCCAAATTCTGCCTAATGAGTTACATCCATTTGCCAAATATGATTGGGCATAAGATCTTGTGGATTAACTCCTAAATATGGAACTGGAGATAATGTAATACATTTAGGGCATTGTTTTACAATCATTCTTGCCTGTTCTTTAGTGACCTTGAGTTGGAGCGTTAAGGTATGGCTAGAGAGATAAAATTTATCATGATCACATCTAGCCAATGCAACAGGATATGAAATTAAGGCTTCTCCTATTAGATCTCTGTCAATGCAGTCATTGCCTGCAGTTAAAGGTCCAGGAAGACCAGAATGAGCTCGTATATGACCAATATAAAATGGATGTTTTTGAGCAAGAATAATGTTTTGCAATTGTGAAAACAGAGATCCTGCTGGTGTATTAAAGTTGAACGTACTGTAAGGCCCCCGAAGGAGACCCCCCACTCCAGTCTCAGGAGTTCGCGCACCCAAGGAATCACGAGAGACCGTCTTGATGCAATGCACACGAGGTGGTTTATTTACGGAGCTCTGGGCCGACACATACCTCACACAGGAGATAGAGGAGTCGACCACAAGACTCGAAAGCTAGGGGTTTATATAGTAAATAGGGTACGGGGGTTGGGGAAATTGACACGGTTTCACATGATTGGCTAGTTCAAACATCAGCAAGAGGTACTTACAGCCCGAGGTACTAGCTAACTCTTAATTACATAAGGGAGACAAGGGGGTGCCAGGCCAGATGGCCCAGTTCTTCATTAACGAACACTTCCTGAACCTAAGAAGCAGATGGGTGGTGGAATGTCACTATCTGTTAGCATGCCTGGGAGCATTGAGTCACAAAGGTCACATTCCCAGGCCTGAGGTAAGGCCCAGTTCCTCAGTACCACAAGTCTCCAATAAGGGAATTGATTGTGCAACATATAAACTATCAGTAAAAATATTAAAAGTATAATTTACAGACTGAAAAACATTCAATACTGCTGTCAGCTCTGCTAACCGAGCTGAGAGGCCAGGAGTCTCTATGATTACCTGTTGATTATTCATAAGATATCCAGCTTGCCCTTTAGAGGAGCCGTCAGTAAAAATCAAAAGAGCATTATACAAAGGCTGTAAAGAGGTCATATTAGGAAATATTACCTCATGTATATTTAAAAATTTTTTCAGCCTATCCTGAGGATAGTGATTATCTGTAGTTCCTATAAATCCTGTTTGAGCAAGCAGCCAATCTGTACTGTGCTGCTTCAGCCAAGTATCTTGATCTACACTGTAAGGCTGAACAATGATATATGGCTCTTTGCCAAAATAAGTTAGTGTCTGCTTCCTTCCAAGTATGATCATCTGATCTACTGCTTCATAATATGGCAGGATATTACATTTAGGAGTTATCCTCAAATGTATTCACATTAGAGGAGACCTTTGCCACAACAATCCTGTAGGCATGTGAATCGTATTAAAAATTAACAGATGTAAAGGCAAAGAGTAATCTATATAAGTAACAAATTGTTCCAACTTAGCCCATATCCTATCGCACCTCCAGCAACAATTTTAAAAAATGATGAAGTTTAAAGCTAGCGCTAGCATGAATACCTGTTGCTCACTGTACTCAATATGATCTTCTTGTTCTTCCCTTCTCGTGGAGCTCCACATAAGACAGCATTCCCTCAGTCTGTCCCGCCATTTTCAGGCCCCGAGTTCTGGGCGCCATCTGTAGCCGCCTGAGGACACATGAACTGGGTTCCCCTGAAAGGTGGTCTGGGGCTGAAAGAGATCAGATGGCAAGAAAAGAACGAGGCCAAGACAAACCTTTCAGTTCAAAGCCTCTGAAGTTTACTGAGAATCCATGCTTATAAAGAGGGTAGGTCCATCCCCTGCCAGTCCATTCTAGATACCTGGAGCCAGCCCTTAGGCGATCTACAGGGTGTGTCTCCAGAATGTCTCAAGGACCTCTCAGCAGGAAGCAGAGTCTTGGAGAAGAGCAGCAGCAGTTGACATAACAAATAGAGCCACCTAGGTCAGAAGGCTCCACCCTAGATAATCTCATTCTTAGTGGCAGCAAGGTCAAGGTCTGGATCAGCCTACTTCAAGGCTGAGGAAGGCTATAATGGGACCTGATGTTTTTGATAACCTTCAGTAAAAGTTCTCCCAAGAATATGAAGGCCCATCAATGCTCCAGGTCATGGGATATGTTAAAGGCTCTCATTGCTAACTTGGGAAAGGAAGCAAGGTCTACCTTAGGATAAAAAAATCTAGGACATATGGTTTTCCACTCTGTATTTTATCAACTGAACCATCAGGTATAGATGAAGAAAGAGATTGAAGCGAATATAGAGAAATTTTAATCCAGAAACATGGCTCTAGCAAGAGATCACATACAAAGACCTTCTAGGTCTGTGTAATACAGCTGTAATGCAGACATGCCACACACCTTTAATCCCTCTGGCTGGAATACAGACACACCCTTAGCACATACTTTTGATCTCAATCAATGAAGATAATTTTGGTTTGTAGAACAAAGCAGCCATGTTTGAAAGTTATATCTAATTGAGGGGCAGACAAAGTGATGAGTCAGAGAAAGATTTGACAGAATGAGTCAGAGATAGGATATACCCAACTTTCATGAGAACAGATAAAAAATAGAGGTGACTTAAGAGAGCAGCACACACGCACATACACACACAAAGAGAGAGAGAGAGAGAGAGAGAGGAGATGTTTGTTATACTGGGACAATTTTGCAGAGACAGGTTGCAGGTGAAAACAGAAAAAGCAAGAGAATGTTAAAGAGACAGAAGAATAGGACAGTTTGCCAAAGTCAATTTGAGGCCAGTCAGAGCAATTCAGTCAGCAGCCAAGGGAAGCCAATTTGTATCTGTCAACTTGGAGAGGAGTTTCAGGTCAAAACAGCTGAGTTGAACCAGCCAGACTTCAGAAAGAGATAGAAAGGGCAAATTTATTCAAAAGTAAGCATTCGAGATGACAGTTAACCTCAGGAAAATAAAAGATACTTTATAAGTGAGGCTGGCTGGCTCCAGTAGAGGTAGTATGTATCATAAAGGCCATGTAAATGTGCCTGAAAAGAAACCAAATGTCTTAAGCAGCCAAGCATTAAGTTTAGGTCTCTGCTTTGTAGCACAGAGAAGTAAAAGGCTGAGGGAATAATTTTTCTATTACCTGGAATTAATGTCAAGAGAATGGATAAAAGATTATTCCAGAAGCCAATTTCTTTGTCAGAAGCTCATCTCTCACCTTTTCCCATCTATAAGAACCTTCAGGGACTCCAAGAACCAAAATGTATTCCACGTTTACAAATGGCCTTCATGTAGGCTCAGCAGACACACACAATCAGGGGAAGGCCCTAGAAAGAGATTCGGTAGGTATGGGTCAATAGACAGCTTGTTTAAAGGAGACCCATTTGGTGGAGGAGAGCATTCATGATGCAGTGGTGTTACCACTTCCTCTTTATGATGGAGTGACCTGGGGTTGAAGGCAGATTCTCAGCAAGAGTGGCTGAGGTAGAGAAGTTATGATGCCAGGCTGAAAGGCACATGAGATATGCATGTTTTAAGAGAAAAAGTTTTTACCAGTGACATTTGCATTAATCACAAATATAGGGATGTTTATATGGTATGTGTCCAGGGATATGATGTGCTGGCCATTATGTAGTGGAGGATTGGAAATGAAGATGATGCAGTACTGGAGACTTAGGGACTTTAAAGGCAAGTGAAGCAATTCCTGGTTTTTATGATATACTGCACAGTAGGAACTTTGATCATTCTGCTTGAGCATTGGATATGTGGCAGAAGAGGAGTCTCCAGAATGGGAGACTTTTGGGAAATAAAACCATTTCTATTTTTTAGGGGTCTTTAAAGCAAGTTATCTTCCTCTGATATTTATGATTTTATGTATTAAATTTCTGGAACTCTTACAATAATGAATATGCAAATTTGAGAAGATTTATTTAAATAATGCCAGAAAATATAGGTTAATTTTTAGGTTAATTACAAGATTAAATCTTTATTTTCTTATTCCATAATGTCTTACCAGCATTGTTTTATTTTAATGTAACTTGTTATAACACCCTTGAGTTGGACCTTTGTTTTATCCCAGGAGAAAACTTTTAACACTTCTGCTACATCATTTAAGTTATGAGACAAACCTGTTTGGTGTGATTGTTCATTTTGTTTGCTTGTTTTGACATCATTGTACTCAAATACTCAAGGTCATAGTTATGTCTTATGGTACATTCTCAATTCCTGGAGCAGTGCTTTTCGATTATGGCTCTTCGATGGGAGAATGGTGAATTATTTTTATCAGGGCATTACTCTAATGCTTGTTACCCTGATCCTGCCTTAGCTCACATAAATAATCAGCACTATTCTGGGTGCTTAGACATTGCTTGGGATTGGAAGGGTATGTATAGTTTCAGTTGCTCTCTAGTTTAATGCACAGTGCTAACTCCATAGAGGTATTTCAGTGAATGTATGAGAATATTGAAAAGTGGCAGCTCTTGACATCCCCAGGACCCGTGAGTGCTAGGCATTGCAGTGCTGGGACATGATGGGCCTGAAGTTTGTGCTGTCATATGCAACTATGAATGCCTTATTTATAAATGCATCTCCCTGGCTTTTGTTTATATGGTCCCCACTCATCCTGTGTCCCTATATAATTTATCATACCTTCATACCATAGTCTGAATTTTCATGGGATTCTGACTTGCTGGAGTGATTGTTTAACTCATGTCAACCCTGACTAGGCTCTTACCTTTCACAAAGGCAAAGACATCTATTGATCTCACCACAATATCCCCAGAACTTAACACACATTCACACTGTGTTCCACATAAACTGAAGTAACCAGTAAACTGTGGTGAACCCTGGACATGAGATTCCATTTTCTTATCTGTTTAAAGTCTATGTTGGTCATTAACAAGGTCATTGCTAAGGGTCACAATCTTTAAAGATCTAGGAGTTAACTTTTAATAACTTTTAACTCACTATTGGTTCATAGTTGGCAATATAGATGGTACAAAATGAAGGTATATTCTTTCAGTCCTTTACATGAGATAATAAGCATTAGACATTCTTTGCCTTCACCTGTAGAATAAGTGCTGAACAAGCCATAATAACCCAGAGTTGAGAGGGTTAGTAATGTGGTCGGGTCATTTCCATTGACAAGTCCCCCCAAAATCAGCATTTATATTTCAGTTTTGGAAAATTTGATGTCTTAATGTGGAATTCCTGTAGGTGCAGCCAGTGTTTAAGTCCCATTTTGACCATACTTCTTTATAGCATGGAGTATATGGAGAGGTTTTATTATCCCTGGCGAGCCTTTGACTATCTCCATTATTGGACATGAGGCTCACTTTCGTGGCTTATTTAATGGAGTAGTAGTTGTACAGGGATAATCCAAAGATATATGGTTTTATAAATATTTTAATAAATTTAGATGCTTAAAATTAACATTTTTTCGAAGCCAGAGAGATGACCCCATGGAGAAGAGTACTTGGTACTCAAGCTGAGTATCCGGGTTCAATTCAAAGCACACACATGGAGGTTCACAACTATCCATAATTCTAGTTCTAGGGAATATGATATTCTATTTAGACTTCTTCTGGGCACCAGGCAGACACATAGTATATATATTTATAGTATGTTATATGTGTGTGTATATAATATAAATATATATGTGTATATATGTATATATTTACATGTAGGAAAATATTCATACAAATAAAATAAATAACAAAAATCTTTAAAATTTTAATTTTGTCTAAGTATTTTCATCATAAGAAACACTTGTGTAGAGTTCATTTCTGCTGCTTGTTTGATATAGATGAGGAAAACCATTGAAGGAATGTGAACTTACCGAATTTTGTTAAAAATTCATGCATTTCTATCTTCACATTGTGGAGGTACGATTATATATATATGAACATTTTAACTCAAATAAAGTCTATTCTCAGTGAAAAATATGGATATTTTATATATATATGTGTATATATATATATATATATATATATATATATATATATATATATTTCTCCACTAATTTAGCTGAAAATAAAATCTATCTTTTTATATATTCTAATTTCTTATCCTAAAGAGAACATGTAAGATAGATTATCATACTGCTGAGAGAGAGAGAGAGAAAGAGAGAGAGAGAGAGAGAAAAGAAGAAGAAGAAGAAGAAGAAGAAGAAGAAGAAGAAGAAGAAGAAGAAGAAGAAGAAGAAGAAGAAGAAGAAGAAGACGACGAGGAGGAGGAGGAGGAGGAGGAAGAGGAAGAGGAGGAGAGATGGAGGGACACACAGACAGACAGACAGAAAGACAGAGATACAGAAAGAGAATATGTGCATATGCTGTTGGGACACACAGCTGACTGCTGTCTAAGAGTGTTCATATGGTTTTGTTTGAAAAGTCCCTGTGCTTAAACTGTGATCCTTTATCTGTAAGTTACCATAATTGAGCTACCATAGTGTTAGCTGAGGTCTGCGGATAAGTTATTTTGTTCATAGAAATAGGTAGTAGCAGGGTCACTCTACCATCCTCTTGATTGGGAATATGAGTGGGAGAAAAGGAGAAAGGAGCAGTGAGAGACTTATGATGCCTCTGGACATAGCTTCTGAAGTGGCTCAGGGCCAGGCATTGCAGACAGAGTGAGGCCCACATTATAGACTCTTCCCACCATCTTAATAGAGTAACAGCTATATTGTCAATGAATTGCTTAAGTAAGCAACTTGTGTGAGATGATATCCCTGACGTGTGAAGTCTAATGGATTCAGATGTGAAGGGGTTTGAGTGAACCTGAGTCAGCACGATACAAGCTAAGTCATGGAATAATACTCGGTACATGCATACATCCTCAGGATCAGGCTAAGTCATGGAATAATACTCGGTACATGCACACATCCACAGGCTCAGGCTAAGTCATGGAATAATACTCGGTACATGCACACATCCTCAGGCTTAGGCTAAGTCATAGAATAATACTCGGTACATGCACACATCCTCAGGCTCAGGCTAGGTCATGGAATAATACTCGCTACATGCACACATCCCCAGGCTCAGGCTAAGTCATGGAATAATACTCGGTACATGCACACATCCTCAGGCTCAGGCTAGGTCATGGAATAATACTCACTACATGCACACATCCTCAGGCTCAGGCTAAGTCATAGAATAATACTCAGGCTAGGTCATGGAATAATACTCGGTACATACATGCATCCTCAGGCTCAGGCATCACCCACTGCTTAGGAGATTCACTTGCAGGACTCTGCTATGCGTTCCAAAGGAGTGCATTTCAGTTTCTTTTTGCCAAGCCTTGTGTGCCAAGGAAGAGTGAATATAAGACAGGTAATACTGCAACATTCTTTCTATACCTGGTCTTCCTTAAATGGCATTAAAAGAACAATTGCCATTTGTGTTGTGGACTTGTTTCTTCAAATTTTTAATATATCTAGTTACTTGTGCCTATGATACAATACCTAAAATAATTTAAGAAAGCAGGGTACATTTGAAGTGTAAATAAAGAAAATATCCAATAAAAAAAAAGAAAGCAAAGTTTATTTCAGCTCATAGTTTCAATGATCCACATGTAACCATGCCATCCCAATGGCTCACTTCCTCCAGCTAATCTCCACTTTAAAAAGTTCAATAGTTTTCAAAAAGTACTAGTGCAGGACTAAGTATTCATATGCGTGTGGGGATTCCTTCTCACTCATAACTACTCCATATTAGAAATAATGTGCTAATATAATGTAGCATACATTTTAAACAGTTATCACAAATACTTATAAGACCATCAAAATAGACACTATGACCTATTTTACATGTCTCAAAAACTGAGACTTAAAGTCACAGGTTCTAGTAAATAATACATAGCTAGGATCTAAACAAAGTTATGAAAGGGTTCTAACAAGTATCAAAGTATACATTCTTTTAAAAATAATATTAACAGTTATAACAAAGTATACCAAATAGTTATGTATGTAAATTTGCAAGGTAATTGTTATCTAATGAAGAAAAATTGTATGTGGGAAACTGAAGATAAAAAACACCTGATCAGTATTATGTAGCATATAAAAGACAGTTCACTCTTTATGAACTGATCTGGTCACAAAGACTTTTACCCTACGGCTGGCAATACCAATTAGAATTTGTGGACATGATACTATGAACAAGGAAAAACTGTGGTGGAAAGCAGGGGCAGTGTGGTGAGGAAGAGCTGAGGGCAGTTTTAAGGGGGGCTATGGCAAGTCTGACTTTTTGGTTTTTTCCTTTCTAGGTGACAGCTTCCTCTGCTGCCACCAGCAAGTCTCCCAGCATGAGTACCACAGAAACTAAGGTAAAGAACTTTCTAGGGCATTTTGTTCTCCCTTCTAAGAAGGACTGAAGCACCCACACTTGGGTCTTCCTTATTCTTGAGCTTCATGTGGTCTGTGAATTGTATCTTGGGTATTCGGAGCTTTGAGGCTAATATCCACTTATCAGTGAGTGCACACCATATGTGTTCTTTTGTGATTGGGTTACCTCACACAGGATGATATTTTCTAGTTGCATCCATTTGCCCTAGAATTTCATGAATTCATCGTTTTTAATAGCTGAGTAGTACTCCATTGTGTAAATGTACCACAATATCTGTATCCAATCCTCTGTTAAAGACCAACTGGGTTCTTTCCAGCTACTGGCTATTATAAATAAGGCTGCTATGAACATAGTGGAGCATGTATTCTTGTTATATGTTGAAGAACCTTTTTGGTATATGCCTAGGAGTGGAATAGTTGGGTTCTCAGGTAATACTCTGTCCAATTTTCTGAAGAAATGCCAGACTGATTTTCAGAGTGGTTTGTACCAGCTTGCAATCCCACCAGCAGTGGAGAAGTGTTCCTCTTTCTCCACATCCTTACCAGCATCTCCTGTCACCTGAGTTTTTAATTTTAGCCATTCTGACTGGTGTGAAGTGGAATTGCAGGGTTCTTTTGATTTGCATTTTCCTGATGACTAAGGATGTTGAACATTTCTTTAGGTGCCATTCAATATTCCTCACTTGAAAATTCTTTGTTTAGCTCTATACCCCATTCTTAATAGGGTTATTTGATTCTCTAGAGTCTAACTTCTTGAGTTCTTTGTATATATTGCATAACAAATATGGAGACAGAGTCTAGAGCATCAACTGAAGGAAAGGCCATCCAGAGACTGTCCCACCTGGGGATTCATCCCATATATAGTCACCAAACGAGTACACTATTGTGTATGCCAAGAAATACTTGATGAATGGAGCCTGATATAGCTTTCTCCTGAGAGGTCGTGCCAGAGCCTTACAAATACAGAGGCGGATGCTCGCATGCTCACAGTCAACCGTTGGACTGAGAGCAGTGGGGTCCCCAATGAAGGAGTTACAGAAAAGAATAAAGGAGTTGAAGGGGTTTGCAACCCCATAGGAAGAACTACAATTATCAACCAAGCAGATCCCCCAGAGCTCCCAGGGATTAAGCCACCAACCAAGGTGTACACATGGCTTCAGCTGCATATGTAGCAGAGGATGGCCTTGCCAAGCATCAATGGGAGGAGAGGTCCTTGGTCCTATGAAAGCTCAATAGATGCCCCAGTGTAGGGGAATGGAGGGTAGGGAGGCAGGAGTGGGTGGGTGAGTGGAGGAGCACCCTTATAGAAGCAGGGGGAGGGGGAATGGAAGAGGAGGTTTCAGGGAGAGGGAGAAAGCGGGAAAGGGGGTACATTTGAAATATAAATAAAGAAAATATAAATAAAAACAAAATAAATTTAAAAAAAAAGAACCTTCTAGAAGCAAGCTGAGTAAATGCCTCTTTAAGTTGCTTGTCAGCATTTGCTCACTGACAAATGCACTCCTTAGCTTAGGAAGCTCACATTCAACCAACATTGATGGAGGAAGATAGAAATTGGTTGTATGTATTCATGGAAGTTTTGCTGTTTGTATATTTGGACAGGTCACCTTTAGCTAGTTAAAGCTGTGTAAAACAAAGTTTCTTCAGAAACATGCTTAGAACTTTAGAATACAATTCTACATTTAAGAATATAACAAATAATTTACAAAATTGTATTTAAAACTATGAATGGAATTTCAGAAAGCTTATAATGACACTTGTGACTTTTTTGTTTGTTGTGTCATAGTCTAACATTGGAAATATAGATAGAAATACAAGATAATAGTTTTTACACAAAGAAGAAGTCTTAAAAATTAATTTTATAGGCTAGTGAGATTACTCAGCGGGTAAGAGCACCCAACTGCTCTTCCGAAGGTGAAACGTTCAAATCCCAGCAACCACATGGTGGCTCACAACCATCCGTAACGAGATCTGGCTCCCTCTTCTGGAGTGTCTGAGGACAGCTACAGTGTACTTACATATAATAAAATTAAAAAAAAAGCCGGGCGTGGTGGCGCACGCCTTTAATCCCAGCACTTGGGAGGCAGAGGCAGACGGATTTCTGAGTTCGAGGCCAGCCTGGTCTACAAAGTGAGTTCCAGAACAGCCTGGGCTATACAGAGAAACCCTGTCTCGAAAAACCAAAATAATAATAATAATAATAATAATAATAATAATAATAATAATAAAATAAATTAATTTTATAAATGGAAATCCTCATGAAAAGTGTAGATCCAAAATTAAAGCCTTGCTTGGTACTCTAGTGTTTATGTGCCTAAATCCCCATGGAGTTAGATACTTATGCATGGATATTTGTTAGGTCAGAAATATGGGTCTTGATTTGAACATTTTGGCCCATTATGTGGATTGTCAAATACAAATGAGGTTTCTCTTGGGGCTATGCTCTTATATTAGGCAATTCCAGTCAACAAACAGCTGGAAGGACCTGACCAGAAAAGGCATAGAGACCAGGTGATGTAGTTGATTGTGCCAGGCAGCTCTGTTTACTAGTCACTTCAGCCTCTCAGCACATTCTATAATTCCAACCTCCAATTTTCTGAAAAAGCATGATTCCATTACAGACTTCCTCTAGGCTTAACCATCAAGCACATGCTGGCACTAAAAATAATTTCTCTGCTCTCTGTGCCTTGGTTCTGCTACTACCTCATTCTTTTTACACTTTGTACCCAAGCTATGGAAAGTACTTCATTCATATATATATATATATATATATGTGTGTGTGTGTGTGTGTGTGTGTGTGTGTGTGTGTGTGTGTGTGTGTGTGGTATTATTAGTAAAACTCTTTATGGGTCCTTGATACACACAGCATTACCTGCCATATGAATAGTAATATCTGGTATGTGATAAACTTAAGTCATAAACTTTATATTGGTAATAATACCAAACACTTAGTTGAAGAATATAAATTACATTCTTAGTAAACTATCTCCAATATGATCTTTTTAACTTATCTTTCCCTATTTTATTATTATCCCCCCCCCCAATTTAGGCTGTGAAAACAGAGTCTGAGAAGTCACAATCAAGTGAGGTAAGTAGTTTAAGTCTATGAGTAAATTATTCTGACCATTTTTAAATAATAATGAATGAATAGTTTCCTTTATTGGTAAAGGGATTTGTCAGCTAATTTAAATACCTTTGACTATTCTGTAGAATATAAACTCATAGAATACATATAAAATACTTACATTAAATCCATACATTGTTAAAATGTGTAATACTTTATAAACAAGAAGTATTTCATAGGTTATTTTATTCAATAAATAGATTCTAATTAATATTTTTTAAAGAAAGGAACAAAAGAGGTAAAGTCAAGCAGAAGAGATTGCCTGGTAAGTAAAGGTGCTTGCTAGTAAGACTGATTTTAAACTCAGAACCCACATCATAAGGAGAAAATCAATTAATAAAACTTGCCTTTTCCTTCTACCACACCACTATGACATATGCATGTGCACACACACAAATATACTGACAGTCAAACATACATATGAATTCATGTACATGTATACATATGTACTCACACACGAAGATACACATGTGCATGCATACACAAGTG
Organism: Mus minutoides; assembly: GCA_902729485.2. Classification (NCBI taxonomy): domain Eukaryota; kingdom Metazoa; phylum Chordata; class Mammalia; order Rodentia; family Muridae; genus Mus; species Mus minutoides. The sequence continues at coordinate 1,558,643 of LR749504.1, read as the reverse complement.
CACATGCTAACATACCCATAGACAATACATGCACATAAGCACACATGCATACACACACATAATACATTCATGTGTACTCATACACTAATAATTTTAAAAGGAAAAAAAGACAGTGTAAATTATAGGTACCATGAAACACTAGAAGTGTGTTAAACCCTAGATCTTTGGATGATAGCAGGCAGGTTAATCTTGACAGTCTTCTCTGGGATGGTGGAGATGATATGAGTCACTCAGGCCCTTTCCCCTGAGACAAACTCCTCTTGCTTCCATGACACTTGACTGTCCAGTCTGAAAGTCATCCAGCCTCCATAGAAAGGTGGATTCTAAGGTGCCAGGAGCAACACATCTTTCTTTTCAGTACTATTTTACACTATATTAATTCAACTGTTGAAGCAAATACTTGGGACTGTAAGGTTATCTGTAGGTCACAGAACAAAGGGAAACACTGGAAGAGCAGATATAGATGGAATCATGGGGTGAAAGGCTTATCTGATTCTGTAAAAGGGACCCTGCCTGCAGCCTTTGCATAGTTGATTCTATGGAGAAACATTTAGAAATAAGGTGAAAATTGTCTTCTGTTCCACATATCAATGCTTGTGGTTTATCTACCAAATGTCAAGAGTATTGGATCTTTGAGGATATGATCATACTTCATCTCCTATGGGCAAAGACTTTAAAATCAATTAAGTGGGTTGTGGAGTGTCCCTGCTCAGCAAACTTAACACGTTTGATGCCTTTGTGGATAGCCTGGCATTGGCTAATCACTGTGAGGGAATGTGCAGAGCAGCCAGAAGTTTAGCAAGTGTGTGTCTTTGAAGACATCTTTCTAAAGAAAAGACTCAGTTTTTCCTGTGTCTGATAATGGCCACCAATGGAATCTGCTGGCAGGTTACTGTTGATAACAATGGAGCTCCTCCTGAGGACATGGAATCTGCTGGCAGGTTACTGTTGATAACAATGGAGCTCCTCCTGAGGACATGGAATCTGCTGGCAGGTTACTGTTGATAACAATGGAGCTCCTCCTGAGGACATGGAATCTGCTGGCAGGTTACTGTTGATAACAATGGAGCTCCTCCTGAGGACAAGATTGTTCAGTCGGGATCGCATTCATGGGGCAGTTTGTGATTATAAGAATAGTAGATTTTAATACAATAATTCAGCTTTTTCTTCTTTGAAATTAACAGCCACCTGTGGTTCATGAGAAAAAGTCAAAAGGAAGGCCAAAGGAAGGGTCAGGGTCAGAGGTGAGTGATAATTGCCGGGACTTGATCCTGTGTAGCCGTATGTGTTGTGATATGAGACTGACTTGTTTCCTCAGCTGACTCAGTGCCATCCTATGGGAACAGCAGTGTTCTGTGATTTTGTTTTCGTTTTACAAGACAGGGTTTCTTCAGTTTAGCCTTGACTGTTTGGGAACTAGCTCTGTAGACCAGACTTCACTCGAACTCATAAAAATATGCCTGTCTCTGCCTCTGTGATCTACTACCACCTGGAGTGTTCAGTGATTCTTAATGAAGATTTTGGGAGGACTTGCAGTATTTCAGATTTTGTCCCTAATGTACAATGGCACTTACCTCATACTAATTGATATTTTCACAGTTCAAAACTGTGAAAAGCACAACTGTTATACACAGCTTTTATTCTGTAGAGAAACATATCTGAACTGTTTTAAACCACCATCATGTTAATATGTATGTGCTTTCAGCCCAAAAATCTTCCCAAGCACGCATCCAATACAGGAAGCAAGCATGCTCATAAAGAAAAAGCACTTTCCAGATCAAATGAACAGATGGTGTCAGAGAAACCATCAGAATCAAAGGTGAGCTTGATAAATATGAAGATACTAATATCAACTTACTATCAGTGTGGCCCCTATTGGCCCAAAGTGTACAATTGAATTTGTGGGGTTGCACTGGATGCATTTGGTATTTTAATGATGTAATGCTGTTGCTGCACTAGTTTTACAAGAAGCATTGTAAGAATATGGGATAATGGAGTGCCTGAGGAAGGCCAGCAGGTAGATTTTGGCAAATGCACTGTTCAGCCTTCTCATGCTGCCCATAGTGACCAGTCATGACTCTGGTGTCTGCCAAGCAGAAAACTTTGAAATGAGGTGGTTTTCTAGGCCCCTGTAAACTTCAGCCAGGGAACTATTACAGGTGCCTCTCATTCTCACTCATATTTATTCTCTGTCTCTCTGGGTCCGTTCATCTGTCTGTATGTCGCTCTTTCCCACCACTGTGTGTGTGTGTGTGTGTGTGTGTGTGTGTGTGTGTGTCTGTGTGTGTGTGTGTGTGTGTGTCTGTGTTCCATCTATTCTTGAATCCATGGTCTCTAATAATTCTCCTGCCTCAGCCTTCAAAGCAACTAGGACTACAACATGCCTGATTCCTTTTGCTTCTTTACACAGAAGTCTTGAAACATTGTTATGATCTTGTAGAAGACATGAACATATGAAATCTAAACTCAGAAACTGATTCTGCAATTACACAATTAGAGACACTTTGCTCTTAGAAGAAGAAATATATGAGAAGCTTCTAATTGAGAACATTTGAAAGATAAAAACTAGGCCTACTTCAAAATATATTTATCAGAGTTTACAAATATGTAATTCACTAGTTAAATATAACCACATTATTTGGCTTACAATGTTGTTGGGGATTATTTTTAACTGTCTTAAAATTATTTTTTAATTAGGTGCTGGCAGAATGTGTCAGATCATTTCATATAAAATCCCAATTTATAGGTTCTCTTAAAAATCAGACTATCTGGAGAACTGGGCTCAGATGACAGCAGTTGAGAGTGTCTATAATTCTTTTGTGGGCTCCAGTTTGCCATAGCACACTGAGCTCATTGGCCAAGTATAATGGTGTTTTCACATCTGTGTGACCTAAATGGACTCTGTAGGCTCTTGAGATCTGCCCTATATTGTGCACAACTTTGCATTACATGCAGAGGAAGCTAGCAAACTCTCTCCACAGAGATTTCATGAAAACAAACTAGCAAGTGTTGGTGACATTTGGAAACTCATGATCTTGGCCACAGTCAAAAATACTTAGTCCTGTCACTCTTCTATCTCTGCTCTCAGACAAAACTTCAAGATGTTCCTTCTGCTGGTGGAGAGAGTGTGGCTGGAGGTGGGACTGTGGCCCCTGCCTTGGACAAAGTGGTTGGCAAGGTGAGCACACATATGCAGACATAAGTTGAACTTCTCTGCTTCTGAGGCTCTGGTTCTAGGAAGCCCGTATCAGACAACCCGACATTCAGAAACAGTGGATACAGTTTGTGTGTATTTTTGTGAAGAAGCTCATGTTTTGGGAGTTTAAAGTGAAGAAAAACACTAAAATAATTTTGAAATGTATATATCTAGTAAATACTTACAGGGCAGCTGGCTTCTAAGGCCTGATATTAAAATGTAAGAAAATTAATTAATGCCAAAGAAATTAAAATGTAAGTTGGTTCAGGCCTTGCCGTCTAGGTTCACAGGTATGAAATCAAGAACATAAAACTTTCATGAGTGCTTAAGTAGGCATTGCGCTCAGCTTTGAATGCTCACAACAGCAACCTTGACATTAAGTCGCAATCACAGAAACGGTGTGAGTTGATAGCATGATTCTAGATGTGTTGGCCAGTCCCAGAAACCCCGCATTGGAGGAGCTTCAGATGCCAGTCTGGGAGTGTGCAGAAAGTCACAGAAAAAGGTAAAAGTTCCTTGATACATATTGATTTCTTGGATCTTGGGATTCCAGACACATTATTTTAACAAAATTCATAAAAACTTTTACATAAAAACACTCACATATGAAGGGTTTTGTGATGGATTACTTGTATATTATCTCAGACCTTACCATCACCTGGAAATACCAAGTGAGTATTTACATGAACTACTTCAAAAAATAGTAGATTTAACTAGATATGTTATAACACAAACTTTTAAAGTATACTCAAAATTTGAGGTTTGAAGTTAGCAATTAACTAGTCCATGTTATCAGTAAAAGCTAAATGATCCAAATGACAAAAGGTTACCAGGAATTCTGTTATCCATTGGCTTGATTCTGGACTTTCCGTAATTATTTTATTTTACTTTACTAGTGATTTAAACCCATCTCAGTAGGACTAATCAAACCTGTTTTATTTTAGTATTTGGCAGGTTTGCAGCATTATAGTTGAGTGTACTGTGTGCTGGTCAGATTAAGAAAAGTGCCCATGTAGAGAAACATTTTATGAGAAAAGGTAGATTCCATCTGGCGCAGGGAATTTACAGAACTGAGAGAGACAGAGAGCGGGAGCTGAAGCAGGAGCAGGAGTGGAGCGAGACCTCCCCGTTGATGTAGGACAGCGGGATTCCAGGCTTGCAAACACTTTGAGATGTTGAGCAGTTTCAGATGAGTTCTGATCACAAGCACATTCCAGTGTCAGAAAGCAGAGTCCAGAGGTTGCTGGCTGTAAGGCCAGAAAGACAGGTTAAGGCTGCTGGGAATAATGCTGTAGGAGCTTGTGGGTAGTGGCAGGAAGGTGAGGTTATTTAGGGTTGTTTCAATCGTGCTGGTGAGTCATTATGTAGCTAACTTAGAGCTATAATAGAAGAAAAGAGGAGAGCTATTCAAAGTTATTGCAGAGGCAAAGCATTCAGATTTCGGAAGGAGTTGGCTGAGTAGGGCAGAGGTAAAGAAAATGTACAATGTGCTGGGGCTTCAGAATATGGCATAAGTAGGCTGATGACAGTGAAGTAAGACAAGAGAGATGCCCCAGCACCAGGCTGTTGGAGGTGCTCATTCTGTGATCCAAGCACAGGGTCAGCACTGAGACCAAGTGCCTGCGTAGAAGTGGAGTGGCAGATTTACAGCACTGTGCTCAACCTCTGGTTCCTTTGAAAGATCAACAGAAGCTTATAGAATATATGTGGAGAATGGGCTATGCCTAATTAGGGCTAGACTGAATTTAAATGTTTGGCAGGCCTAAGAAAAGGCATGTAGCAAGGTAATTAATATATTGTGTGGTGCACAGAAGAAGGGAGGAAGTGGGAGAGAGGGGAGGGAATGGAAACAGAGGAGAAAGACAGAAAGGAAGAGACAGGAGGAGGGAGGGGGAAGAGTTGTGACTGTGCACACAACTACACAAGGAGGCATTTGACTCTAGGAAAGGATTCTGGCTTGTACCTGGTACCATGTTCTTAGCACCAAAATCATAGCAGTTGCTAATTTAGTATTTAATTATATAGCAAGTGCTTATATCATACTTACTAAGTATCAAACATTAACATAACCTTCACAACCCCTAGGTACCATCATTGTCCTCATACCACTATGAAAACAAGAGACAGGGGAAGTGATTTATAATTCTGAAGCACCTATGTATGTCACGGCTGGTATACAGATTCAGGCAGTCTGAGATCTGCTGCCTGAAATTGATATGTGCAAATGATCCATGGCCAAGGAAGGTCCTAAATGAAATAACTTAATATAATTCCTGCCAAGAGTCCCTGACCCTAGAGGATTTGGCATAGACCACCATCCTAAGTCAGGAATATACAGAGTATGTGCTACTGGAAACAGAAGAAGAGAAGCACAGGGTGGCATGACAAGGGCAGAATCTGAATGCTGCTTTGCTGTGGCAAATGTGGGACATAAGAGGTGACACAGTGATGGTCTCCATGGTCACCTTCAGAGATTATGTTTGGACAGAGGCAGGAAGGTTGCAGGTTGGAAAGTTACCAGCTGCAAGAACTGCAGTAATTTATAGTCAAAGGAGAAAATATATGAGGAGAATCAAGGAAAGAACCATGAGCTACCAAGGCAAGAGACACAGTTGTCCTGGTAAGCAGAAGCAAAGACACAAGGAACAGAAGCTACCAGAAACAGCCTCAGAAACAACTTGTAGGGTTTCAGGGCCCAGGACGAGAATGGTGAATAAAGGGCCAGGCAGTCCTGGTGCAGATCGTGGTTTTATTCCTTCCTCTGTAACCCAGGGAAAGTCACCTCATCTCTACTACTATTTCCTATTTTCCTCTCCGTCTTTCCCTACCTATCCTCTTCTGCCTCCCTTCCCTCCCCTCTTCTCCCTTCTCTTCAACCTCCCTCTCATCCATATACCAAACAACATTTTAATTGCCTTTCTTCATATCTTTCCTTGGACTTATTACATACTTAAACCAATCCATCACTTCGTTTTCCTCCATGAGCCTGATCTCTCTAAACTTCTCTTTCCTGTCACTAAACATGCTTAATGTCTGTAGTAGTTTTGAAGCATTTGCCATTACCATCCAGAGTTGATCATGGGACTAGTACATGATCTAGGCTATTAATACATGAATACATGTATTAATACATGTATTAATGTATTATTCTAGGCTATTAATACATCTTGAATGTGTCATAATGCTGTTTCATAAAGATGTATGAAAAGTTTTAAGTCCTTTTAAACTCCCTCTAGAAAAAAGAACAAAAATCATCACCCGCTTTACCTACGCACTCCACACTGAGCAAGCCATCTGACAAGGTATGGAGCCAATCGCCACTTCATCCTCAAACATTTATCTTCTGTTGCCTGTCTCAGCCTGATCTCTTGTTGTTTTAAAGGAAAAATGTAATGACTTAAAATTTTAAAAGTTATGACTGAGTTGACAGTGTGGCCATCACGCTGTATTCGTACCATTTTATGGTACAAGCCTCTATTTTGAAAATTCTAGTTTTATTACACCAAGTTCAGTTATAGCGTCTCTTCTGGAAATATGTGTTTGTTAGCAACATACAAGGCTTCTTGAGGCTTGGCAAGTCTCTTGGTTTTAGAGTAGGGACATCAAGGGTTGTCTAAGTATTCCGTATTACCTCTATAGTGGTAAAGAATATAAAGTACTTAAAAAAAATCTATCCCCTCTTCCACAAGAAACCATAATAATTATAAAAAGGATAAGAGTAGTCAAAAGCTAATGTGCCCTAGTTTCTGTTACACATATTAATAATCCGCTAAGTCCTAAAACTATTGTAGGATTGTGGTAGTTCTACAAGGAAACCATCAGACATATTCAGTGACACTTTGAGGTGTGTAGTAAGTGTCGTACAGGTCATCAGTCAGGAACATACAGAGTATGTACTATTGGAAACAGCAGAAAAGATGCCCAAGGTGAGAAGACGGTGGCTGTTTTCCATGTTAGGTGTCTGTTCAGAGCGAGCTATCCAAAACTACAGAATAAGGTCACAGTAACTTCCCATTAATATGTTAAGTATATATTTGCAAACTAAACTGGCAATTCATATGTCTTTAGGATTGACCTTACATAATATCTCTTCAGGGTTGTCTTTGGGCAAGTCAATGAACAACAACAATGCTCATTAAAGAATGGAAAAATACAAGAATTAAAAAAATAGCTTCTTTTTGAAAGAGGTACTATCTACAGATTTTGCTAGAATGAAATGATGGGTGATACTAAAAAGCAACAAGTACCACATGGCTAACCCTTGCTTCTTTTTTTTTTTTTTTTTTTGTCTTTTTCCTCTTGACTGTCAGTACACTAGTTTGGTTGCTTTTGTGAACTACTACATTTGTTACTGTAGTTAATAACGTGGAATTTTTTGAAATGGTGATCTTTACCTGAATGTGACTTTATTTTTCCAATTGAGAATTTCTTCATATTAAAAATGAACTATATTTTAACTATTTTTGAACTTGGAAAAGTTACAGTATTTGATACATTTTAGTACTTAAAAATCATGGGAAATATTTCTACAAAATAACATATCTTATCTCTTTCATTTCTAGTCAGGCCTGGATGCTGTCTTGGATGACCTGATAGACACCTTAGGTGGACATGAAGATACTAACAAAGATGATCCACCATATACTGGACCAGTAGTTTCGGTATGTGTTAGGTGACAGTAAGCATTCATTGTTAATGGGGAGGAAAGCAAATAAATCTATGGCTATCAAGCATAGGACTGCATATCATGTTCTGTTGATTATGCAGAAGGATGGTATCAGAATTGATATTAGAAACAAAAACTCAGTGGTGAGGGTAGAAAAGGTCTGCTTTGTGACACTACACAGTTGCTTTGATTCAGAATATGTCTGTCAATGCTAAAACTCTCACTGGAACAACTGACTAGGTCAGAACATCTTGTTTTCTGTCCTTTAGATTTGATGCAGTGGACTTGAACTTATTTTGAGTTTTAGATCCTTATGATCCTAAGTTAATCTATTCTTGATTTCCAAGGAACAATGTAATTTTTTTTCTGGTGTTAAAAATGTTGTAGCATAGATGAAAACATTTTCAACAGTTGCCATTAAAGATTTGTTTCTATAGTTTACAATAAATAGAAAAACAGAGACAAAGACAACTCAGTAGAAAATTAAGGGAAAGTTGCTTGTACAATAAGCAAATAGTGTAAGGGTCTACCAGGGAATTAGGAAAATAGCATAACACATGGCGTGGTGCCTTTGGCTCAACCATATTGCCAAAGGTTTAAGAATCTGACAGTCACTTTAGGCATTAGGTTCTAAAGAAATGTTCCCTTCAGTCACAAACCCCACCAGAGAGTCTTTGGAAATCTTGCCCCTGTGTACAGTGAAGGATATGGCAGAACATTTGAGACCAATGTGGTCAATAGAAAATAGGAAGCTATTCAGTGCTCTCTAAAAGGAAAATGACTTACTTATGTATCTACATGGATATATTACAAAGCCATGATTTTGAATAAAATAAACAAGAGCAACAAAATGATACTATTTATATAGCTTTTGAAAACATGCAAAGTTATAATATATTTTGTTTATGCATTCCTACATTTGCAATATTTTTAAATATTAAAATATTCTCCTCGTCAGCTTGAATTCAGTGATAAAATTACATGTATCACAGTATTAAAAATAAACCATAGAATAAATGAAAATATTTTCAAAAGTTACAAAGCATTTACTTCTACAGTTTATGAAAAATTAAAAAAAACCCACTGAGAAAAAGATAATTCAATATAAAATGTTAGAGATGATGGACTTAAAGTGCAGGTGCTATCTCTAAAGCTAATTAAATAATTGTTAGTATGCAAGTAGAACTTTAGGGTTAGATTTTAGCTTCTAAATGATTTCTTTTCATCTCATTAGATACAGAAAAATCAGTACTGGATTAACCGTATAATATGTCTTTATATACGATTTTCTTCCAGGACCCAATGGATTCTACCTACCTTGAGGCATTGGGTATAAAAGAAGGGACTATTCCTCCAGAGTATAGGAAACTTTTGGATGTAAGTTATCTTTCATTTTTATTTTACTATTTCCTTCTTGGAAGACAATTCTGTAACCATATCAAAGTTTAGAATATGCAATGGAGCGCATACAGTTGTTATTATTGAGAAGTACCCTCTGTGCATTATCCTTTAGAGCTTCTCTGACAATGTACTACAGACTGGATAGTTTAACTTAGAGAAAGGTGTTTATGGACATCATAATTATGGTGTGGAAACAGCTGGCTCCTTTCAAGTGCTCAGAGAGGTAGCTCTCTAGCCTGTTGATGAGGCTGGTAGATGGCTATCATCTTCTCCCTGGATCCTTTCACATCACCTTTCCTCTTTGTTTTCCTCTGGTACCAAATGTGTTCTCTTCATAGGATATTAGTTCCATTTGATAAGGATTCCCACTAATGACCTTGCTTTAATGAATTCCTTACATAGAGGTCCTATATTCACATAAATTACCATTCTAGGGTTCTTCAGGACTTCAGCATGTGAGTGCGAGAATACACAATTTAGCTCATGATAGACTGAGAATACATTTTGTCAATCAGAAAAATTAATTTTTCCTTCTTAATTTCTTCCATTTTTGTTTCAGAAAAATGAAGGGATTACACGACCTCTTCCAGATTCTCCTGTGAGTTTGTATACATGTCTTTTAAGATCTGTATCAACACTGTGTTCTTTGTTTGGGGACATAGAAATACCAGTACCAAAATGGGTTTGGTGGAACAGTCCTGTAATCCAGTTATGTAGAAAGCTGAGTTTAAGACCAACCTGGATAATTTATACCCTTTCTCAAATTAAAAAGTAAACCGGGGATATATGTCAGATATCTATCTGGGTGGCAAAGTACTTGCCTAGTGTGTATGAGGCTCTGGATTCAATCTCTAATCTCTAAAACACAAATGAAAAAAATCCTATGAAAGCATAGTAGTAGGCATGGGACTATTTCTCTGTCCTTGGCCATATATAATATGGAGGTGGAGATAATAGGATAGAAGGATATAATAAATACTAATAATTGTTAGTAGTATGAGCACATATAACCACATGTAACTCCTTTGGAAGAAGGAAAAGGAGGAAGAGAACCCACCCTTTCCAAACATGACTTATTTCATTAGCATTTCTCATTTGGGATCTAAGGAATGCAAAGATTGTATTTTTGCTGGACTCTCAGGTGTTACCCTGTGCTCTCTTCTCTAGAAACCTATGGGGACTGACCATGCTATAGATGCCTTGTCATCAGATTTCACCTGTAGCTCTCCAACTGGAAAGCAAAGTGAGAAAGAGGTATTGATTTCAGTCCTATTCAGAAAAACTTTGCAAGAAAGTATCTTAGCTATAAAAAGAAAGCTTTAGTTCTGTTTGTCATATTGTATTTTCTTTTTTAGAAGTCTACTGGGGAAATTTTCAAAGCTCAGTCTGCAGGAGTGACCAGAAGTTCTGTTCCCCCCAAGGAGAAGAAAAGGAAGGTGGAAGAGGTACTTACTTAAATAGGCAGGGCCCCCATGACAGCAGTAGGTACTTTCTTGGGTTTGCTTATGTATGAGAGCTTCTAAAGCACGCCTCTACTCTAGTCATCCAAGACTGTTGTAAGCCAGGGCCTATGCCGTGTGATCCAGTGGCAACCCTACCCTAGATTGATCTGTCTCTGTCTCTCTTCCTTCTTCCTCCCTTCCTTCCCTCCTCTCCCCCTCTGTTTCTCTCTCCCTCTCCAGCTCTCTCTCCCTGTCCTTCTTGTCCTTTCTCTATTTCCCAGTAGGTCTAGGTCTGTCTGTATCTTTGCCTCATGTATCAACATGGACACAGCTTTTTGGCTACCCCTTCTCCCCCCACCCCGAAAAATAAACCTCTTGCCCTAGATCTGTTGCATGGAGTGTTTTCTCAGTAGCATACCCTTAGTATGCACCCCCCACTCACCCCTACCCCTGCCACAGATTTATACTAACAGAGACCATCTCATCTTCCAAGACACCAGAGACACTATTCACAGACTATGAAGTCTTAGACTTGAAGCTTCCTAAAGGGAGCTTTGTGAGACACTTCAGGAATGTCAGCACAACTGTTTCTGTCTGACTCTTGTAATGCTCAGTCTTCGAATTTGATCCTGCAGCTCCAGGCTGGATGTGGGTGTATATGCCCTGTGAATGGTGCTGATAATGCTAAGGACCACTTCTATCAGGGCTGCCTCTACTCTGCCCTGCTGGCATGAACAGTTTATTTTTATCTGTAGAGCTGAGGGAACTGTAGGGAGCACCACGCCCTGAGAGTGGGACTTCTCATAGCCCCAACACTGCATCTTTAGTACCCACTTCAGCTTCTCACTTACTTGAGCTTGGCTGTTTTGCTTAAGGGTGGGCTTTACAAACATGTTTTTAAAAAACAGAAAAATAGAGTTGTGCAAGTTTACTTGCTTTCAGCTTTAATTTTGATAAAGGTCTTTTGAAATATCATTACTATAATCATATATTTTGCTTGCCAAATAAGAGTTGAAGTGTACCCAATAGCTGTTGCTATAAGAGTGGGTCTGGTATCTTAGACCAAGTTTTCATTTATCAGTAAGGTTTTTTTTCCTTCCTTTTTTAATTTTTTTTTTAATTTGGTTTTTCGAGACAGGGTTTCTCTATGTAGCCCAGGCTGTCCTGGAACTCACTCTGTAGACCAGGCTGGCCTTGAACTTAGAGATCCATCTGTCTCTGCCTCCCAAGTGCTTGGATTAAAGTTGTGCACCACCACCACCCAGCTAATTTTCAAATATTTCCTCCATATAATAATTTTCCAACCCACAATTCTTCTTCTGTATTTCAAGTGTATATTTCACATACAAGCAATAGATAATATAGATAATCTAAGCTCTAAATAGTTTCATTGTTTTGTTTTGTTTTTATGCACAGACTTTTTTATTTTTAACAGGAGGTCATAAATGATCAAGCTCTTCAGGCTCTGTCAGATTCACTGGGCACCAGGCAGCCAGATCCTCAGAGCCACTTTAGCCAAGCTGAACAAGTCAAAGAGGTAATGATTTTGTAATTCATATTCAAAGTCTATTAGTCTATAACTCACAGCTGAGCACTGGCACATGATTAGAATTCTTATACATTGCTAAAATTGAAAACTACTCGCAACCCTATAAGAGGAACAGCAATATAAACTAACCAGAACCCCTAGAGCTCGTGTCTCTAGCTGCATATGTAGCAGAAGATGGCTTAGTTGGCCATCATTGGGAAGAGAGGCCCCTTGGTATTGCAAACTTTATATGCCCCAGTACAGGGGAACACCAGGGCCAAGAAGTAGGAGTAGGTGGGTAGGGGAGCTGGGGGGGGGGGGAAATAGGGATCTTTTGGGATAGCATTTGAAATGTAAATTAAGAAAATTAAAAAAAAGAGCTTAAAAAAAAAAGAAAGAAAGAAAATGAACTACTCTTTCCTTTCCGAGTAAATGTAAGTATCGATTGCTGGGGAGTGAGCAACCAAGACAGATGTTTAAGTTCTCATGTAAAACATCTGCTATGTCAATATGTGCAAAGTGAGGGTGGGGGAGTCATTCACTCACCTGGCCTGTACAAAGACCTGGGTCAAAACCTAGTACATGAAGAATGGAAAATCATTTTGTCCGGTATGTTAGCATCCATCTGAGATTCTAGAAGTAGGGAGGCTGAGGACTGTAAACATGTTTTAGAACAACCTTGCTACATGATGAAACCTTGTTAAAACAAACAAAAAAAAAAAGGAAATGGTGGGAGGGGGGAGAAGAAAAAGAAACACCTCCTGCCAAAGCAAAGCCAAGTAACAGTTGTAGTGTAGTGGGAACGTGTGCGATTTGATGTTTGTAGGTATTGGGGATTTGTATTTTCAGGAGAGCTAATGGAGGGAGATGACTATAGAAGAGAGACATGAACATTCTTTTGTATAACTATGGGGACAAAGGTTGAAATAGTCTGAAGAGTTGAACAACAATCACTACCACTTGCTTACTTGCTCATGCACACTTAGAGCATGTTTGTCTCATACCCTCCATTCCCCTAGTAAGCCATTGCAACCTTGGTATAGGAGTATGATATTAAGTTATAAGTTTTGTATACTTTTTCAAATCAGTTCTCCTAGGGAAGAGAAAGGACAGAAATAAGTTGCCTGTGTCTGACAAGACAGGAATCCTAGAAGGCGATGGATAGGCAGCCAAAGGCTTTAGGGGTACCACGCTATCAGATCAGAGAAAGGAATGTAGCTAGCAGCTTTGTCATAATGCCCATGGCTCTGCTGTCACTTCCTGTTTAGGGTTGTCAGGGAAGTGCAGCCTTCCTGACTCCCAGGAACTCTGCCTGAGTCTGAATTGGTCCAGGTCTGCGATGGGCCAGTTTCTGTCTTCTACTTTCTGGGAGGGCTCACCTGCTGCAGTGTGGCATGAAAAGCTTCATGAGGGTGAACGAAAGGGAGCTGGAGAGACAATCCCTATCCTCCAGGACCATGTAATATGCTCAGAAGAAAGGGAACCTGGGACCAATCATCATGAGGTGCATATTATTCAGAGGCTGCTATTTCTAAGAAGCGGGTCTTGGTGGAACCCTGGGTGTGGCCAGCAGGCCAGGCTGAAGCTGTGTATCCATCACCTGGGAGCTATAGATTTCACGGTTGCCTCAGACTTTTTATAGATAGAGATAATTTAATAAGACAATATACCTGGAGAGAGAAAGTATTAACCTGGTGAAAGTTCCAGTACAGTCTAACTTAGTCACTAACCCACATGAGTAGGTGGGAAAAGTGACATAAAAGTAACTCATTTCACAGCATTCTTTTTCTTTTAATTAGATATTTTCTTTATTTACATTTCAAATGCTATCCCGAAAGTTCCCTATACCCTCCCCCTGCCCTGCTCCCCTACCCACCCACTCCCACTTCTTGGCCCTGGCGTTCCCCTGTACTGGGGCATATAAAGTTTGTAAGACCAAGAGGCCTCTTTTCCCAATGATGGCCAACTAGATTTCATAGCATTCTTAATCTCATTACTTTATGTAGTATGAATGAGAATGTGTTCACTGTCCTCTGGAAACCAGCAAGTACTAGTAAACTAACAAAATAACGTTCCATCCTTTTGTCATACAAGCTTTTCCCTAGTTTTAAACTATAACTAGTTTCTAAGAAGATCTTTCAATTCTCTAAGTGTTTGAGCTAATTTAATGGAGTCTCGAGTGGCCATTTATAGTGATTAGCCTGGCTCCAAAGGTGGTCCTTATAGGAGTCCATGACCACCATAAAACAGCAGCACTTGTACAAACTATGGAAATTTCCTGAGAAGAGACCCAATCCTACTTCAAGTCATATATCATACCATAAAAATAAACATTTATTTTAACTATAATGATATCTTTTAAGCCACATGCTATTTTTACATATTATGTAAAGCTGATCCTGTATGTTTGCAATTTGGTCTTTTTGGTATCTATGTATAGTGTGGTAATTAAAATAACAAATCAAAGAGGTAAAGAAAGGCTTCAGCTGTGTGTATCTGCCACTGCCCATTGCCTGGAAGTATGAAGAGTCTTCCTGTGCAGATGGCCATTGACATTGATGGAGTTTCCTTAGGATCTAGACATGGCACACCTCCCAGTGTTGGGTAGTAATGCTGCATATCAGAACCTCATAGCCTGCAATAGGTAAAACGTGAAATTCAAAAAGACACAAAGTCCTTTCCAACCTAAATGACATAAAACTCTAGTCTGAGAACAGAGAACAGTGCCTGCCTGACTAAAATTGCTTAATAATTTTTAAGAATTAATAAAAAGTACAGTCCAGTCTGAGGTTGAGGTAGAGAGGGGGACCAGTAAGTTGAGTCAGAATTTGCTTAAATTGTGACACCTGTCTTAGGTTCTAAGCCCTTGCCTTGAAGTAGATCCAAATCCTTACTCATGGAATTCTAAGGACTCATCTGCAGATTCCATTGCAAATGCTGTAGAAGAGAATTAGTAGTCTACTATAGAGCTACTTACTTCTAACGTATTGATTTGCTTCTGGTTCACTGATCTTGTTATGTAAGTCTTACTGCTATTGAAGGGAGTCCTTTATAAATCTTTAAAAACCAATTCTTCATGAAGAAACCATATCTGTACCTCTCTGCTTCTCCCATTTCTGAATTGGATGAGAGAATTGGATATGATTTCTTCCCCTTCTTAGATAACCACCCTGTTGGAGCAAGAATGTATGAGAGCTATTAAAGTAACTACAGCTAACTTCTATGCTGTGCTTACTGTCCTCCAAGGAGCCTTTATTAACCTTGCTGAGCCTTCAAAGTCAATGAGCTAAGGAAGGATTATTAGCCAAAGAGGAAACATTCCCAAAAATAACGTGGCTTCCTAAGGCCTAGACCAGGCAGGGTATCTCAGCATGCCTACTCACAACTGCTCTCCATAGTCTTATGTTTTGTGGTTTACAAAGCATTCCAGATGCTTTAACCCAATTGTGTGCTTTTCTATAGTACATGAAGTAGGTGACATCAGTCTATATCACATTCATTATTTAATTCCTGTTTTTTTTTTTCTCTCCATTTTCATCAGGCAAAAGCAAAAGAAGAAAGGCAGGAGAAGTGTGGTGAAGATGAGGACACAGTCCCAGCTGAGTACAGGTTAAAGCCAGCAAAGGTAAGCTCTCTGCATAGCAGCACAAGGATGGTGAAGATGAGGACATATCTGTAATCGTTCTTACAGTATACCTTCCCTTGATACCAGGGACAGCTTTGGCTGTCTCGCTTGTGATATCAGTTCTGAAGATGCTGGACCCATTTCTCTTGGCTTTTTGCTGCCAAGGGATTAACCTCCTCAGTGATGGTTTATCCTTTCATGGCTTCTAAAGTAGTCATTAAAGCTCTTACCTATTTGACTGTTTGGAAAGAGGAGAAAACATTCCCTAAATTGTGAAATCTCATGTTCAAAACTAAACAGTGTTTAAATTACAAGCGTGATATTTATCCCCACTCTGGGTTAGGGAATTGATGCTTTTATTTCCCTGTTTTGAGACACATATGTCTCTGCATATCTAGCTTGGTAAAACTGAATATTTTTTACTCTTTCATTAAGAATGGGGTAGCTGGATGGCTCAGTTGGTAGAGGGACTTGACATTAAGACTATATAACTTAGATCCCTGAGCCCTACATAATAGGGAAAGAACTAACTCTGACATGTAACCTTTACATGTGTTCCATGTCACATATGTATCCCCCTTCTAAATATATATAAAAAATGTCACTAACATACTTGTACTATTCTTGTCAAAGACCTTTCGTTGGTTGGTTTTATCCTTTTGCCTCACCAAATGAAGAACAAGTCTCAGCATACTTAAAAGTGTTGGATTTTTGGATCAGATTCCTGTTTTGGTATTTTATAAAAATTTAATCTAAAGCTAATTTACTCAAGTATAAGAAAAAATAAGCTTACTTCTCACATCCTGGATTTGCCTAAAACAAATATAATGGGATATGGAAGCAACTTTTTCTATTTTTATCTTCAATATATTTCCAATTTTATTTACAGGATAAAGATGGAAAACCACTATTGCCAGAGCCTGAAGAAACATCTAAGGTTGGAGAATAACTTTTTTCCTAAACATAGCAGAAATATAAGGAGTAATTAAAACCACCATATTTCACATGTAGCCTAGTGCTGAGGAGAACTCTGATGGTAGCTAAGTGCTGAGGCCTCTGCTCTTTTGCATATATTTTAATGATGACTTCCCTCATGAATTATTACAAGACTATTAATTTCTAAGCAGCATTCACCAATCATTAGGAGTTAATGCCAAAAGAGCTTTTACATTCTGTTATTTTGCATTTAATTTAGACTTTGATTTAGGAACAGCAAGATAATTTATTATTTTTATATTGCCTTAAATTTGCATAGTTTCCTGTCATAATATCACCAATTTGCAACATTTATTAATCACCTACTATGTGCTTCAAGTGATTTTCATATCTTTTCTCTTTCATTTTTAATGAGCCATTGTATATAGTAAGCATTGATTGCATGAGTACAGGTCTCGGGTTATTTACTGGTGCATGAGCAATTTCTCAGTAGTTATACCATTGAAGAAAAATAGCTTCTGTGTTCCAGCAGCCATTAAGTGCCAGAGCTCCTCAAAGAGATGTATCTTGCTAAGCCCCTCTCCCAACCATGATGGAATGCTGGTAGGCTCCATGTTCTGCTTGCAACTATCACTATAGGCAACTTCAGCTGCTTGGAGTTTATGAGTGCAGCAGCCATGTCCTTTCTCGAAGAAAGCACACCACGCCCCTCTTTCTGTTCCTTGTTCCAAGATGTTTCCTGAGCCTTTAGTGTGTGTGTGTGGGGGGGGGGGGGGGGGGTTGGTGATATGTCCCATTTAGGGCAGAGTACTTACCAATTACTAATTCTCAGCATTTTGATCAAATATCAGTCTCTCCATTAACCTGCCAAGAAAAAAGTTTCTATGCCTGATATCAGGAGTAGCAGTAATCTATAGCTTTTCTCATGTTTTGTGAGGTTTTTATTCCAGTTTTACAGTGAGGACATAGAGGCAACAGAACATGGATATAACCCAAGGTCACATGGCTATAGAAAATAGTAGGTCCACAACTCAGAGCTTGGGCTTTCCCACCAGGGGCACAGCTTGAGTTACACATTTTCACCATAGATTATGTCTTAGTTAGGGTTTTACTACTGTGAACAGACACCATGACCAAGACAAGTCTTATAAAAGACAACATTTAATTGGGGCTGGCTTACAGATTCAGAGGTTCAGTCCAATATCATCAAGGTAGAAGCAGGGCAGCATCTATGCAGGCATGGTGCAGGCAGAGCTGAGAGTTCTACATCTTTATCTTAAGGCCACTAGTGGAAGACTGACTTCTAGGTTGTAGGGAGAGGGTCTTAAGCCCACACCCACAGTGACTCCAATGGGGCCACGTTTTCTAACAGTCTCACTCCCTGGGCCCAGCATATATAAACCATCAGAGTTATTTTAATAGAATTCCCACATGGATTGGCTCTGCTGGAAGAAATGGGGTTATCAGAATTTCCCGACAGAAACAATTTCCTCTCCTTTCTGTCCCTTGTAAGTATGAGTTGTGTTTTCTTCGCTTTATTCTGAAAGGAAATCATTAAAAATTAGGAAATGAAAGCCGGGCGTGGTAGCGCACGCCTTTGATCCCAGCACTCGGGAGGCAGAGGCAGGCGGATTTCTGAGTTCGAGGCCAGCCTGGTCTACAAAGTGAGCTCCAGGACAGCCAGGGCTATACAGAGAAACCCTGTCTCGAAAAAAACCAAAAAAAAAAAAAAAATAGGAAATGAATAATCACTTTTAAAATTGCAATTCTTTATCAGTGGAGCAGGAAATTTTGAGTAAATGTCTATAACGATCTTTTTACTCTATGCTTTTAAACAGTTAAAACTTTATTATAAAGCACTTGTCTATAAAATGATCACAAAGTGAGATTAGACTTCTGCTCAGTTTATAGAGTTGACCTATCAGGTAAGTAAAAAAATCTTTAGCTGTCCCACAGTGCTAAGGTGTCCAGTATTCTATACTTCTGTGACATTTTTTTCTCACATCCATAAATGAAGAATATAGCTTTTGATTTGGGATAATATGATGTAACTAAGCCATATTAAGCAAGTTAAAAAAAAACAAAAAACAAACAAACAAAAAACCCTCTGTCCTGTCCTTTTACACAGCGGAGTGTCTTCTAACCCTACATTTCTTTTTACAGTGCCTGAGTGAGTCGGAGCTGATTGGGGAGCTTTCAGCAGATTTTAGCCGATCTACATATCAAGACAAACCATCTATGCCAGCTGAAAAGGTAGAAGTATGCTTTTGATAATATGTCTTGTGGGGTATTAATGTTCATTTTTAATCTGGGCTAGTTAAATAAAATTGTCACACTTCTCAGCCCAGAAATCTTTACTCTTCTTCCTACCTTCATGTCCACCAGAATCACTCTTTCTGAAGGATGTTTCTAGTCACAACAATGTCCTGCTCCCTGTGAAAGGATTCCATACATGCCACTGCTAATAAACTCTGGCCCTGGCTTCCTTTCCACATGCTCATCCCTGTTTTACTCAACAGAAAGGCTCTGCAAAAAGTGGCATTTTGTTATGGTGCTTTTCATCCCTTATCCATCCCACCCTTTACTAAAAGGAATTCTCATGGCAGGGTTCTTAGTATTGGGGTGTGTGTGTGTGTGTGTGTGTGTGTGTGTGTGTGTGTGTCCGTCCGTCCATGTTAAAGCAATAGTTTAAAAGGTTCTGAGATACATTGTTGCTTCTTCAACCCCAAGATCTATCAGATTAAAAAGGGCAGCCCTGAAGAATGACAAGAGAGTGATTTGTTAGTGCTTTTTCTCCTGAGTGATTGGCCAGGAAAACTTTGCAAAACTGTCTGGATTAAAAACATTTGAAAATTACTGGACCCTGCCCCTAGAGTTCCTCAGTGTATTGGGGTGAGATTCTGAGAATATGTTTTTTTCACAACATCTCCAGGTACCACTCTGGCATATGAGTATCATTTCATACATTAGTATACATATTTAAGATTTTCAAGATGCTTTCAGATAGCCCTTGAGGTACTATCTGTATTAACAGGGTTCTTCTTTCACCCATGTGAAACCAGTCTCCAAGTTCCAATTACAGTCCCTGAAAGGTTTTTAATATGTCTTGGCATGAATATTGCTCAATAAGCATTCAAAAGGATCATGCTTATAACTTACATTTAGTAGTGGCTGGGCCACTGTTGTTCAGTTTATTAGTCAGGTAGTTCTAAAGTTATCTGAGTACTTGCTTCTTTTCTCAGAAATCTAATGACACATCCCAAACGCCTGTGGGGGAGACTGTGCCTCGGGCCTCCATGTGCAGTATACAGTCAGCACCACCCAAACTGGCGTCCTCGGTGAGTGATGCTGCCCTTACAATTGAAAGGGTCTTGGCCAAGCTCTGTTCTTTCTCCTCCGATTTGCTACTGTTTGTCAGACATAATATTATCCCAAGAAAATGAAGGAAAACTAATGCAGATTTGCTGTTCATTGTTCAGTGCTGTGCTGGAAACCTCATCTGCACTTAACTTTTAATTCAGGTGCCGCCTATGTTTCTTTGCTTTTATCTTTTGAAACCCTTTGTAGTTCCACAACCATCTCCAGTAGTCCATCAATCACCCCTTTGTCCTACAGTTTAACAGAAAGTCCAGTGCCACATGCCTTCCTGGCTCTCATGATAGAATGCTTTACACTCAAATCATGGCTATGACCCTGCCTTTTTCCACATTGGAGGAAAGATTGCTGCATCCCTCTGTCTGGCCTTTGCTGTTTCTTATCTTTTTCTTTCCTTCTGATTTTTTTTAATGAAGTGTGGTATTTAACTAGTTAAGTCCTTATTTGCTTTTGATCTTTGTGGGTTTTGTCCCTGACTCGGGGACACTTCTTTTCCACATCTTCCATAGTATCTCCTTGTTGCTCATGATGCTAAGGATAGATCTGATCTGGCGATTCATTACTGCTTCCCAGGCATGCTTTCACTGACCTTCATCTGCTAGTCTTCTCGTTTGACATGTATGAGGATACAATAAAGGCTTTATGCTGACCTTGAGGAGTGTACCTGTTATATAGACCCTTACCTGTCATGAGAATAAGAAGTGTGGCCTGGCTCTTGGATGCCTTTTAGCTATCTACAGATATGTTATGACACACATTCAACAGTCCTCTATGGACAACAGGCATGGGACGTGGGTGAAGGAATCTTCTCTTGAATAATTTATAACTGCTTCCATGCTGAGGCCAGGATCACACTGAGAAGTGAGAATAGCATTTCCCAGGGAAAACAGTCGGGCGGAAAGGTAAAGTACTTGACGAACTTGGGATATGTTGATTCAGATGCTTTAGAGAACCAGCACCTACATAATTAAAAAAATTAATAAACACATTAATGTAGGATGCTTGTGCAAGTGTCTAAGTGTGGTGTCTTGTTTTCTATCTATGAAAACCATTCTGGTGAGGAAACATTCAGCTAAGTTTTAAAAGTCACTATAGAACAGTTATGACCCTTAGTTTGGAAAGCCAGAACAAAGTCCTGTCTTTTGGCCCATATATTGTTTCTTTATTTCCCCTAAACTCTCTCCCTTGTGCTTCCTGTTCTTTTAATGTCAATGTAGCCAAATCTGGCCTATAACAAGTGAGCACATTTCATTCTGAATAACAAGACTCAGGTAGATGATTTTCATTGTGGAATGAGGAAAATCAGTCACAAGCAGGAGGATACTGAGCCAATTGTTAGCCATTGTTAACAAGTTGAAGCTCCAGACAACAAACATGTGCTTCCTTCCCTGAGCCTGGCCAGGCCTCCAGGCAAACACCCTGCCTTCATTCCCTCTGTCAGCTTCGGTTACCTTCTCTACCTTCATTATTCATGAATCAAAATTCCAGCTAGATCTTGTGAGGTTTTCAATCTTGGTATAAAAATTAAACATGCACAGTGTTTATTATAATAAATTAAATTGCTTTAATTTTTAATTCTTACCATTTCAAAACCTTCATTCCAATCAAATTGATAGCTAAAGCTATTAAACATAGCATAGACTTGAAATAAGTGTGTGCCTTTCTACACTTGATCTTAGCCAAAAGGCCGAGAAGCGATAGTGTGTGCCTTTCTAAATTGATAAGGGTCTAAATTGATAAGGGTGAGTAACTGCTTTGGCTAGTCTACCTGTGTTCTTGCAGAAGGGCTTGATGCCAGAAGATGCTGTTGAAGCCTTGGCTGGAAGCCTGGGGACAAGGGAAGCAGATCCAGAACATGAAAAATCTGTGGAGGATAAAGTCAAGGTAATGGCAGCTCAAATACTTTTACAAAATGACTTTTTAATCATCTACTTCGGCCCTCTAATGGAATAGTGCTTTGTTTTTAAAAATATATCTATAAAGCACCATCAGCTTTCTTTCTTTAATACTGCACATAATAAACTAACCCCTAGGAAGTTCCAATATTGATCTACCATAGTGGAGAGGTTACATGCCTGTGTCCAAGTTCCATGAATCACATTTTCGTCTTCCTATATCCATCCTTTTCTGAGAGATTACAAGAAATGTAGAATGTACCTAATACATCTCCCAACCTGCCCTTATGCCAGCAAGATGAAAGATGGTATCTGAGCCAGCTAATGTTTAGCACCGTTCAAGTAAACAATGTTGAAGTTTAAGCTGTAGAGAAACTCATACCAGTGACCATATGTTTGTTTAAGTTAACAATAGGTTACCTTAAATTTAGTCTCTGAGAAATACACTGTAGAGAAGAAAACAACAACCCTGAGAATGATACCACTTTTATTTAGGAGAAAGCTAAAGAAGAAGACCGTGAAAAACTTGGTGAAAAAGAAGAAACAGTGCCTCCTGATTATCGACTAGAAGAAGTCAAGGTAAACAGGCTGAATATTTTCCATTTTGTTTTCTAACTGAATTCTATATACATTAAAAAATACTGAGAAGCAGGGCGGTGGTGGTGCACGCCTTTAATCCCAACACTCAGGAGGTAGAGGCAGGCAGATTTCTGAGTTCGAGGCCAGCCTCGTCTACAGAGTAAGTTCCAGGACAGCCAAGACTACACAGAGAAACCCTGTCTCGAAAAACCAAAAACCAAAAAAAATAAAATAAATAAAAATAAAAATATGAGAACAGACCTGGATTATAAAGATCCCCTTTGTTTAAGTTCCGACTTTAAATTGTATTAGCACTTATACCATGTTAGAATACCAGATAGGGGATAAAACATATTCTTTTACCTTTTTAAAAAAATTCATATATGTATGTGTCTACTGAATTTATATTATTCTCCTACTTCTCCCTCTACCTCCTCTCATGTTTTCACACCTTCCATTTTCCCTTTCAAATACATACTCTTTCTTTTTCATAATTATTATTACCTCTCTCTTTTGTAATTATAATTGCCTCTCTCTCTTTCTCTCTCTCTCTCTCTCTCTCTCTCTCTCTCTCTCACACACACACACACACACACACACACATACATACATATATACACAGAACTAATAGGTACAGGCTAATGAGTCCATTTAGTGTTGCTTTTCTGTATGTGTGTTTTTAGGGCTTACCACTTGGTATTGGATTAGTAGTTATGAAGCTCATCATTGAGAAGATTGTCTCTCCTTCCCTGAGCATTCATGATCTAGGGGTCGAACCCCATGAGATTTCCCTCTTCCACATTAGAATGTCAACTGATATTGTCATTATTCTAGTCTTGTTTAAACAATCAAATTGTTGGGATTTCATGGGTACAGCTTCCCTGTCATATAGAGAAGATGCAATCCTGCAGCACACATCCTAGTCTTCTGGTTCTTAGACTCATTAACCAGTTGTTCTGTGATATTCCTTAAGCCTTAGGTGTAAGGGTTGTATTAGATATCAGTTGGGGATAGACCACCCCCATAGTCAGTTGTTCTCTGCACTGTGGTCACTTGTAGGTTTTTGTAAAGTCTTCATCTGCTGTAAGAAGCCTTTCTGATGAGTAATGAGAGCTACACTTACCTGGGGGATTAGTATTGAGAACATGACCAAGCCTGCTCAGTCAGTCAACAAGTTCTCCAGCACGGGAGTGAGGATAAAAAAGAAAAAGATAGACAACATTGTAGCGTGACCCCAGTCAATTCTGAGACTGAAGGCAAATTTTCATTTTCCAACCCACCTTTTTTTTTTTTTTTTTTTTTGGTTTTTTTGAGACAAGGTTTCTGTGTATAGCTCTGGCTGACCTGGAACTCACTTTGTAGACCAGGGTGGCCTCGAACTCAGAAATCTGCCTGCCTCTGCCTCCCCAGTGCTGGGATGAAAGGCATGCACCACCACGCCCAGCTTCCAGCCCACTTTTTAATACCATTTTAATTACATGCAGGTATTTTGGGCAAGCAATACAATAAGGAACTAGTTACAAAGCAGCAGTACAATAAGGAACTACTAACTTGACAGTTGTTAAAAAGGCCTTGTCATAATGACAAATACTTGAGCCCACTTCCTCCTCCAAGCCCAAAAATCTTGCCTGAGGCCTAGTTCCACCCTAAGGCTAAAATTCCTGCCTTATCCTACTTCCCTTTCACAGCCCTAAAGTTAGATTCTTCCTTATCATGCCCTAAAGTCAGATTCCTGCCTGAGCTTAGGTCCTTGTCCTTGGCCAATGTCAGATTCCTGTCTGAAGCCCACTTCTTTGTCCTTAGCCAATGTCAGACTCCTGCCAAGTGGTACCCCAAAAGGCTTTTCACAAGAACACAGTTAAGATACATACAAGTAACATTATATGGACTCAATAGCTTATATAGGAGATATACATGAATATACAAATATATAAGTTCATACAAGAATTAATGAAAAAAGTCTTGAAGAAGTTTGGAAGGTGAAAAGGAAAGAAAGATTTTTTTTAATTAAAATAAAATATCAAAGAAGTGCTCTGACCCCGGGACTCAGGTGAGATCATCATTTTCTCTCCTGTAACTGACTAAGGAGGAACCAGCCACAGAACTGGCAGAGTAGCTAAGACAGGGTCCTTCCTGCCTCCATCTGCACCCTGAAGGTGGGGCTGTTCCACAGCCCTCTGGGCACTGGTCTTGCCAGGGGAGAGCTGGTCTCTCAGGTGTGCTGACTCAGCTTAGAGACCCAAAGGAGGAACAAACTCCAGCCAGAGGCAGTAAGAACATTTAACATGAGCAATTGCCAGATGACAAGAGGCAAATGCAAGAATCTTAACAACAGAAACCAAGACTACTACTACATCATCCTATTCCTACCACAGCAAGTCCTTGATACCCCAACACACAATCTGATCAAATTGGGAAATTGAGTCCATTGATATTAAGAGATATTAAGGAAAAGTAATTGTTGCTTCCCATCAGTTTTGTTGTTAGAGTTGGAATTCTGTTCATGTGATCAGATTTAAATCAACTGATCAAAATGATCAGATTTAAAATCAATCATATCTCATGATGCTGATAGAGGATTTTAAGAAGAACATAAAAAAACTAAATAACTCCCATAAAGAAATACAGGAGAGCCAGGCGTGGTGGCGCACACCTTTAATCCCAGCAATTGGGAGGCAGAGGCAGGCGAATTTCTGAGTTCGAGGCCAGCCTGGTCTACAGAGTAAGTTCCAGGGCTACACAGAGAAACGCTATCTCGAAAAAAAAAACTAAAAAAACCAACTAAAAAAAAAAAGGAAAAGAAAATAAGAAGGAAACACAAAAATCCCTTAAAGAATTATAGGAAAACACAACCAGACAAGTGTAGGAATTGAAAAAAAAACACTCAGGATCTAAAAATGGAAGTAGAAACAATGAAGAAATCACAAAGGGACACAACTTTGAATATAGAAAACCTAGGAAAGAAATCAGGAGTCATAGATGCAAGCATCACCAACAGAATACAAGAGATATAAGAGACAATCTCAGGTGCAAAAGATACCATAGAAAACATGGACACAACAATCAAAGAAAATGCAAAATACAAAAATATCCTAACCCAAAACATTCTGGAAATCCAGAACACAATGGGTATAGGAGAGAGTGAAGATTTCCAACTTAAAGGGCCTGTAAATATCTTCAACAAAATTATAGAAGAAAACTTCCCCAAATTAAAGAAAAAGATGCCCATGAGCATACAAGAAGCCTACAGAACTTCAAATAGACTGGACCAGAAAAGAAATTCCTCCTGACACATAATAATCAGAACAACAAATACATTAAATAAGGATAGAATATTAAAAGCAGTAAGAGAATAAGATTAAGTAACATATAAAAGCAGACCTATCAGAATTACACCTGACTTCTTCCCAGAGACTATGAAAGACAGACGATCCTGGATAGATGTTATACAGACCCTAAGAAAACACAAATGCCAGCCCAAGCTACTACACCCAGCAAATTCTCAATTACCATAGATGGAAAAACCAAGGTATTCCATGAAAAATCAAATTTAAACAATATCTTTCCATAAATCCAGCCCTTCAAAGGATAATAAAGGGAAAATTCCAACACAAGGAGGGAACAACCTAGAAAAAGCAAGAAAGTAATCTTTCAACAAACCTAAAAGAAGACAGCCACGTGAACAGAATTCCAACTCTAACAACAAAACTGATGGGAAGCAACAATTACTTTTCCTTAATATCTCTTAATATCAATGGACTCAATTTCCCAATAAAAAGACATAGACTTAACAGACTGGCTACATAAACAGTACCCAACATTTTGCTGCATACTGGAAACCCACCTTGGGAACAAAGACAGACACTACCTCAGAGTAAAAGGCTGGAAAACAGTTTTCCAAGCAAATGGTCCAAAGAAACAAGCTAGAGTAGCCATTCTAATATCGAATAAAATTGACTTTCAACCTAAATTTATCAAAAAAGATAAATAGGAACACTTCATAAAGGGTAAAATCTACCAGAATGAACTCTCAATTCTGAATATCTATGCTCCAAATGCAAGGGCAGCCACATTCATTAAAGAAACTTTACTAAAGCTCAAAGCACACATTGCACTGCACCCAATAATAGTGGGAGACTTCAACACCCTACTCTCATCAATGGACAGATCATGGAAACACAAACTAAACAGAGACACAGTGAAACTAACAAGTTATTAAACAAATGGATTTAACAGATATCTACAGAACATTTTATCCTAAAACAAAAGGATATAACTTCTCAGCACTTCATGGTTCCTTCTCCAAAATTGACCCTATAATTGGTCACAAAACAGGCCTCAAGAGATACAAGAAGACTGAAATAATCCCATGTATCCTATCAGATCACCATGGACTAAGGCTGGTCTTCAATGACAAGATAAGCAATAGAAAGCCCACATACATATGGAAGCTGAACAACACTCTACTCAATGATAACTTGGTCAAGGAAGAAGTAAAGAAAGAAATTAAAGACTTTTAAGAGTTTAATGAAAATGAAGTCCACAACATACCCAAACTTATGGGACACAATGAAAGCAGACCTAAGAGGAAAACTAATAGCTCTGACTGCCTCCAAAAAGAAACTGGAGAGAGCATACACTAGCAACTTGACAACACATCTGAAAGCTCTAGAACAAAAGAAAGCAAATTCATCTAAGAGACATAGATAGCAGGAAATAAACTCAGGGCTGAAATCAACCAAGTGAAAAAAACAAAAAAAACTAGCAATCAAACCAGGAACTGGTTCTTTGAGAAAAAAACAAAACAGATAAACACCTAGCCAGACTAACTTGAGGGCATAGAGACAATATCCTAATTAACAAAATCAGAAATGAAAGGAGATATAACAACAGAAACAGAGGAAATCCAAAAAAAAAAAAAAATCATCAGATCCTACTACAAAAGTCTATACTCAACAAAACTGGAAAACCTGGATGAAATGGATAATTTTCTAGACAGATATCAGTTACCAAAGTTAAATAGGGATCAGATAAATAATCTAAATAGTCCCATATCCAATAAAGAAATAGAAAGAAGCAGCCATTAATAGTCTCCCAACCAAAAAAAGCCCAGGACCACACGGGTTTAATGCATAGTTTTATCAGACTTTCAAAGAAAACCTAATACCAATACTCCTCAAACTATTCTACAAAATAGAAATAGAATATACTCTACCTAAGTTGTTCTATGAAGCCACAATTACTGTGATACCTAAACCTCACAAAGATCCAACAAAGAAAGAAAACTTCAGACCAATTTTCCGATGAATATCAATGCAAAAGTACTCAATAAAATTATCATAGTTGGGCAGTGGTGGTACACGCCTTTAATCCCAGCACTTGGTAGGCAGAGGCAGGCAGATTTCTGAGTTTCCAGGCCAGCCTGGTCTACAGAGTTAGTTCTAAGACAGCCAGTGCTATACAGAGAAAACCCTTTCTCGAAAAACCAATAATTAATTAATTAATTAATTAATTAAAATCTGGCAAACTGAATTCAAGAACACATCAAATCAAAACGATCATACAAAAAAGAAAGCAAAGTATTTTGACCATTTCCCAGGAGAAATCTTCATATGTACCTGTATACTCATTTATATTTTGTACTTACAAATAAATAGAATTGATCTTTTGTGGAGGCCAGACCAGCGGTAACCCCTACATTCACAGACTGGGATTCCCTGGAAGGAATGGTCCGGAGCTGTAATGAGATGGGGGAGGGGAAAGAAGTGGCCAAGGCTGGGTTGCTGCTCAAGGCGACTGTTTAATGATACACAAGCACAAGGGGAAAAAGAGGGGAAGCCCCGCCCCCGGTCTTCTGTGCAGGCGTCTGGGGTTTTGCAGGAACCCTGTGAGATGTCCCAGGTCTTCGCGGGTGGGCTGGGCGGAGCCTGGGGACCTGGGAGACATGCAGAAGCTGGCTGCAGGGGGCGGCGGGGGGGGGGGGAATGGGCTATCTCTTAGCCTAATTAACAAGACAATGGGTGCCACGGGTGCGGCTTCTCAAGGCTTGTTCACAGGCATCATTTTTGCTGATGGAGAAGGGATACCACAATGATTGATTTATAGATCTTCTTTTACTAAAGAGGCTCAAATGCTTCATTTGTTTTTGTTCTATTACTCAAAAGTGGCACTTGCAATCATTTGAAGGTTAATATAATCTGAGTCCTACATTTGATAGTGTCCCACTCACAAGACAAGGTGAGTCTGAGGTTCTGACTTCAGCTGATTTTTTAATATGGTCCCAGTGTTCCCTTATAAATGAGAGGTTTGTTGGCACACCCCTGCAATATGCTACTTTAATGGTTCACATGTTTTTCTTTTCTGATCATATCTGGTCTTCTGGGTCACACGTCACATCAAATGTGCTGGTGGACTCCTTGCCTAAGGAAAGCTTATGCATGTAAACTGAATGAATATGAACTGAATTACAGTAGATACGTTCTCTGCTAATTTTCTTAAATTGAATAATCTACATTAAAATATACAGTAGGTTTAGGCTGATGATTCCTTGTAATATGTATAGGTTTCATATAATATAATTGATGCCATGTTTTCACTCTGAATAGGATAAGGATGGAAAACCACTCCTGCCCAAAGAATCCCAGGAACAACTTGCAGTAAGCAGTCTGCTTTCCCTAAGACTGTCTCTCTTCTGTGAACTCTGATTGATAATCTGGGAAGGGGATAGCTTTCCTTTCTATCACATTCTATCAGAATGTGATATGGTGGATACTGAAGAAGCTTGCCAGTATTATGATTATGTTTGTTGATATATTTTGTGCTTCTTGCAGCCCTTAAATGATGACTTCCTTCTTGATGTGTTGTCTCAGGACTTCTCCAGTCCGGCAAACATACCATCTCTTGTAAGTATAAATTTCCTCGTTAACACTCTTTCTTTCTTTCTTTCTTTCTTTCTTTCTTTCTTTCTTTCTTTCTTTTTCTTTTTCTTTTTCTTTCTTTCCTTCTTTCTCTCTCTCTTTCTTTCTTTCTTTCTTTTTTGTTTTTGTTTGTTTGTTTTGCTTTGTTTTGCTGTTGTTTTGGTTGGGTTTTGGGTTTTAAACACCCCTGGCTGTCCTGAACATGCTCTGTAGACTAGGCTGGCCTAGAACTCAGAGATCCATCTGTCTCTGTCCACTGAGTACTGGGAAGAAAGGCATGCTTCACCACTGCCTAGTGTTCTCCTGGATAACTTTTGACTTGAGATATGAGGTGGGAAAAGGTTATAAATATTAATGGTGCTCAACACACCATTAAAAATTTCTTATACCTGAAATATTCTTCTAGAACATTGGACGTTTCAAACAGACTATTTGAACCAACAACCAGGTCTTATTAAGTGGGCTTATGAAAACAGAATTTCAATTTAAATTTATATAAAATCACTTTTCATACCACCTCATTTCTACCATTTGTCACTTTCCAGACTGTCTCCTAAGCTTCATGTGGAATAATAGTCACTCAAACAGAATTCTATTACCAGGTGTTTTGGACAATGTTTAATAATGTTGAACATGTTCTCTTCTCTAGGATTTACATGGCTTACACAAACATGTAAATCTGTTAAAGTTCCCAAAATTATACAGCTGAAGCTATCTATCTATTTAGAGGCTATCTATTTACAGTGAACCTAGTTTATCATAAAGTTTATATATATTTGGCAGTCATTTAGAAAATGACTATGTTCCTATATGCACAATGGCATATGTATTGGTTGGGATAGTGAGAAGAAAAAAGGACTCTTGTGATTTCCTGAAGTTTTTCTGCTTTAAAGCCAATCATTGGTTCTTACAATGTCTTAAACCTTAAAATGTACTGATGGAAATAATAGAGAAAAGAGATTGCAGTAAACTTAAATTTAAAGTAAAAATTAGAAAGATATAACAAACAGCACAAGAGTTAAACTGATTGTGGGAGAAATATTGTGCACAACAATTTTAAAGAATTCTAGAGAAAAATACAGTCAGTACAATCCATAAAACCTAAACAAAAGCAAAACTAAATAAAGCACTAAACAGAAACTAAAATCTAAAGAACTGCTTACAAAGTCCTTCCATTAGAAGTTAATTTTTCTAGATATCAGTAACTAGATAGTCCCTATGTGACATAAAATGTCATGAAAAGGATGATGTTCTACAAAGTTGCTTCTTACATATCTCATTAAGTATGACCATGTCAAGAAAGGTCACTTGATTTGATTGGTATAAAAGTACTGACAGGCATCATAATAAGTATTGAAGTCATTATTTCCCAAAATCATAAATATTAATTGGCAAGGAAACTGTTAGTATAACACAATAATATATCCAACTAGAAACAATTAAATAATTATGTCCATATAAAAGATTTATTTCAAGCCCAAATGTGGTGAAACACTCCTCTAATCCCAGCCAAAGGCAGGTGGATCTCTGTGAGTTCAAGGCCAGCCTGGTCTATATAATGATATCCTGTCTCCAAAATCAAAATCGGGGTGTAGAGTTAATAGCTCTTTAGTTAAGATCTCTGTTGCTCTTACAGAGAACCCAGCATATACAACTGTAACTCTAAGCTCAGGGAGTCTGATTACACTTCTTACATTTATGGACACCAGGCACACACATGGTATACATATGTACATGTAGATAAGAGAACACTCATATACATAAATATTAAAAAGGTAAATATTTTAAATTTAACATACATTCATGCTTTAAATAAAAACCTTCAAAGAGTGGCAATTCCATAATTGTATCTGTTCAGTTTCTTTTTTTTTATTATCTTATTTATTTACATTTCAATTGTTGCCCCTCTTCACAATCTCTCCTCCAAAATCCTCCCAGCCCCTTTGCTTCTAAGAGATACTCACCGAGGGGCCCAGTCTCTGCTCACCCTTCCAGCAGCTTCCTTCTCTGGGGCAACAAACTTCCACAGAACCAAGCCCCTCCCCTCCTCTACCATTGATACCAGATAAGGCAGTCTTCTGCTACAATGTAGCTAGAGCCATGGACCCACTCATTTATACTCTTTGTTTTGTGGTTTAGTCCCTGGAAGCTCCTTGGTTAGTTGATACTGTTGTTCTTCTTATGGGGTTGCAATCCTCTTCAGCTCCTTCGGTCCTTCCACTAACTCTACCTCCAGGGTCCCGGGCTCAGTCCAATGGTTTGCTGTGAGTATCTGCATCTGTCTTAGTCAGGTGCTTGCAGAACCTCTCAGAGGACAGCCATACCAGGCCCCTGTCCCCAAGCAGTTCTTGGCATCAGCAATAGTGTGGGGGTTTGGTGTCTGTAGAAGGGATGGATCCCAAGGTGGGGCGGTCTCTGGATGGCCTTTCCCTCAGTCTCTGCTCCATATTTTGTCCTTGCACTTCCTTTAGAAAACCTCTTATTGGAGGTGGTCTCTTCATTTCTATCTCCTCATTGTTGGGGGGTAATGTCATCCCCATTGGATCCTGGGAGCCTCTTGCATCCCTGGCATCTGGGACTTTCTAGTGGTTATCTCCACCCACCTCCCCACTGCTACTTATTTCTATTCATTCTCCTGGCCCTCTGGACTTGTCTCTTGTCTCTTCCCACACCTGGTCTTGCACTCCCCCTTTATTTCACTCTCCCTGCCCTCTCCTACCCACATCCATCCCTCCCTCTGCCTCTTGTGAATATTTTGTTCCACCTTCTAAGTGGAAAAGTCATTAACAAGAAATGAAAAGTAATTGACAAACAGTCAAAAAGAATGCCTGTATGTATTGTAGGAATGGCTGTTTGTAGATAAGACATGTAAATGATGTGCTATGTGCTCGTTTCTTGGTAAAAGCAAATCAGTAAATAATATGAAGTTCTAAACTTATATTAAAAGCACAAAATGAATAAAAATAAAGACAGAGCAGTGTCAATAATCTGCACCCAACACATGATGCTACTCCCTCGTATACTTTATAAATTAGTTGTTATTAAAGTATCCCTAAGGTACTTTCTGTAGCTCAATAAAATTATTTTTAAATGTATTTGAAAGAAAAATATACAAAAATATGAAAGCATAAGTATTTGAAAATGTTTTAGGAATTATTAACTCAATAAACATTTGGGCCTTTGCTGCATTGATGATAAGTAAATTATCCAGCCCTGATTCTGAGAGGAAACTTACAGCATAGTACACAGGGGTAAAAGGAAATTGATATAGATGGGGAATGTAGGATGAGAAAGAGAACCAGAGAATAAATCATTATTTCACAAAGTTTCTCAAGTAATTTGTTGTACATTATTCAGAATAAACTACTCCTGATGGCTTAATGCATATAACACAATGTGTTAGTGACAGTGGTATGCCACCAAGCAGTTATTTGAAGTGAGCATATGATATAAACGTTTAATTATGACAGTAGGAAACAGGCCTACTGTCCACTTTTTTTTTCAGCAATAAGAATTCCTAGACAGGGGCTGGTGAGATGGCTCAGCGGGTAAGAGCACCCGACTGCTCTTCCGAAGGTGATAAGTTCAAATCCCAGCATCCACATGGTGGCTCACAACCATCCGTAACGAGATCTGGCGCCCTCTTCTGGATTGTCTGAAGACAGCTACAGTGTACTTACATATAATAAATAAAATAAATCTTTAAAAAAAAAAAAAAAAAAAGAATTCCTAGACAGAGCATTTGAAATGTAAATGAAGAAAATATCTAATAAAAAATTAAAAAAAAAGAAAATGGTAGGTTTCTTTTAAAAAAGAAAAATATTTACAGTTCAAGATGTAAATTAGTAGGTACTCTTTTAAAAAAATTTAAATGTCTTTGTTATCTAAAAAAAAAAAAAAAAGACTTCCTAGACAGGGTCAGTGCTGTGGATATTTAAAGTCCCATTTATTACAAAATAATGAAGTATTTGTTTCTAAATAGAAGAAAGTATTTTTGAGGTTTTTTTACCATAAAGAAATGATAAATATTTACATAGATATGTTTACCCCGATTTAAACATTATATAATATATAAATGTACCTTGTCAATATATTTTACTCCGTTAATATGGAGAGATTAATTTTATTTTTATACATTAGTTAAAAGTAAACTTAAGTTTAAAAAGTCCTTTAACAACCAATTCCTACCTCTCATCAGTGCCTATAAAATTGAGTATCACAATTTTTAAAGCTCTTTCTCTTTTCCAAATGGAGCATCAGACGT
Source organism: Mus minutoides (assembly GCA_902729485.2). Classification (NCBI taxonomy): domain Eukaryota; kingdom Metazoa; phylum Chordata; class Mammalia; order Rodentia; family Muridae; genus Mus; species Mus minutoides. The sequence goes on along the minus strand of LR749504.1, from coordinate 1,524,819 downwards.
AACTTGCAAACTCCTCCTCAACTTGGCATCCCCAGACCTCTAGCCATCTGAGTGAAATATTTCATGCTTGAATATACTATCTTTAGGCTATTCCAGAATGTTAGTATCATAATTTTGATAGGCCTTAACCCATTGGCATTTCCCATTGTATCATATTTCTGATTTTGAATTCATTTGAAAAGAAGCTAAGCTGAAAAAAAAATTTAAAACTAAAAAAAAAAAAAGACATGTGTCTATAAAGCAAATAATTGAAAAATAATTTTTTAAAAATTTTGATAATCCAGTGTAAACAAGCCACAGAACTCTTAGTGTATTGTTAGAATAGCAAATGTGAAATAGAAATAGTAGATCATGGGCTGGACAGATGTCTCAGTAGTTAAGAGCAAATATTCTTGGTTTTTTATTAGATATTTTCTTTACATTTCAAATGTTATCCCCCTTCCTACTTTTCCCTCTGAAAATCCCCTATACCCCCCTCCTTGCTCCCCAACCCACCCACTCCCATTCCTGGTCTGGAGCTTCTTCCTCCTGTGATTCTTTAGCCTCTGTCAGCACTCCTGGGAGACCAACTCTCTCCTGAGTCCTAGTGTCAGAACACTCTCTGCAGGCACACTCTCCTCTTACAGGGAAGGTGCACAGAAGTCTGGAGCTCAGGTCCCCTCCTGATTCCTGGGATCAGAGTCTTCCCTGGTGGCAGACTCTCCTCTGGCAGGGAAGGTGTCCAGGGGTCTGGGTCTCAGCTCTGTCTCCTGACAGTGATCACAAGATCCCTGGTGTACTAGGGTGCCTGCAGAGTGGAGAGTCCTCTGGGGCACCTTGGGGCCCTCAGCTAAGATTGCGCTGAAGATAATGCAGGGGTGGCAATGACCAGAACAAACCCCAGCCGCTGGACGGGCAGGTGTTCTTTGCCCCTGTTCCTGAAAGCACAAGACCCTCTGGGGTTTTTTGGAACTGATGTTGCATTCCACTGACCAGTGATGTCCCGGTCCCGGTAGCATGGAGAGTCCTTTGGTTTGTGATAATTTTATTGAGTGTTTTTGCATCGATATTCATAAGGGAAACTGGTCTGAAGTTCTCTTTCTTCGTTGGATCTTTGTGTGGCTTAGGTATCAGAGTAATTGTGGCTTCATAGAATGAATTGGGTAGAGTACCTTCTGTTTCTATTTTGTGAAATAGTTTTAGGAGAACTGGAATTAGGTCTTCTTTGAAGGTCTGATAGAACTCTGCACTAAACCCATCGGGTCCTGGGCTTTTTGTGGTTGGGATACTATTAATGACTGCTTCTATTTCTTTAGGGAATATGGGGCTGCTTAGATTGTTAGTCTGATCCTGATTTAACTTTGGTACCTGGTATCTGTCTAAAAATGTGTCCATTTCATCCAGGTTTTCCAGTTCTGTTGAGTATACTCTTGTAGAAGGATCTGATGATATTTTGGATTTCCTCAGGTTCTGTTGTTATGTCTCCTTTTCATTTCCGATTTTGTTAATTAGGATACTGTCCCTGTGCCCTCTAGTGAGTCTGGCTAAGGGTTTATCTATCTTGTTGATTTTCTAAAAAAAAAAAAAAAAAATGCCCAGCTCCTGGTTTGGTTGTATCTTTGTATAGCCCTGAGTTTGATTATTTCCTGCTGTCTACTCCTCTTGAGTGAATTTACTTCCTTTCATTCTAGAGCATTTAGAGCTTTAGCAGCTGTCAAGCTGCTAGTGTGTGCTCTCTTCAGTTTCTTTTTTTTTTTTTTAAGATTTATTTTATTTATTATATGTAAGTACACTGTAGCTGTCTTCAGACACTCCAGAAGAGGGCGCCAGATCTCGTTATGGATGGTTGTGAACCACCATGTGGATGCTGGGATTTGAACTTATCACCTTCGGAAGAGCAGTCGGGTGCTCTTACCCGCTGAGCCATCTCACCAGCCCCCTCTTCAGTTTCTTTTTGGAGGCACTCAGGGCTATGAGTTTTCCTCTTAGGACTGCTTTCATTGTGTCCCATAAGTTTGGGTATGTTGTGGCTTTATTTTCATTAAACTCTCAAAAGTCTTTAATTTCTTTCTTTATTTCTTCCTTGACCAAGGTATCATTGAGTAGAGTATTGTTCAGCTTCCACATCAACCTTGGTTTTCTATTATTTATGTAGTTATTGAAGATCAGCCTTAGTCCGTGGTGATCTGATAGAATGCATGGAATAATTTCAATATTTTTGTATCTGTTGAGGCCTGTTTTGTGATCAATTATATGGTCAATTTTGGAGAAGGTACCATGAGCTGCTGAGAAGAAGGTACATCCTTTTGTTTTAGGGTAAAATGCTTTGTAGATATCTATTAAATTCATTTGTTTCATAACTTCTGTTAGTTTCACTGTGTCTTTGTTTAATTTCTGTTTCCAGGATCTGTCCATTGATGAGAGTGGAGTGTTGTTTACTGGCCCTTTAAGTTGAAAATCTTCATTCTCATCTATACCTATTATCCTTAGGTTTGGTCTTCTCATTGTATCCTGAATTTCCTGGATGTTTTGAATTATGATCTTTTTCTATTTTGCATTTTATTTGATTGTTGTGTCCATGTTTTCTATGGAATCTTCTGCACCTGAGATTCTCTCTTCCATCCCCTGTATTCTGTTGCTGATGCTCACATTTTAGGTTCCTGATTTCTGTCCTAGGATTTCTATCTCCAGAATTGTCTCCCTTGTGATTTCTTTTTTGTTTTTACTTCCATTTTTAGATCCTGGATGGTTTTGTTCAATTCTTTCACCTATTTGGTAGTGTTTTCTTGTAACTTTTTAAGGGATTTTTCTGTTTCCTCTTTAAGGGCTTCTAGCTGTTTACCTGTGTTTTCCTGTATTTCTTTAAGGGAGTTATTTATTTCCTTCTTAAAGTCTCCATCATCATGAAGTGACTTTAGATCCATATCTTGCTTTTCTGGTCTCATGTGTATCCAGGACTTGCTATGGTGGGAGAGTTTGGTTCTGATGATGCCAACTAACCTTGGTTTCTGTTGCTTCTGTTCTTAAGCTTGCCTCCTACCTTATGATTATCTCAAGTGCTTGCTGCCCTCAATATATCTGATTGTCGCCTGTCCTTCCTATAATCCCGGTTGATTCAGGACTCCTCAGAGTCCAGCTTCCTCTGATTCTGTGATTCAGGGCTCCTGTGAACCTGAGATTCTGGGTCTGTTAGAGTTCCTGGCAATCAAGTTTCCTCTGAGACCCTGCGATCCTGGTGTGATCAAACTCCTGGGATCCTGGAATCCTAAGATCCTGGGCGTGTTACAGCGCCTGGAAGTAGTGTCTTCTTGGGGGACCGTGGTGTGTTGAAACCAAAGTATACCAGCATCGATCAGAAAGAACCCATGCAGCTGGTCAGGCAGGGCTCCCATGTCCTTACTCCTGCTGTCACAGGCCTGTCACAATTGCTTTGGAACAAATGTTGTGTTCCACTCCCCAGTGATCCTAAGACCATGTGGAGAATCCTCTAGGGACTGTGGGACCACCCACTGAGTTTGCGCCCAATGTATTCTGGAGCTGGCTGCAAATATTCTTGTACAGGGACAAATTCAGTTCCTACAGAAGGTAGCTCACAACTTTCTGTAACTCCAATCCTCAGTGCATCCAATGCCACCTTCTGACATTCATGGGCAACTGCACTCACATGCATAATCCCATAATTAATAATAAAAATATATCTAGAAATAGAGATAAGAAATTATAAAAATACAATGAGAAAAAATGAAAAGAATGAGAAATGGGAATAGTAAAACAGTGTCTAGAAGATGCTATGAGGTGTGTACTTGAATAAAAGGAAAAAGCATCCATAGAGCAGTTTTAAGGAATTTTTTTCCAGTTTTTATTAGATATTTTCTTCATTTACATTTCAAGTGTTATCCAGAAGGTTCCCTATACCCTCCCCCATCCCCGCCCTGCTCCCCTACCCACCCATTCTCACATCTTGGCCCTGGCATTCCCCTGTACTGGGGCATATAAAGTCTGCATGACCAAGGGGCCTCTCTTCCCAATGATGGCCAACTAGGCCATCTTCTGCTATATATGCAGCTAGAGACATGAGCTCAGGGGGTACTAGTTAGTTCATGTTATTCTTCCACCTAGAGGGTTGAAGACCCCTTCACGAGGAACCCATGAAAGAGATCGAGGAAGGAACCCTCAGGACACAAGGTAGATTATCGACTGACACTCGTAGGTGAAGGCACAAACGGTCCGTGACCATATCAGAGGGTGCTCTGTCGATATAGTCCCGGGAAAGTCGTGATAGAACGAGGCATATGCAATAGTGTCTATGTTTGGTGGCTGATTATGGGATGGATCCCCAGCAGCCGCAGTCATTGGGTCCATCCTTTTGATTCAGCTTCACACATGATCTCTGTAACTCCTTCAATGTGTGCTTTGTTCTTAATTCTAGGAAGGGGCGAAGTGTTCACATTTTGATCTTCATTCTTCTTGAGTTTCATGTGTTTAGTAAATTGTATCTTAGGTAGTCTAGGTTTCTGGGCTAATATCCACATATCAGTGAGTACATGTTATGTGAGTTCTTTTGTGATTGGGTTACCTCACTCAGGATGATGCCCTCCAGATCCATCCACTTGCCTAGGAATTTCATATATTCATTGTTTTTAATAGCTGAGTAGTACTCCATTGTGTAAATGTACCAAATTTTTTGTACAGTAAGGGATGTATTTTAAATGTTAATATTGTAATTATAACCTTACATGCAACTTGTTAATGGTATTCTTTTTTAATAAAAGGAATTTGAAGATGCCAAACTTTCTGCAGCTATTTCTGAAGTAGTTTCCCAGACACCTGCTCCAAGCACCCATGCAGCAGCCCCACTGCCTGGCACTGAGGTAAGCAACATACTTTCTTTGGGAAATATTCTTACAAGAGAGAAAATAAGACATCTGTCTACCACAAATGAAAACAGGAAAAATTATTGTCTGTAATGCCAAACCATCCGTTACCCATTGAACATCAAGAGATAAAGAGGCTTTGCTTAACCCAGTCTTGTCCTCTCTGTTGAGGGAAGTGCTTCATATGCTATCAGAAGTTCCCTTAGTGAAGTGCTTCATATGCCATCAGAAGTGCCTTAGTGGGGTCAGTTTCTCTTCCTTTCCTTTTGATGTGACATCAAAGCTTCCTTAATGCAGTGGTCTTGAATTCTGGTGAGGTTTTACCCTGTTGGGTCAGCTCAAGATCATCTGAAAATATCCAGAGACAGAGATGACAAAGCCCAGACTAGCCACAGGTAGCTCCACGAAGCTGTGTTCCTGAGCTCTAATGGAAATTGATTGCTTAAAACACGCAAAATGCTCCCTCCCTCTCTTCTCCTTTCCTCCCTCCCTTCCCCTCTTTCTCTCTGTCTGTCTGTTTGTCCCTCTCGTGCTCTCTCTTCCTTCCTATCCCTTCTCTGTTTCTGTGTGTGACTATCTCTTTCTCTGACTCATGTTGGGTATGTGTGTGTATGTGTATTTATCTATGGGACAAAAAGATGGAGCAGAAAGAATCCGAGAATCAGCAGTAACTCAGGCCAAGTCCAGAAGGTTCCCTGAGGCTGTGCCTTACCATAGTCGCCAACCTCTGTTTCCAGGATATTTTACAATGATTCCGTTCCCTTTGCTTTTCCCATTAGAGAATCATGTGTGTGTGTGTGTGTGCCAGTGTGCATGTGCATGTCCATGTATAATGTCAGTATAACTAAGAGAAAAACTTTTTAATGAATTAAATGTGAGCATCGGAATCAACTAAACGATCATAATTTATGCAAACTTTCTTTGCTGGGTATAACAGCATGTCAATAAAAATTACATTTGTGTATATCCTGAGAAATATTTTTTTTAAGCTGTAATATTACATTACCCTTGCAGGAAAGCCTTTTTCAAAAGGACCTAGAAAAACATAAGTATGACTGATAATTGCAGAGGAAATATCACCATGCTTTCAGTGTCAGACCTGGCTTCCATTCACTCTTTAGCAATGTGTTTTTTTGTTTGGGGGGTTTTTTTTGGGGGGGGGTGGTTTTTCGAGACAGGGTTTCTCTGTATAGCCCTGGCTGTCCTGGAACTCACTCTGTAGACCAGGCTGGCCTCGAACTCAGAAATCTGCCTGCCTCTGCCTCCCGAGTGCTGGGATTAAAGGCATGTGCCACCACACCCGGCTAGCAATGTGTTTTAAGCACCTAGCTTAGCTTCCATCCACTTCCTTCTTTTAAAACATACTGTTACTCAGAGGGTTCCTGTGGACAGCAAATAAAACTGGATAAAGTATGAAAACACCTTTTCAGAATAACTACAGAACAGTATAAGACACAGCCCAGCAGGGTAACTTGTACAATATAGATGATAAACATATTTTTAATGGAATCTTTAAAACTAAATTCATTTTGTTATGGACAGCCAATATTATGATCCTATTATGTTAAGAAAAGTTTGAAAAAGTTTCATAGAACTTTACTATAATAACAAGATCAATAACGATGCATTATTTACTTATTATTACTGAGTGTCAACATATAGTTCCCTCAGCAGCATGACTTATAGGTATTATCACTCACTTTTCCCAGCTTAGATAACTCAGACTGGGAGGCTAATTACCTTAGCTGAATTATACTGTAAACAAATGTAAAATAAAATGTTGTTCTGGTTAGCTTGAACTGTAACCATAGTTTATTGATCAGTTTCTTCCCCTAGAATACCTTCTATTAATTTCTTCAGTTTAGCTTTAATGGGCTTCCTGGAGGTAAAATAGAGATTCCCAACTAGTTCAGAACTTCTCTGAAGTCTTTTTATGAACCCTCACAATTTGTCAGAGACAACCTCTTCACTCAATGACACCAACCATATTTCTATGGAGTTTTGTGCTCCAAAAAATGTCAGGATAATGATACTGAGTTTTATAACCGTTCTTGGTAATATGTGGACCCACACACACACACACATGCACACACACACACACACACACACACACACACACACTCGTGCTAGCTAACCATCTGACTCCATCAATGAATTAAAATAAGTTTGATTTCTCAATGGAAAGAAAGTGATGTGTTTGTTTATGGAACCTCTAGGTAAGATTTAGGTCACTTATTTAAGTGCAGCCTCTGATACTTCCACTAAGACGTCCTTAGCTTGATGGTATTTCTGTGATACAGCTGGATAGATGTCCTTAACTTGATGGTATTTCCGTGATACAGCTGGTAGGGGAGGTAGAGGCTTTCACTGCTCTCTGTCTCTTTCACTGTCAGCACATCAGTTTTCCAATACTGACTGGCCCTGTTACATACTCCTAGATAGCCATGATAAAAAGATGGGGTTCCTGGATGACTTCCCTGAACAATTTGGCCTACTTGTAGCTAATTCAGAATTATTTACCTTTTAGCAGAAAGACAAAGAACTTGATGATGCCTTGGATGAACTTTCTGACAGTCTTGGACAAAGACCGCCTGATCCAGATGAGAACAAACCACTAGATGATAAAGTGAAGGTAAAAGATCCTCCCCTGGCCTCCACAGAGAAGGGAAAGACACTGGCATTATCTGGAGATAGTGACCAGCTAGCCTGCTCCATCTAATTTTCCTGTTTTTTTGTTTTGTTTTGTTTTGTTTTGTTTTTCAGTGTTGGTTATATTTCTCTTTTTTTCACTAATGATTGTATTTCTGGAACAGATTCCATTGCTTGAAACATCCTGATTATGAAATGAAAGCAGAACTATGTTTTAAGTGTTTTCTCTTCCAATTTTTTTCTTGGTCTTATTTGGAAATAAGGACATAGTACCCAAAAGACATACACTTTATTCATAGTGTCAAAGACTTAGCACCAGGTTTCCTTCCCCTGCACCTCTTTTGCAAGCATAACTGAACCTGAATTCAAACTGTGTATGAGAACTCTGACTCTGCAGTGGTCTCTCTAGAAGGACAAAATGAACTAGCTGACCCATACACATAGTGTGTATAAACAGGTATATTTAAGACAATATTTAACAAGCCATTTCAACTGACTTGATCATATTTTAGAATAAAGAAGGAACTGAAGTTGGGAAGATGGCTCAGTGGGTAAAGTACTTACCACACAAGCCTCACAACATGAGTACAGATCCTTGGTCATGTAGTGTTATTATATGTAATTCCAGCCTGTACAGAGATGAGAGACACAAACAGGAGAGCTGTAAGAAGCTTGTGCACCAGCTAGCCAGGCATGTGCATTGGAAAAACAACAGATCCTGGATCAAGCAGAATGGAAGCTGAAGAATGACATTGGAAATATACATGTCGGAGCATGCACATGCCTGTGCATGTTCATGTGCCTATGCACATGCATGCACACAAGTCATACACACACACACACACAAAAGAAAATAATAGAAGTAACTTACGAGCATCTGAGGCAATGTGATAAAGACAGGACATTTATTATCATTCTATCATTATTATAGGAATATTGACATTAACTTAACATATATTTTAAAACCTGAATTGTAATGCTGCACAAAGGTGTATCCTTACTCCATAGAGACAGGTAGAGATACCAGAATGGGCATGGCTTGCTCAGTCTCATGTATGCTCAAGCATCAGTATCTCCTGTTTTGCTCCTTTGCAGTGCTTTAAAATGGAGATATAAATATTATTAATGCATTGGGACCTTACATTTAATATGAAAAGCAAATTCAATCAGAAAAATAATTTATTCCTTTGGCTTTTAGTTACCGGTAAAGTTTCTGAGTATAACTGTTTGATCCTTTCAGTTGAAAATTCAAAGATTTGGCTGACATATAGAAAAATAAGGATTCACAATTTTCATCAGCTCTCTGCTTGTCATCTGTTGTGCTGTTCAGTTCCTCATATTTTGCTTCACAAAACTATAAAAAATGTAGTTTCTACACTTTGAATTGTATTTTTTAAGTGAAGAAAGAAATGAACTTTGCTTTATCTCTTCAATGTTTGTAGGAAAAAATCAAAGCAGAGCATAGCGAGAAACTGGGAGAAAGAGACGACACCATCCCCCCTGAATATAGGCATCTCTTGGATAATGATGGGAAGGTAATCTAATGCAAACAGCCTAGATTAGGTCACTGTTCTCAAACTTTTCAAGTATAACTTTTCTGGAAGTGCACTAACATAAAAGCACATCATGACTGAGTACTTTTAATGTCCCACCAGAGGTGACAAACAGGCTTTCTTATCCCTCTGCTGTATCTACTTGAGATAGTCTTATTAGATATTCATGGCCCTGCCATAAAGTCACTGTTGAATAATGCTTACTAAATCATAAGAATGATTCCAAAGAATATATAGTTAAGAATTAAATTTTTAAGGAAAGTCTCTAAAACTGATGGAAGCAATGAGATGTAAAAGAAGCAGTCTATGTGTGGAGAGCAGGTGTGGGATGGTGGAAGAACTGCGAGGCCAAATAAATACAACAGCCCACACCCTGGATACCTTCTGCCACAGGAGCACCAGCACTAAAAGCTGGAGTCCAGGCAAAGCCCTCTCTGGAAGCACCAGGTCCATTTCCTCATCACACAGGCCAATCTGACTGCCCCCCCCCCTTCTGTTTGATCTAACTCTGCTTTAGAGTTGTTAGAGGTTGAATCATTCTTCCCAGGCCTGCTCATCAAATGGAAAAAGGAAGTACAAGTTCCATCAGTGAGCTCTGATGCTATGGGTGGGGCAGCCCCTCCCTGGCCAAAGCCTTGGTGCCCTAGGAGTACTTTGTTCCTGCAATTCTGTCTCCTGCTATCAGTCACCATCCCCTATGTTGATATTATTACACCACCTTATTTGCCATCATGGGAGGTACTTCATTTATTGATCTTGCCTTAAGATGGATAAGAACCCTATAAGTTAGTGATACTTGTAATTCCTGCCTGAAAATAATCTTCAGATCTTTTGAAACTATAATGAGTATCAGGCATGGTAGAGGTCTACAACCAGTTATTTGGAAGTCTAAAGAAACATTGGAAGTTCAGCCTAGGCAAATTAGATTTTGTTTTTTTGTTTTAAACAAAATAACAACAATAACAACAAAACAAACAAACTGGAATGTATTAGGCTCTAGATTCATTCCCAGGACCACCCAAACCAACCAATCAAAAACTGCAGGTATCTGGTGGTAATAAATTTTAATACCTGGTACCAGCAAATTCCTACATAGTCTCTGTGTACTTCAGAATCAGATCTTTGCATCTGGCTACTGAAATGGCTATGAAAGTGAAGATTTAGTAGAAATCTGGGTTAGGTGCCCAGTTCATCAGTTTTGTATAATAAATGCTCACTCTATGACTGAGTGAACCCAAATAGAGATCTGTAGTTAACCAAAAGACTACCTTGTTTTTAAGGACAAACCAGAGAAGCCACCGACTAAGAAAACAGAGGTAAATACTATAATGTATACTTTCATTGTTTTTATTATACATGTAGTTTTCTTTTAAACTTTAAAAAAACTAAAATTTGTTAAGTATCTTTCTCCTTGCCAATATGTGCAGATAAGCCTATATTGCTAACTTTATTTTCCACAAGAACCTTTTAAACGTAGTACCAGATTTCCAAGTGAGAAAACTTGTACTGAAGAATGTAACATGGTGGCACGTGCCTATAACCAACAGGGGGTAAGGAAAACAGGACAATAAGGAATTCATAGTTGCATAATGAATTTGAGGTTGGTTTGGACTCCATGAAACTGTCTCAAAAAAATATAGAATATGGGAAAATAAAGATGTTTAGGTTCCCACTCTTTGTGTTTCCTGGTGATTTTAGGAAATAAATGCCAGTGAGCTTTTCTTCTTAAACATGTTACTTTTAAATATGAGAGAAGTTGCTCTATATCTATCTTCATGTATTTCTACTTACTAGAAACCTGATCAGGACCAGGACCCCATTGATGTCCTCTCAGAAGATTTGGATAGCTGCCCCTCAACTACGGAGACCTCAAAGAATACAGCAAAGGTACTACGCCTTTTCATACTGATTTCTTTGAAATACCCATCTTTTTAGAGAAGAACGAATAGAATAATGTTATAGAGAAAGTTAAAATGAAGTTATAATTCTACTGCCCACAACACTATTATTTAATGTATTTCCTTGTTTTTGCCAGTAAATAATTTTACAAAATTGTCCTTATGTTTTGTTTATTACATCGTTTAACAACATTTCATCAGGGTTCTGCATGTGGTGTATAAGCCCCATAGCCATCATTTTTGGTTGCTACATTGTCACAAATAACTCTGTGCTCATTTTGCATGGCAGTCTTTGACTCCCAGGCCTCTTCTGCCCATTTGTTGTAGGTAATTTCCTCTTGTCCCCTCCTGGTGCAGCTGGCTGACTTTAGACTTTTAATGGCCATTTCTAGTCTTTGTCCCTTCCCAGGCCTCCCTGCATGTGGTCACCTGGTACCAGCTACCTATTTCCCATTGAGGACATTACTTATAGTAATTGGATCTTTGATTTCTGTGCTCATATTAGCAGAGTGCTGATATTTAATAAGTGTTCAAACACGTAATTTGAACTGAATAAAAAACTAAACCCATTATTCTTTCCATTAATACATGTTAATAAAATGAATGAAAATAAATGTGTAATGTCATAGTTTCAGGGCACTTAACCTATAAAACACAGAAAGGAAGGGTGGATGTAACAGTCTGCTCATTATTGTTTCAGCTGCTTTTAAACACAACTTGTGGCTGCATCTTCATACCTTCCAAGTGATTTAATTTATTGCCTAACTCTGCCTTCTACTTCTCTCTTCTGGAAACTCCTAATGTTTCTGTTTTCTTTCTTTCCCTCTTTTCTTCCCTTTCCCCTTTATTTCCCATTCCATCCCTCTCCTCTCCTGTTTTATCTTCACTCCTTTCCAATACATCCTTTCCTTTTATTTCTTCTTTTTGGTAAATGTATTGTGGCTTTGCAGGCACAGTTTCCATTGTTACATCCATTTCTCTCCTTACCACTGAAAACAGGTGTTTGTGTTTTGTTTTTGTTGTTTTCCTCAATGGCACATAAAACTCTGGCTATGTGAAGAAAAGCTTTGATTTTTCTGAACCTCTGGTTTTCTAAAATAAAATTGTGGTATATATTTGGGGTTCATGGTATGAAATGATGGGATATGTTAAACATCCATGTGACCCCATTCTCTTCTTTGTAGCCTTTTAAATGCCCTGCTTAAAATATAGATATATTCAGTTATTTTAAAAGTAAGTACCAAGCTACCCATTTTTATTCAGTAATGTTGGGGGATATAGGCTGCTAGGAAGAATATCCTGGATTCATCTAATGGCAGCATGTAGTCAGTGTCTCCATGGATTTGTGATGGCTGAAGCCTCATTACATTTCCATTGCTTTAGGAGAAGAGCAAGAAGACTTCAAGTTCCAAAGCATCCAAGGATGGAGAGAAAACAAAGGACTCCTCTAAGGTAAACATGGTCATTAACATAACAATTGGCAAGGAAGTAGGATTTACTCTGTTAGTCCTTTAGCGTGATATTGTAAGCTATTTAGAGCAAAAGACTTTTAAATAATAGCTACCCCCTAGCATTCCTTGCTTAAAAAGAAATTCAAAAGGAATCTCGTGGGGCTGAAGCGATGGCTGAGGTGTTAAATGCACCGGCTGCTCTTTCAGAGCTAACCCTGATTTGGATTTGGTTCCCAACAAGCACGTGTTGCTTACAACCATCTGTAACTCAGGTTACAGGACATAGGATGCCCTCTTCTGGTCTCTGGGATCACCAAGCATGCACATTCAGGAAAAACACATAAAATTTTTAAAAAAATGATTTTAAAAATTTTAAAAGTAAGTTAAATTGGAGATTTAAAAATAGAAATGCATATTGTGTTAAATGTGTGTGTGTGTGTGTGTGTAACTTATGTTTTGAAAATATAAATGAAATGTGTTCTTAACATAATTCAAGTGGCATGTGGTTCTTGCTTTTATTAAAGTGCCTCCAGAGCCTGTGATTCACATGTGAAAACATGGAACTTGTTCTAGTTTGATTTTTTGATGCTATAATAAAACACCCTGCCTAAAGTCCCTTAGTGGAGGAAAGTTTACTTGGCTTACACTTCCAGATCATAATCGGTCACTGAGAATAGTCTGAAACTCAAGCAGTAACTTGAAGCTGAAACCATGGAAAAACACTGCTTGCTAGCTCTGTCAAAGGCCCCTGCTTAGCTAGGGCTTTGGTGGTGGTGGTGGTGGTGTTTACAACCCAAGCTCACTAGCACAGGGACAGATACTCTCCACAGTGGGCTCAGCCCTCTTAAATCAATTAAAAATCAAGATTTAGTCCTCCACAGACATACCTGATATTTTTTTGTAAAATGTAGAATGCTGTGGTGTGGGGGTTAAGTGGGCCCATGCTGAGGCATCCCCCCCTTGTGGTTGTAGCCATAGATAGGTCTAGTATAAAATGAAGTTTATTTGGGGGCATGGGAAGGGGAGTAGAGGCAGAGAAAGAGGGCACAGAGAAGGGCAGAGAGAAAGGGGGGTGAGAGAGACAGAGAAAGAGAAGAGGCTGGCCAGAAACACATGGACACAGTAGTGGGGGTGGGGGAACAGAGGAGGGAGGGCAGGAGAGAGAGACAGAGATGCAGAGACAGAGAGACTAAGAGAGGACACAGAAAGGGACAGGGGTCAGAGAGAGAGAAAGAAAAGGGTCAGAGAGAGATGGAGAGAGGCCAAACAGTCCTTTTATAGAAAGCCAGGCTCCTACCTGGCTGTTTCTAGGTAACTGTTGGGCAGAGCTTAGAAGGAATGCTAACAATACCCACAAACCAGTCTGAACTGAACAACCTCTCAACTGAAAATCCCTTCTCAGGTGACACTAGATGACAGAGATAACTAGGACAGTAATTTATACACTTAGAGAAGATATTTAAGTTTTTCCAGTTCAATGTATTTGTTGGATTGAGATTAGTAAATAATGAGACAATTCATACAATGGCCAGCATTGTGTCACTGTATAGTTGAGATAATTAAGTTACAAGAAGAGACTGGGTCTGCCCCATGGTTTTAAAAGCTGTATATTATTTTTGCTTTGCTTCTGAAGTGAGGCAGTGCTTTATAATAGTCTTTTGGGGTCAAACTGATCATCCCATAAGTCAGGAAACACAGAAGAAGAGATGGGGTGCCACAACCTTGAGTAACAGAGGGGCACACACCCAATGCCATAGGACATCAAGTAAGGCCCTGGCTTGTCTATAGCACCCCCCAGGATTTCCACCCCAGGGCCAAGTTTACACATGGCTCTTTGAGGAGCCAGAAATATCCGATTCATTTAACATATAATTGTGCAAAGTAGAATAAAAGCTAACAAGTAGAAGTCACAGGTTCAAGCTTACATAACTTATATAACTACAATCTTCTGACAATAATAAAAATTAAAAGTACCAACTTAACAGTCTAGTGCATCCACATCTCTCTTTTATTTTTGAGATTATAATTAAATAGTTTCCCTCTTCTCTTTCCTTTCTCCAAACTGTCCCATGTGCCCTTCCTGGATCGCTTTCAAATTTATGGCCTGTTTTTTTCATTAATTACATCAATACTTAAGAACAACTAGTGAAAACTTCATGCAATTTATTTTATCACAGGATACAAGAACATTATATATCAAATAAGTAAAAATTTTAATCCCTTATCAGTTAATTATAATTTTTAAAGTGCCTGATCAACCCATTAATTATAAAAATGCTTGATTAAAAAAAAAAAAAAAAGCTGGGTGTGGTGGCGCACGCCTTTAATCTCAGCACTCGGGAGGCAGAGGCAGGCGGATTTCTGAGTTCGAGACCAGCCTAGTCTACAGAATGAGTTCCAGGACAGCCAGGGCTATACAGAGAAACCCTGTCTTGGAAAAAAAAAAAATGCTTGATCAATCCATTCACAAGAAGTAGTATAATTGCCCTGCACAGTGGAGATTAGCCAGCCAGCCTCTTCTCAGTGCAGAAAAAGGATAGGGTCACTGTGGGATGGTGAGACACTGTCATCTTAATTCCAGCAATACTTCTGCATTTGAAAAATTGTCAGGAGCCATAATGAGACAAGCTAATAATTAGCAGGTGATCTTCCTGAGATAGCCTGCTTTGGATTATTATACAATCTGAGACAGGTTCACTCTTATTAAGCAAGGCTGTAAGGGATTCATTTTAGGAAAGATTCCTGCTATTAATATGCATTTCCTGTTATTTTTAAACATATATAACAATCACTAAGTAATAGCACACCCCTTTGGAGCAGATCTCTACAGATCCACAAAGATGCTATACAGACAAATAGATGACTTCTTAGATTTTGATGATCCTCTAAGAATTCCTAAAATTATATCAGTGATTATTAAGCTCTTTTATAGTGTGACTGTTATTAGGTCCTTTTCTGACAGTCAAAGCTGCAATGAGAACTCTGCCAATCTCACAAGTGTCACCAGTTAATTACTCTTAGATAGTAACAAGACTTTCTTCTACTCAGAGCACATTCCAAGAGGTTATAAACAATTAACCAAGGGTCATAAAAAAGGGAACTAACAATTTATTATAGGTGCTAAGACTGGAGAGAAAATATTGACTGGGTTTATCTGTACAAAACTTCAATAATAACTTAGTTATGGTTTTCATCCTGCAGTGAACCTGTGGAGCGGAGACAGGTGATGGATGTTTAGCCAGATAATTATTCCTAAGGATATGCATGTAAACATTCTCTGTTGTAAACTATTTCAATTTATGATTTGATTTTTTTGTGTGAACTTGTGATGAACTTTGTAACATGTGATCATGTATTCTGCAAGAATTATAAGTACTGAGGACAGAGAGAAGAGAGGAGGATTTTTTCCTTTTCCCCTCCTGGAAGAATCTTTTTCCTTGGTACAATTTTTGCCCCCTTTCCCCTCTTAGAGAATTTTTTCCCTTCCCCACGTAGGATCTTTCTGCTTTTCCCCTCAGCTTCATAAAAGCTTTAAAAGTTCCATAGGAAACTTTTCACAACTTAGTTAATAAATGCTATAATCACTTTTCTAAGTGTCTATTTTTTCTTCCTGTGACTTCCAACTAGCAGGCTGAAAGTGAGAGCCCAGCAGCTCCTGCTGAGATAGTACAAAGGCTATTTACTTAATCCAACTTGCAGGCTGGAAGTGAGAGCCCAGCAGCTCCTGCTGAGATAGTACAAAGGCTATTTACTTAATCCAACTAGCAGGCTGGAAGTGAGAGCCCAGCAGCTCCTGCTGAGATAGTACAAAGGCTATTTACTTAATCGTTGCTATTTGAGGAAGATGTACTAAGTGCCCCAAACTGCAGTTTTTGGCCTCCGAGGATCACCAAAGGCAGGTCAGCTACAGTAGCAAGATAACAGACTTAGATAAGTAAACTTATTATTACTATACAGTAACCCTAAATATCTTGTAAGATAAAGTCTTACCCTCCAACGATGCTCTTCCCCCTCTGCTGCCTCAAGAATCTACAAGAAAGAAGACCCCCACACCTTTCCGGGGCTGGCCCCAGGCAAAAATTTTATAGGGTCCATTAAAAACATGTTTAAAGTGAGAAATTTAGGATTAATTAAGACTATTTACAGCTTATAACTTAAAAACTAAGTGGAAAGAACAGAGCATGTTTGTGTCAAATGAAGAAGAATCTAGACCAGGCCACCCTCTCTGCCTTCTGTTTGGTCCATATCCAGGAGTTCATTTTCTCCTTCTGTTTCCTGGTTATTGTGCAGGGCTGATTTAGAAATAAAAGCACTCACTATAGCTTTGCTTCCCCTTAGAAGACAGAGGAAGTGTCCAAGCCAAAGGCTAATGAAGATGCAAGATAGAGTTGATGAATTCGGTAAGTTGAGCTTCCACTGTAAATAGCACTAACTGCCTTGTAGCAGCTGGCACTGTGGGAGTGACAGGCAAGTTTATTTCGTGTGTATCCCATACTTGTTCCTGTTCTTAGGAACGATAGCTTGCAAAGTTCAAAGTATTCCATTCCCTAACAAGCACTAAAGGGATTATTGTGCTTCTAGAACTTTTCTTTTTAATCATATGATTAAATTTCTCTTAAAATGGCCTGGCAGTGGTGGTGGCTTTAATCCTATCACTCGGAGGCAGAGGAAGGCAGAGCTCAAAAAGTTCAAGGCCAGCCTGTCTACAGAGTGAGTTTTAGGACAGCCAGGACTACACAAAAAACTTGTCCTTGAAAAAAACAAAACCAAAACCCCCAAAACTCTTTAAAGTACTCAGACTTTTAAAGAAAATCATACACCACAAGCTAGTTCAATCTTTGAAATATTAATAATTATACAGATTTTTCTTGCAATGTATTTGTAGCAAAATGGCATTAATTGATATCTGAAATACAAATGCATGATGAGTGGTAGAAATCACAGTTTGGGAATAAAAGTCGTTTAACCTTCTGTTTTTGTTTTTGTTTTTGTTTTTGTTTTCTTAATTCTGGAAGAACAATGATGGATTCTGACCCATTCTTCAATAGGTGGGTTCTGGTCCTCCTAAAAGTCATAAAATGAAACTGCAGTCTCAACAAAGCCTTAAAAAACAAAACAAAGCAAACAAACAAAAAGAACAACAACAACAGAAAAGAAAATAAGAAATGGGTTGGCATGGTGAGGGATGCACGTGGTAGATTCATGGAAGTTGCCTTCTGAAGTCCACATGCATACTGTGGCATACATATATTAAATGAAAATGTAAAGTAAGGTATTTTGGGGTTTTTTGTTTTTGTTTTTGTTTTTTCGAAAAAAAAACCTATGGGTTAAATGGCCCAGCTCTCTTCCCAGGATCCATTTCATTTCCTATAATGCAGTTAGTACACCAACAAGAGCTGCTCCGTATTTCTCTGAGTAACTGGTGACCTTATACTAATAACCCACTCACTCATATTTCCTTTTATTTTAAGGGTATCTGAATAGAAATTCTTCTGCTGGTGGATGGTGACTTTTGAAGAACAAAAGCTTTGATGACAGTTTTTTCTGGGTGGTTTCTAGACAGTGGTATTTGTTATGTCTTTTGACATCTTAAACACTGAATTGTTATTCTTTTCCAGAACGAAATGAATTTGTCTGCTTCACCTGTGTTCTGTATTGAGTATTGATAAACTTCAAAGGTTTTTAATCACCCTTAGATGGGAGAAGGAAGCTTTATATTTGTAAGAAATATATTTGATAGTTTCTTAAAACACCAAAAATCCCAGAAAGCCTTTACAAACCTTTGCACATTATATATACAGTGCCTGTAAATCTCATTAGTATTTTCGGTTTGCACTGAATTTTTTTAGCATTTGAAAAATAATGCCCCAACTTTTGTCAGTATTTTGATTTCTTATTATGTCTTTTTCTTCAGCTTTGATGTATCTTTGGGTTAATGTTGATAAGTCAAACATGAAATATTGTTTACTCGGTGTATAAGTCTTTGGGGGATGCTAATAATAAATTAATGATAGATGACCCAAGGTAAGCCTTGGGAGCATCAATTTCTTTTCCTGCCTGAACTCTACTTTTCTAGGAATGAGGACTTCTACTCATGGTCAAACAAGACACAGTGAGACTTGAATTAAGCTAGCAGAAAAACAAAGCAGACTAGAGTTTAACATACAACAACTTTTAGCAATAAATTTGGGATTCTTAGAATACTCATATGGCTTGAACTATCCTGGTTTACCATGGCATATCCTGGTTTCCACCCTCTACATGAAAACCAGATTGTAATCCTTTGCTTATAGTCTTGCCACATTGTCTAAAGCATCTTTACCAAACACAAAAATTAACTTCTTTAAATGTGTGTGCACAAATGTGTATACAATATATACACTGAAATTTAAAATCTGCTGCTATATCAAAGCAGGTTAAATTATCTTAACATCTTTGAATGGTACCTAAGATTTTTCTGAGCACTGCACTGGTATCATTAATGGAAATCTGATAAACAATTAATTCCATTTCTATTTCCTAGCAATGAATGCTGGACAAGATGTCAGGTGCATATAAACCTGACTTCAACTTTCTTGTTTCCAGAAATCACAGCCTTTGTTGCCATCAATGTAAAGATTTTACTACGATTTAATTAACTTTACTAAATATAACTTATAATATGAGCAATTCCCAGAGGATAGGTAAGACCAAGCAAACATTATATCCATAATGAACATAATATTTTGTTAACTGTCTCTAAAATTACTCTCTACAAAACATGCATGCACTTCTTAGATTTCAAATGCTACCCACAAAAGTATTTAATTCCCAGTCCTATAAAAAGGTCACTATTCTGTTTTTAAGGTACTGATAAGAATGTACTCCCTCCCTGTCTTAGGTTGTACTGCTGTAAAGAGACACCATGACCAAAGCAACTCTTATAAGAACAACATTTAGCTGGGCGTGGTGGCGCACGCCTTTAATCCCAGCACTTGGGAGGCAGAGGCAGGTGGATTTCTGAGTTCAAGGCTAGCCTAGTCTACAGAGTGAATTCCAGGACAGCCAGGGCTACACAGAGAAACCCTGTCTCGAAAAACCAAAAACAAAACAAAACAAAAAATTTTAATTGGGGCTGGCTTACAGGTTCAGGGGTTTAGTCCATTATTATCAAGGCAGCATCCAGGTAAGCATGGTTTAGGAGAAGCTAAGAGTTCTTGTTCCTAAGGCAAACAGGAGAAGACTGGCTTCCAGGGAACCAGGATGAGTGTCTTAAATTCCATGCCCACAATGACATACTTCCTCTAACAAGGCCACTTCTATTTCAACAATGGCACTGCATGCGCCAAGCATATTCAAACCATCACACTCCCTGAGATTTGAATTCATGTCTAATCCTTGTATCTTGGCAGTGTAGGTGTCTGTTTGCTCTTTTTGTTGTTGTTTTCCGAGAGAGGGTTTCTCTGTGTAGCCCTGGCTGTCCTGGAACTCACTTTGTAGACCAGGTTGGCCTCGAACTCAGAAATCCACCTGCCTCTGCCTCCCAAGTGCTGGGATTAAAGGTGTGTGTCACCACCACCTGGCACTCTTTTTGTTTCTAAAAGCATGCTGAAACCTTTGACATTGGCACATATGCTTCCAAGGCTATGGCTCTAACATACAAACTTCCATGCACACATGGGAATATATTTAAGTGATGTAACAAAATAAATAAATGTAAGAGTGTCTGTAAAATCACACATATACTTAAGGCATCAAAAATATTCTTTTAGTTAGGAATATTCTCAAGACCTCAGTGTTTGCTGGTAACTCACAGTGACTTGCTATGCCATAGGATCAAAAGGAATCCTTTTTATTCTTTTCTACTGTTTACCTTTAAAATCCTAGTCAGGTGAAAACAATTGCAGATATTGCCTTAGAAGTAAAGAACACGGGGGTTTTATTACTAAAAGTTGCTGCACATGTAATATTTTATCTGTTTAGAAAATGGGCTTTTCTAAAAGTGAAGGTGACCAAAACAAAAATCAGTATTTGTGTTTCATTAATTAATTAAGATATAAAATTCAATTAAAGGAAACTATTTTACATGAAAATCTTGGCTATGTGTTTTATTTTATATGTAGTCTAGAGAAAAAAATTACCAGTGAATCATTTTCTATTTTCAAGCTGTCAGATGAAGTTAATATAAAAATAGAACTGTAAACACATTTGTTGTGGATTAGATATAAAGTGCTCCTCCAGAAAGCTCATGTGTTGAAGTCTTGGCTCCCACCTGGTGGTAATAGTAACATAAGGGCTGAGCTCCTTAGTGGATTAATCCATTTGCTGTCACCAATTCACTGATGATTCATACTTGAATGGTAGGGAGATGTAATTGAAGAAGTAGGTCATGTCTGTAGGAGTATGGCTTTGACCAGTACACTGTGTCCCCAGACTTCTATCTGGCTCTTGTTTTGTTTTCTGACCAATACTGGATAAACATTCTTCCCTGATACCCGTTATGGTAGCCATATTGTCTCACCACAGGCCTTTAATAACAGAGCCAACAAGCCATCAACTAAAATCTTTCCTCATTTATCTCAAGTATTTTGTTAGGCCAGTGAAAATATGACAATTGAGGGCTGGTGAGATGGCTCAGCGGGTAAGAGCACCCGACTGCTCTTCCGAAGGTGATAAGTTCAAATCCCAGCATCCACATGGTGGCTCACAACCATCCGTAACGAGATCTGGCGCCCTCTTCTGGGGTGTCTCAAGACAGCTACAGTATACTTATATATAATAAATAAAATAAAACTTTAAAAAAAAAAAAAAGAAAAGAAAATATGACAATTGAACCCCTGACCCTGAAAATCACTTTGTTCCATAGTATATTACAGCACTATATGTTATAAAATTTTTTTAGATCTATGGCATAAATGATAGGAAAAATTTCCTATCATTTATGCCATAGATCTAAAAAAAATTTATTAAGACTTAAAGAATTCTTTCCTTATACTAATATAGACACATTATTAATATTGTCCTTTGTTAGTGAGTCCTCAATGATTTATTTGCAGTAAGTGCTAATATGAGTTATTCAGGAATTTACAACCCTACTCCCTATTTAAGGGATCAGTGACTCTCAAGTATATCTTAAAACGAGGTATTTCTGATACAGATCTGAATGCACTCTGTATTTTTAAAAGTAACCTTCCAAAGAAAGTAGGTGGCTCTCATATTTGGCTTATCCAAGGAGGGTTATAGATACACAATATTTTTAAAAACAAATGTGCACGTAGGTTGGGTGAAAATGACAAGTATTACCATGACTGGTATCAGCAGGTTTCCACTGTTGCCCCATGCCCCAATGGATGAAAAGGAAGTAGTTATCAGTGCAGAAAAAAAGGCCGCCACCTCTTAGGAGTAAGACTTGAGGTGGTTGAAAGCCAGCCAGAGGCAAGTACAAGAAAATAAACACCTCTATGCACTCCCTCATGGATCACAACTACCAAACACTGTCTATCAACAAAATCCAGAGGGCAAAAGTGCCTAGTTAACTGGACCCTGCAAGGCAGCACCCATAGTGAACCGAGGAAGAGAGACTGCAGGACTGTCGAGTCAGGTCAACAGGAGGACTGCTGCACCTCCATTTCCCAGCATAGCTAATGATCCAAGCATTCACTGCACAATTATGCCTCACTATTCAGTCTTACAAAATTACTGATGACTGACTGACAGAAGAATTAAGTAGAAACTGAGAGGAGGCCCCCTGGTTTTTCTGTGGCAAGGAGCTGGGCACTTGGGTTTAAACCTGTCAATCACAGTCATTGAAGCTTTTCTCAGACATGATCAAGTGAAATGAAATAAGAAAATATCTTCAGTAGTAGCCAAAACAAGTATCTTTAGTTTAAAAATACTCAAATTGAACACATTTTTGCTCATTATAAATTCTGGAACTTGGCAAGAAATATCTTGTCACAGCAACTCCTGCCTTTCTTTTTGCAGCCACAGTCTTATTTTATCAAAATTCTTATCCATCCATCGTATGTTTTCTTCAATGGTCTCAATGGTTTGTTGAACACAACGGAGCTGAGAACCATTTTCTTTCAAGGAACTGAAGAATCCTTTTACCTTGGGGGAGGAAAGAGATTTTAAAAGCATTAGTTTGGTTATATTAAGCAAATGGTAATTTAAGGGAACTTAATAGCACAGTAAAGCATGAACCACACAAATGCACTGTTTCTGTGAGGTCTGGCCTTATGTGTTATTACTGCCAACACTGTAACGAATGAGGCTCTTAACGAGTTACAGTGGGAAGCCCTCAAATCTTGACAGTATTTTTATCCCAATCCACAATTCCTGCTTTGTTCCCTCCAGATAAAATCTACACAGTTTCCCACAGTTCCAGAGATAGAAAACACTTGCAGCGCTCTCCTCAAAATGTACTTTGTTCTTCTCACATCCCTGGGTATCTATCTGAACCCTTAAGCTCGAATGGCTGCCTTTGCCAAAGCACTGAAAATTGTACTACTTCCTTTCACCTTCAAGAGTAGTTAACATTAACCCATTTCACATTAGATTTTCACAGCATCAACCCATTTTTTTTGTTGTTGTAAGGAAGCAAGAATAGACCAAGACATTATTTATTATGAATTCCAGATAGCTAATTCCACAAAAATCCATTTCATAATACCATGTTATGAGTTTTGGAATAGTGGGCGGAGGCAAGATTGAGTTTTAGAAAGATCCAGTCAGAAATGATGCAGAGTTGTTCTAAAATTACTTGTGAGTCCAGCTGCCTCCTGCTGGGGAAGAGAAGAAAGACTCCCTTCTTGCCTTTGCTTCGCTCAATAGATTGCTGGACCCAAGACTTATTCCTCATCAACTAAAAATCACTTTCAGAACTCTTCAACAATAAGTCATCAATATTTTCTCTTCACTTTTTGGCTAAAATATTTCATTTATCCTTAAGGAGCCCACAGTGATATTATGGCTGAAATATGTACCTCCATACAAGCTCTAGCAAAGCCAGCTCTTAACATTTCTCTCGAACCTAGATTGTGTTTTCTGCCACACTAATAAAGCTGAATACCCAACTTATATACACCTCGCAAGAACACACTCAGCAGCCTTTAGAGGAGTGGAAAAAAAAGGCTCCTTTGGTAGAATACATGTATGTCTTGTGTTCTCTCTTACCAGACATTTTTATTACAATTTCTTATTTTTTGCCTGAGCACAAAGAACTCTATGATAACTGTTCAATGTCACTGTAATAAATATCTTCAGTGGAGGTTCTCATAGCTCCTATCTTCTATACAGTTTTCATTCTTTAATATTTTTTTAGAGATGGATTTTATAGACTGCTGAAAAATCATAAAGTATAGAATATTATAAGTGAGAAGAGAAACGATTTTGGATACTGAAGCGCCTGGACTCTCTGCCTCTTCCACCAGCTGGTCATATTAGCTGTTTGAACCTCTAGCATTCACTTTTAACGACTTTAAATGATGACCAATTGTGTGTGTGTGTGTGTGTGTGTGTGTGTATGTGTGTGTGTGTTATTGGATATTTTCTTTATTTACATTTCAAATGTTATCCCCTTTCCTGGTTTCCCCTCTGAAAAACTCCCTCACCCTCTCCCCTCCCCCTTCTCCCTACTCACCAACTCCTTACTCCCTACTCTTGCTTCCTGGCTCTGACATTCCCCCATACTGGGACATAGAGCCTTAATAGGACAAAGGGCCTCTCCTCCCATTGATGTCCAACTAGGCCATCTGCCTATGCAGCTGGAGCCATGAGTCACACCATGTGTGCTCTTTGGTTGGTGGTTTACTCCCTGGGAGCTGTGGGTACTGGCTAGTTCATGTTGTTTTTCCTCCTATGGGGCTGCAAATACCTTCAGCTCCTTGGGTCCTTTCTCTAGCTCCTTCATTGGGGATCCTATGCTTAGTCCACTGGATGGCTGTGAGCATCCACCTCTGTATTTGTGATGCACTGGCAGAGCCTCTCAGGAGAGAGCTATATCAGGCTTCTTTCAGCAAGCACTTGTTGGCATCTACAACAGTGTCTAAGTTTGATAACTGTAGATGGGATGGATCCCCAGGAGAGTCAGTCTCTAGATGGTCATTTCTTCAGTCTCTACTCCACACATTTTCTCTGTAACTCCTTCCATGGATGTTTTGTTCCCCCTTTCTAAGATGGACAGAAGTATCCACACTCATGTGGTTTGTGAATTATATTGAATATTCTGAGCTTCTGGGCTAATATCCACTTATCAGTGAGTGATTATCATGTCTGTTCTTTTGTAACCGGGTTACCTCTCTCAGGATGATATACTCCAGTCCATCCATTTGCCTACATATTTCATAAGTTCATTGTATTTAATAGCTGAGTAGTAGTCCATTGTGTAAATGTACCACATTTTCTGTATCCATTCCTCTGTTGAGGGACATCTGGGTTCACTCTATTTACAAATAAGGCTACTATGAACATAGTAGAGCATGTGTCCTTATTACAAGTTGGAACATCTTCTGGATATATGCCCAGGAGTGGAATTGCTGGGTCCTCAGGTAGTACTTTGTCCAATTTTCTAAGGAACTGCCAAACTGATTTCCAGAGTGGTTGTACCAGCTTGCAATCCCACCAGCAATGGAGGAGTGTTCCTCTTTCTCCACATTCTCGACAGCATCTACTGTCACCTGAGCTTTTGATCTTAGCCATTCTGGTGTGAGGTGGAATCTCAGGGTTGCTTTGATTTGCATTTTCCTGATGATTAACGATGTTGAACATTTTTTCAGGTGCTTCTCAGCCATTCAGTATTCCTCAGTTGAGAATTCTTTGTTTAGTTCTGTACCCCATTTTTAATAGGGTAATTTGTTTCACTGGAGACTAACTTCTTGAGTTCTTTGTGTATATTGGATATTAGCCCTCTATCGGATGTAGGATTGGTGAAGATATTTTCCCAATCTGTTGGTGGCCTTTTTTTTTTTTTTCTTTTTTCTTTTTTCTTTTTTCTTTTTTTTTGGTTTTTCGAGACAGGGTTTCTCTGTGTGGCCCTGGGTGTCCTGGAACTCACTTTGTAGACCAGGCTGGCCTCAAACTCAGAAATCCGCCTGCCTCTGCCTCCCGAGTGCTGGGATTAAAGGCATGCGCCACCACGCCCGGCTCCCTTTTTGTTTTCTTGACAGTATCTTTTGCCTTACAGAAGTTTTGCAATTTTATGAGGTCCCATTTGTCGATTGTTAATCTTACATCACAAGCTATTGGTGTTCTGTTCAGGAATTTTTCCCCTGTGCCCATATGTTCGAGGCTTTTTCCCACTTTTTCTTCTATAAGTTTCAGTGTCTCTGGTTTTATTTAAAGGTCCTTGATCCACTTGGACTTGAGCTTTGTACAAGGAGATAAGAATGGATCAATTCACATTCTTCTACATGCTAACTGCCAGTTGAGCCAGCACCATTTGTTAAAAATGCTGTCTTTTTTGCCAAAGGATGGTTTTTAGCTCCTTTGAGAAAGATCAAGTCACCAAAGGTGTGTGGGTTCATTTCTGGGTCTTCAATTCTATTACACTGATCTACCTGTCTGTCACTGTACCAATACCATGCAGTTTTTATCACTATTGATCTGTAGTACAGCTTGAGGTCAGGGATGGTGATTACACCAGAAGTTCTTTTATTGTTGAGAATAGTTTTCAATATCCTGGGTTTTTTGTTATTCCAGATGAATTTGGAAATTGCTCTTTCTAAAACTATGAAGAATTGAGTTGAAATTTTGATGGGAGTTGCATTGAATAGGTAGATAAATTTTGGCAAGATAGACATTTTTACTATATTAATCCTGCCAATCCATGAGCATGGGAGATCTTTCCATCTTCTGATATCATCTTCAATTTCTTTCTTCAGAGACTTGAAGTTCTTGTCATACAGATCTTTCACTTGCTTAGTTAGATTCACACCAAGGTATTTTATATTATTTGTGACTATTGAGACGGGTGTTGTTTCCCTAATTTCTTTCTCAGCCTATTTATCCTTTGTGTAGAGGAAGGCCACTGATTTGTTTGAATTAATTTTATATCCAACCACTTTGCTCAAGTTGTTTATCAGGTTTAGGGGTTCACTGGTGGAATTCGTGGGGTCACTTATATCATCTGCAAATGCTGATATTTTGATTTCGTCTTTTCCAGTTTGTATCCCTTTGATCTCATTTTGTTGTCTAATCACTCTGGTTAGGACTTTATATACTATATTGAATAGGTAGGGAGAAAGTGGGCAGCCTTGTCTAGTCCCTGATTCTAGTGGGATTGCTTTAAGTTTCCCTCCATTTATTTTGATGTTGGCTACTTTTTTGCTGTATATTGCTTTTACTATGTTTAGGTATGGACCTTGAATTCCCGATCTTTCCAAGACTTTTATCATGAATGGGTGTTGTGTTTTGCCAAATGTTTCTCAGCATCTAATGAGATGATCATGTGGTTTTTGTCTTCGAGTTTGTTTATATAGTGGTTTACGTTGATGGATTTCCATATACTAAACCATCCCTGCATCCCTGGGATTAAGCCTACTTGATCACTATGATCCTTTATTACTTGATCACTATGATCCTTTAATGTGATCTTGGATTCTGTTTGTGAGAATTTTATTGAGTATTTTTGCATCGATATTAGGGAAATTGGTCTGAAGTTCTCTTTCTTTGTTGGGTCTTTGTGTGTGGTAGGTATCAGAGTAATTGTGGCTTCATAGAATGAACTGGGTAGAGTACCTTTTGTTTCTACTTTGTGGAATAGTTTGAGGACTATTGGTATTAGGTCTTCTTTGAAAGTTTGATAGAATTCTGAACTAAACCCATCAGGTCCTGGGCTTCTTTTGGTTGGGAGACTATTAATATCAGTTTCCATTTCTGTATGAGATATGGGACTGTTCAGATCATTAATCTGATCCTGATTTAACTTTGGTACCTGTCTAGAAAATTGTCCATTACATCCAGGTTTTCCAGTTTTGTTAAGTAAAGGCTATAGTAGTATGATATGATGATTTTTTTTTTGATTTCCTCAGTTTCTGTTATTTTCATTTCTGATTTTATTAATTAGGATGTAGTCCCTGTGTCCTCTAGTTAGTCTGACTAAGGGTTTATCTATCTTGTTGGTTTTCTCAAAGAACTAGGTCCTGGTTTGGCTGATTGGTTTTTTGTTGTTGTTGTTGTTGTTTTGTTTGTTTGTTTGTTTGTTTGTTTTTATTCCACTTGCTTGATTTCAGCCCTGAGTTTGATTATTTCCTGCCATCTACTCCTCTTGGATGAATTTGCTTCTTTTTGTACTAGAGCTTTTAGATGTGCTGTCAAGCTGCTAGTGTATGCTCTCTCCAGTTTCTTTTTGGAGGCACTCAGAGCTATGAGTTTTCCTCTTAGGACTGCTTTCATTGTGCTGCATAAGTTTGGCTATGTTGTGACTTCACAGGGTTTCTCTGTATAGCCCTGGCTGTCCTGGAACTCACTTTGTAGACCAGGCTGGCCTCGAACTCAGAAATCCACCTGCATCTGCCTCCCGAGTGCTGGGATTAAAGGCATGCGCCACCACGCCCGGCTTGCTTCATTTTCATTAAACTCTAAAAAGTCTTTAATTCCTTCCTTCCTTCCTTTCATTTGTTCTTTCCTTCCTTCCTTCTTTCTTTCTTCCTTTCCTTGACCAATGTATCATTGAGTAGAGTGTTGTTCAGCTTCCATGTCAATCTTGGCTTTCTATTATTGATGTTGTTATTAAAGATCAGCATTAGTCCGTGGTGATCTGATAGAATACATGGGATAATTTCAATATTTTTGTATCTGTTGAGGCCTGTTTTGTGACCAGTTATATGGTCAATTTTGGAGAAGGTACTATGAGGAGCTGAGAAGAAGGTATATCCTTTTGTTTTAGGGGAAAATGTTTTGTAGATACCTGTTAAATCCATGTGTTTCATAACTTCTGTTAGTTTCACTGTGTCTCTGTTCAGTTTCTGTTTCCATGATCTGTCCGTTGATGAGAGTGGGGTGTTGACGTCTCCCAATGTCATTGTGTGCAGTTCTATGTGTGCTTTAAGCTTTAGTAAAGGTTCTTTAATGAATTTGGATGCCCTTTTATTTGGAGCTTATATGTTCAGAAATGAGAGCTCATCTTGGAAGATTTTACCTTTGATGAGTATGAGGTGTCCCTCCTTATCTTTTTTTGATAACTTTAGATTGAAAGTCGATTTTATTCGATATTAGAATGGCTACTCCAGCTTGTTTCTTGAGACCATTTGCTTGGAAAATTGTTTTCCATCCTTTTACTCTGAGGTAGAGTCTGTTTTTGTGCCTGAGGTAGATTTCCTGAATGCAGCAAAATGTTGGGTCTTGTTTACGTAGCCAGTCTATTTGTCCATGTCTTTTTATTGGGGAATTGAGTCCATTGATATTAAGAGATATTAAGAAAAAGTCAATGTTGCTTCCCATTATTTTTGTTGTTAGAGTTGGAATTCTGTTCACGTGGCTATCTTCTTTTAGGTTTGTTTAAACCTTTCTTGCTTTTTCTAGGTTGTAGTTTCCCTCCTTGTGTTGGAGTTTTCCCTTTATTATCCTTTGAAGGGCTGGATTTATGGAAAGATATTGTGTAAATTTGGTTTTGTCATGGAATACCTTTGTTTCTCCTTCTATGGTAATTGAAAGTTCCGCTGGGTATAGTAGCCTGGGCTGGCCTTTGTGTTCTCGTAGAGTATAACATCTACCCAGGATCTTCTGGCTTTCATAGTCTCTGGTGAGAAGTCTGGGTATAATTCTGACAGGTCTGCCTTTATATGTTACTTGACCTTTTTCCCTTATTGCTTTTAATATTCTTTCTTTGTTTTGTGCATTTGGTGTTTTTATTATGTGACAGGAGGAATTTCTTTTCTAGTCCAAACTATTTTGAGTTCTGGAGGCTTCTTGTATGTTCATGGGCATCTTTTTCTTTAAGTCGGAGAAGTTTGTTTCTATAATCTTGTTGAAGATATTTCTTGGCCCTTTAAGTTGAAAATCTTCCTTCTTGTCTATACCTATTATCCTTAGATTTGGTCTTCTTATTGTGTCCTGGATTTCCTGCATTTTGGGGGTTAGGTTCTTTTTGCACTTTACATTTTCTTTGATTGTTTCGTCAATGTTTTCTATGGTATCTTCTGCACCTGATATTCTCTGTTCTATCTCTTGTATTCTATTGGTGATGCTTGCATCTATGGCTCCTGACTTCTTTCCTAGGTTTTCTATATCCAGAGTTGTCTCTATTTGAAATTTCTTTATTGTTTCTACTTACATTTTTAGATCCTAGATGGTTTTTTTTCATTTCTTTCACCTGTTTTGTTTTGTTTTCCTGTAATTCTTTAAGGGATTTTTATGTTTCCTCTTTAAGGGCTTCTAGCTGTTTCCCTGTGTTCTCTTGTATTTCTTTAAGGGAGTTATTTATGTCCTTCTTATAATCCTCCATCATCACCATAAGAATTTACTTTAGATCCATGTTTTGCTTTTCTGGTGTGATGGTGTATCCAGGACTTGCTATGCTGGGAGAGTTGGTGCCACACCCACTCCAGTAGTGACTTGCGTGACAGGCCCAAAAGCTTAGACTGGTAAGTTGGGTTCTGATGATGCCAAATAACCTTGGTTTCTGTTGCTTTTGTTTTTACACTTGCCTCCTGCTATCTGATTATTTCAAGTGCTCCCTGCCCTTGATATATCTGATTGGAACCTGTCCTTCCTTTAATCCCAGTTGAATCAGAACTCCTCAGAGTCCAGCTTTCTCTGTGATCCTATGATTCCAGAATCCTGTGATCCTGAGATTCTAGGGGCGTAAAAATTCTTGGCAGTCAAGCTTCCTCTGAGACCCTGAGATCCTGGTGTTACCAAACTCCTGGGATCCTGGGATCCTGGCATCCTAACATCCTGGGCATCTTACAGCACCTGGAAGTGGTACCTCCTCTGGGGGCACGTGGGGCGGTCCACTAAGTTCAAAACTAAGGTAAACCCTCTCTGCCTCTTCACCACAGCTGGTCATATCAGTTGTTGGATCCTCTAGCATTTACTTTTAAGGTCTTCAAATGAGGACCAATTGTGTGTGTGTGTGTGTGTGTGTGTGTGTGTGTGTGTGTGTGTGTGTTAAACTGTAGGTTTTTGTTGGGTTTTTGGGGGGGGGGGGGTGTTTTGGTTTGTTTGTTTGTTTGTTGTTGTTTGAGACAGGGTGTTACTATGTAGTCTTGACTGGCCTGGAACTTGCTTTGTAGACCAAGTTGGCCTTTAACTCACAGGTATATGCCTGCTGTTGGCTCCAGAGTCCTGTCATTTAAAACATATGTCATCACAACTGGCTAAGTCCAAGTTCTTAATTGCAGAGCAAAGCTTGTCACATGAGAGGCATATACATTGGAAGTCAAAAATTGCATCCAAATGACAGGATTCATTCTCAGTGTGCCACAACTTTTGTTCCTGCCCATATTTAGTAGCTAACTGACACTCAAGTTTCAAAGAGAGAATTTCTCACACACACACACCCCTTTACCTCTTCAAGACGTGCTCTGGTGGAAAACTGGTCTGTTGTTCCCATTACCATGTGAGCTAAGGACGATGAGCCAAGTTCAAACCTAGAAAATGTCAAAAGATATCCATTCAATATATATTTTAAGTATCTTATATCTTATAACACTTAATCAATCTATTTGTAAAAATACAATCCATACCAATAACTAAGTAAAAGACTAAGAATCTAAAACAAATGACAGCTCTACATAGGGCTGAATGAGTTAGGGGAGAGCTTAGTGATCATGGAGGAGGAAGGTTTCAGGTGAGCCAAGTAGTACAGGAAGAAACAGTGGGATGGAAAGCATTACAATCCAGATGCAAGGGTTAGCAGTGAACTAAAGTTTTAAATCAAATAAAAAATTAATTTGAAAAGTTATCTTCAATGTAAGATAGTCCTTTATATAAATAGCAAAAGTTACACATACACACAGGGAGAGGGGTATGGTAAAAATACATCCAATCCCACCACAATTTTTGGTACTACTTACTTCTGTACAAGCTTATTCCAATTTTCCCTCAGAAACTTCCAGGCCAATGGATAACCCACTGGGTTTCTGCCAATGAGTGTGAGAATATATGGAAATTCCTGAGTTTTTATTATCTCTCCCTTAAAACTTTGGTCTAGAAGCCTTTAAAGACCAGAGGAAGAGATGTTAGTAATTGGTAGTGTCTTGATAAAGCTAACATTTCTATAACGTTTAAAAGACCCACACTATATAGTCTCTCATTTTCTCAAAAGAATGGTTTCTAGAATTATCTCTAAATATTTCAAAGTTGTTACTGCTATAATGATACATAATACATACTCCTTAAATATTTTCCCCAATACTTGGTTCTCTCTACTTGGCACTCTCATTAGGTATGTTCCCAGTTGCATAGTGTTTCCAGCAGAATAAATAATTCCTGAGCAATAGAGCTAAAACAAGTGCCAGAATAATCCTATGCTATTCAAATTCCCTTGGCCATATGAACATCAATGCATGACTCACCACTGAAGTTTTTCTGGGTTTTTGCTTGTGCAGAGGGAAAATTCAATTTGGCTTTTCTCGGTACTAGACAAAGAAGACTGATATTTACTATAAAGAAAATCCCAGCCTTCTGTGTTTTGGGCCCCGACAACAAACACAGCCAAGGTCACATCAATAGGTAAGCTGTAAGAAAAAATAAACATTTTAGATCCTGAGACAGACCAAGTGTTCTTAGATATGTAATGGGGACTAATTGTAAACTAGTTCCATACTCACAGGTACACTCTTGAAAACATAAACTACCATTTCCTTCTGTTACGCTTTATGGAAAGAAACAAGAGAAAATGTCTAAATCTAGATTTGAGCAGCCTCAGAAATACAATAACAAATGTTATGCATAAGTGCTTACACATGTAGCATATTCTTAAAATGATGTGAAATAAATTCAACTGAGACTCAAATTTTATTACATGAGGAAATATCAGTAATCTAAACAGCATTATGGTTAGGTACACATATCCTTTCAAGCCAAATATTCAGACTGTTGCCATAAACGATTCTTGGACACCATTAAGTTCCAAATACAAAAGGATTGATGCCTAGCAGGAGTGGAGATTCCAGACATTTTTCATTTTTCCCAGTGTGAACAATAGCTACATATTGTGAGCAGGGTTTCTGAAGAGAGAAACTTCTGTAAAATCCACTGTCTCTGTTTCAGCCTGGCAATGGCCATGTCAGTTCAGCCATTTATACACATTACATGAAGTGGGAGTTACTATGATCATGCTCTAACTCCCCAGATATTTGATTTTTAGGCACAGAAATTCTTTGTTGTATTTCTTAAGACAGAAATACAAATTTTAAAAGACAATTTATTTTTTTTAAAGGTGCTGTAGGAAGACTCATCTATCCAGCTTTTCCCAGTGGTTAGTGCCAATGGTGGGGAACAGGAAGGATGAGGTAAAGGATACCCTTTACATCAATAGGCTGGACTTCATGCTCAGTGGGAACTGACCTCATGTTTCCATTAGATGATTTCCACTCTCTAAAATAGCGCTCTGCCCTCTGCACACAGGGCTGATAACCGCGCACACATGCGAGGAGGAGGAGCTGGCTCCTGAGCATCCTCTCTGAGACAGAGCCTTCATCTGTCCAAGTCTGCTTATCAATAATGTCCTTCAGCAACTTGAGGAGGAAGTCCTGTGGAATACAGCAGGGGCAGTGACAAGTATTATGAGCAGTGTCACAAAGCATGTAAAACTCACATAGCCTAGTAGTCCTGGTGATGAGAAACTTTATATATATATATATATATATATATATATATATATATATATATATATTGAATGTGAGTGATCTCCCTTCAAGAAAAAAGAAATTCAGATGGGAACTAATCCTTAAAGATCAACCTCACTCCTTTAAAAACCGGCAATTCTACTTAATTGTTATAAAATGGACAAAAAAAAATAACTTTAATATCACAGTAATCGTTTCTGAAGGTATCACATCTACTTAAATCAGGATAAACAGACTAAATTTTATGAGCAAAGTGTATAAATCCTCACAATATTTTATCAAAAATAGAAATTTTCTGTTTCTTCAAGAGCTACTTATGAGTCCTGGAAAATATCAGGATTAGTAATCAAGTCAAGTGAAATAAAATACTTATAAGGAAAAAAACTATTAAAATTACAGAATCTAACAACACTATTCCTATTTAGTACCAGCCTAGCATTTGCTAGTTAATCCAAACAATTTTCTTTAATGTACAGGAGGACATATATTTGTGTGTGTATACACACACACACACACACACACACACACACACAAACATATTTGAATAGATATATTCAAACACATAGAATAAGCACTCTTTCATCAATAAGAAAGAAAATACATTTTTTGTACTTGACTCATCTCAGGCTTTACCTTAAATTGAGTTTCCACCTCAATCATATCTCTTTTCTCCATTAACTTATACATAGGTATCAGTTCATTCAAAGCTTGGAATATGGGCATAATTTCAGTTTCATTTTTCAAGTACAGGATTAAATCCAGGGCTTTTTCTATTGATAGCTTTCCAACGCTGAGGAAGAAACAACATGTTTACAAGTTTATGGAAAATCATATGTTTGTTTAACGTACATTGCAATAATCTTTTCACAAAGCAGCAAACATAAATAAATAATGACTTTGCATTAGAACTGCTTCTGTTACACACAAGACAACACTGGGGAAAAAGAGTCACAATTATAGAGCAAAGTCCAGCCTGTGGCTAGGATAAAATGGTACATGTTAGTATCTGTCACATCAAAATATGTGAAGTTCCAGACAAAGCTTAGAACTTCAATCCAAGATCAAGATAGCCAGGCCAGGGAGATTGCTGCTTATAAAAAAAATAATAATAATAAGAATCCCTGTCATAAATTCATCATCTCTGTTCAAAAATAAACTGGATATCAGACAATTCTAGAGTTCTACAACAATAGGCCATGCAGATGAACTTAAGTACAGGGGAAATCAACTGATTAGGCATTCTTTAATTTCTCCCTGCTTTTATCACCTTGCAAGGCTCATAGAAGTAATAAGAGAACCAGAAGGAAAGACTACATTTGCATAGATGGACATAGGAACTGAGAATTATAGAACTGCCTCATTCTATCCAGATGGCTCTTTTAGAAGTTCATCACTGCCTAAATAATGGAGACATTCATACTTTATGCTTGGAAAATAATTTCTTTCCCTTTCTAAGACAGGAAAGAATGAATAATAATATTCACTCTAGCCTCAGTTCATCAAAGATCATTTGAGGGCTGGTGAGATGGCTCAGTGGGTAAGAGCACCCGACTGCTTTTCCAATGGTGATAAGTTCAAATCCCAGCAACCACATGGTGGCTCACAACCATCCGTAAGGAGATCTGGCTCCCTCTTCTGGAGTGTTTGAGGACAGCTACAGTGTACTTACATATAATAAAATAAAATAAATCTTTAAAAAAAAATCTTTCTTAAAAAAAAAAGATCATTTGAAAAGCCAAATTATATAAACTATATTCCATAAAGATGCTGTGGAAATTATTATCTTCAAATGAAATCTCTTATTTGGTACGAT
Organism: Mus minutoides; assembly: GCA_902729485.2. Taxonomy (NCBI): domain Eukaryota; kingdom Metazoa; phylum Chordata; class Mammalia; order Rodentia; family Muridae; genus Mus; species Mus minutoides. Next base: position 1,489,831 of record LR749504.1, on the reverse strand, counting down.
AACTGCAATGTGAACAACTGGACCTGCGTTACTTAGTTTCACAAGAAGGCTTCAAGAGGGTGAAGCACTCAGAATGAGACAAAATCCTTCTCCTATATCACGGCCAGAAAAGTCTCAGAACAAAGCTGTAGAAACAGGCAAGGGGCTCAATAGGATGTAGTCTCAAGGTTTCCTACACATTTCCCTCAGCCTGATTTTAGTTATTAATGAGAAAGATTAAAATGCTGGTTCTGTATTTTATATCAGCTAATAGTTAAAGACCAGAGGTTAAGCATCTGAAAGCTATGTTCCCCTGTTGGAAGAACTTGGAGAGGGGATGCCTTTCCAAATTCTCATTAATAATCAATCAATCAATCACTCACTCAATCAATCACGGCCATCTCTAGGAACTAAGTACCTGAACAGGAACAGCTGTTTTCAGAAACAAACCACAGCTTTCCACAGCCTGCATTACCTGACCAGCTGAAATGCGTTGTTGATGAGACTTGCCCGATCATTACTGCTGATAGTTGTGTGTGCTTCTTTTAAAAGGCCACTCAGAGAAGCCCATCCATCATCCTCGTAATGCACAATGTAATAGCCATTCATTCCCACATTAAATTTGATCCACTGTACTGCTTCTGGGAGGATGACCACATCTATAGCAGATAAAATAAATCTCAGAACCATCTATTCTGTGGATGGATAAAAGCTTTTCTAATCAGAGGTTACACAAGGAAACTGGGAAAACTCCAATACTGAAAAGATGGAGATCATTTATGTTTTGTAGAAACTATATCACAGCAACCAAAAAGACAAATGTCAAAAGTAGCATTAGATACAGATTCTATGATATTTATAAGTCTATATAAATATTCCAACCACATTTCTGACCAACATATATTTCCCAGTATTAACAAAGTAATGAGAATTTTCATTGTTAATCTATTCTTTCAGTGTTACAGTGTTCAACTGTTTAAATTTATATCATGATATTTCCTTTTTTAAAATTTCTTTTTTATTGGATATTTTCTTTATTTACATTTCAAACATTATCCACTTTTCTGGTTTTAAAAGCCAATTCTTACTGAGTACTTGAATTTTTGTTTGTGAGGGCATGTGTGTGTGTGTGTGTGTGTGTGTGTGTGTGTGTCTGTGTGTGTGTGTGTGTGTGTGTGTGTGTGTGCATTCTTTAGAGTCTGAACTTTTTTTTTTTTTTTTTTGGTCAGGAAGATGAGAGGAACACTCACTGGCCTTGGACTTGCCAGTTAGGATTTTCCTGTCTTCACCTCTCCAGTACCAGGCTCACAACCACACACTGCAACACTCATTTTGGTTTTTTAAACTTAAGTTCTGGAGCTCAAACTGAAGTCCTCACATTTACAAGATAAGCACTCTAGCAACCGAGCCGTCTACTAAGTCCAGCGAGTATCTAAACCTGTTCCCTTTCTCCTTCACCAAGATCAAAAGCTAAAGAGGCCTGATAGCTGATTTCTACCCATTTCTATATTTCTTACTTCTTAAACTAACCATTTCTATAATAAAGTACCTGTCTTTGTCGTCAGCAAAAATCTCTGGACTGAGTCTGATTTGCTGGTAATGAATGTCAGTGGAACATGCCACAAATACCTAAAAGAAAGCAAATATACTTTGCTCATTGCTTTTATTCTCGTAACAAACAGCTTTTAAGACATCTACCCATCGTGTGCCAGGATAGTATAAAACAGAATGGTATTGAGAATGTTATACCAAGACCTGAGAGTATGCTGAGCCTGCCTTCCAGCTCAATTGCTATTTGTCTTTCTCAGAGCCTACAGTAGAAAAAGCGAAGCAAGCTCAAGTGATTAATGACTAAGTCCAAGCTTAACCTCAAATAATAACCACTATTAATGACACAGATTGGCATCAGTCCGCTTCTTAATCATGTACTAAAGAGATGGATGTCACTTCTCTTCTGTGGAGTTTCTTCAGACACCCTGAATCTGATCAAGAAGAAACAGTAGGATAAAATGTAAGTTGAAGAAAATCCTAGCAAAGTAAATGGCCTGAACTGGGGAAGAAATATCAAGAAACACAAGGACTGGAAAACTGCTGCAAAAAAAGAGAAACCAAAATGTGGCAATGAAATTTGAAATGTGATAAATTTGGGAGCAGGACTTTTCCATTTTGACACAAAGACATTTTATGACAACTGGAAAAACTGAATAGGTTTTACAGACTAAATTGCGATATTTTGTCAAGTTTATTTCCTAATTTTGAAATGTTTTTATTTTCTTGAAAATACTTCTCTATTCATCTTGATATACATATAGTATATGTTATAACATTCATATTGTCTAAATGTAAGTTATGAATATTACATAATGCTTTCTTTTTATATATACACAGATAATCATAACTTGAGTGTAACACATAGCTGTATAAAGCATATATACACATTTTTGCCACTTTTGTTATGTTCTGATTGGATTAGTTTAAGATACAACAAATATTTTATAAGTTACAACACATCATTTCTAATAATACTCTTCGAGGGCACATGCTAAGGACTTCTAGGATGTAACTCAGACTTCTGGAGAACTGAATATTTCTTAATTCCTGGAAATCACAGGAATTCTTTTGTCAACTCCAGTCAATGGTAGTGACTACTGTGACTTCACATCAACTGCCTACTTAGATCAGAGCTGACTTCAAACCAACAACTAGAAACAACATCCTATTAAACTGCAAAATGGGAGAATGTGAAAATGATAGGCTGTCAGCTTTACAGAGACTGAAAGCCTCTGAATCCTTTTGGGAAGGAAGGTCAACTCTATAGGACACACAGTTTCAGCTGAAGCACTCAAGGAAAGGAGTGAGGGCCAGGCTTCAAAACGAAGATTGTATCCCACCCAGAAAGAGATTCCCACTGTGAACATTACCCAGTCTCTGGGAAGCGTTCAGAACCCTTCATGTAGTGTTCTTGCTTCATGTGCACATTTCGCCCTCTCACAGTGATGGTTATCAGAGGAAAGCCCTTCTGCAGTGTCCATGTGTTCATCATGGTCTTTACATCTACAACCTTCTGACGCCAGTGCTGGTTTATAGACAAAAGGGGGAGGAATGCATCATCTGAGATCTGCCTCTGAGGAGAGGCCAGCTTGTGTTCCTCTGTTCTCTAGCTTCTTGCCTTGCCAACCCTCCCCTCGTACTCCCAACCATTAAGCCTTGACTGGTCTACCTTTCCATTACCTCCTCCAAACCTGTGTCTTGACAGTTGGCCCTGCTCTCGCACAGCTAATGTCCAGGCATACCACATGGACACCAAGCTGCCATGTGAGTAAGAGAATGAGAGAAGAGATGGGGAAGCAGTAAGGTTTTCAAAACCAGCATGACTGTGCTGGTTCTTAGACAATCAAGGTGGAAAATTGTTCCATGAATAGGCCCTGCTTCTAAAGTGACAGCTCGGTGATGGCTTGTACCTGACGAGCAATTGGAAATACAAAGTATGTGTTCCTTTGCACTGAAAATGCTCATGAGAGAAGATGAAGAACAAAATATCCTACTGCATAAGCTAGAAACTATTAATAAAGCAATCTCTGAAAGAAAAACAAAACAAGGAAATAAAAATACAGCAAATAAAATTTTGTTGAATTTCTAGTGACTCAGAGCTGTTTATGGAAACACCCCACAAATCCAGATTAAACAGAATCAGACCATTTTGTGGCTCAGATGGCATGATAGCTGACCAGTTGAAAACATGAATTGAAATGGAATTTAAATCCCTGCTCTGCAAGTTACCACCATGATTTGGATCTCACCTTCCCATTACTACATTTAAAGACCTGAACAGTAATAGCACTTAGCTCATGGGTCTGTTTAGAGAAGTAAAGGACATGATATGCCTGATCACATTCAGCATTGCCTGGTGCACAGTAAGTGTCTAAGAGTTTTCTCTGCCATTTGTCATTTTTCAAATGCAGTGCTCTAGAAATTCTAGAAATAACTGATACAATTCAATCTTAACCATCCACTGAAACTTGTCCTAAATCCATTGTTTTAGAGAGAGTGCAGTGAAAGCAATTAGTGTTTTGGGAAGCTCTGTCCCTAAGGTTGGGACATCCTCTTGCATATATGTTTCTTAGGAAAATCTTTAAAAGACTGTTAGCCTACTTCAATTTGAATGCAGACCGGCCTAAGATGAGAGTGATTTAACTGAGAACCTCAAAAATTTGGCAGAGATACCGCTGAAAGAATATGGAGAACATGCAGGAGTGGACAGGGACAGGCTGAGAGACTTACTGAGGTTGATGATGGGTGTTGGCTTCTAGAGCAAAAGCCATCCATTGTTTGTGTGCCATCTGTGGGGCAAATCTAAAACCAAAAATAACAAGTCACTCTCATTTCTCTAGAAAGTACTTTGGTTCATTGGCATGGAACACCATAATAGAGGAAAAAAACAAAACAATGTAGTCAGCTAGCCAGCCCCAAACACAAAGCTTTTGAGCACCACTCACATGCATCATGCTATTCCACAGGTCCTCGTTTTTTGTGTTTTTATAACTATACTTTTGGAGATACTGTACAATTCCTCTTTTAAATGTATCTGCACTCAAATAATCTCTTAGCATATTCAGAATACAAGCTCCCTGAAAAGATTAAAAAAAAACATATTACTATCTGTATTTGTACTACATTTCAATGTAGCTGCATTTAGTTTTTCAAGATTTTAAACCATACCATAAGTCCATACCATACCATAGGACTGTGGGCCAAATGACGTCAAGCTATCCCACACCTGAACGATAAGCCCTCTATTCAACTGCTAATGAATGCACTTAGTGTCCAAACTGCAGCACTGCAATCTGCTTTTACCTTTTCATAAGAAACACCATCAAACATCTCCCGAATCTGCGCAGGATTCTCCACAGGTGTGGATACGGGGTGAGAGGAGTTTAATGCATCAACTTCCATGGCACTAAAACACTTGCCAAAGAAATAGTCTTCCTAGTGACATAGAGAACAGAAATAAAGGGGTAAAAATGTACAAAGAATGAAAGGAGGAAGGCTTGGTCTGCAGAACAGGACTAGAATTCCAATTTCTGTGTCAACTGATCTCATATTTTTAGAACTAATACAACAGTATTGCTAATCTTTCTAAGGAAATATCTAAACATCTAAGAAACTGAGGCTGTAAATACACCATTAATATTTCATTTTCTTTCACCACTTTGGAATAAAGTTAACCTCATGCTAACCCAGAAAGATCATTCCACTTGTATCCCAAAGCTACAAAAAATAGGGAAGTAAAATGTATAGTGATTCCATTCAAGCATATATATTTAACTTTGGGACTTACAGTGAAAAACAATAAATTAAATTCCTAAATGAATAAGTAGCTTTCTTTACTTAGTATATTCAGTCAACTGTGTATCCATAATAATTTTATTATTAAACATTATATAGAAATAGGATACACTTGTATTGCATGGCATGATAATATAATATGTATTTTATAACTATTTATAAATGAATTATAGGTACATATATGTGAATGTGGAAAATAATTACCCATAAATAAAAAGAATTTTACTAAAAATGATATTTTTATAGAAAGTGAATTTATTTTTGCTTGCTGCTTATGACTTCCTTACGGTTAAAACATGGTGTTTACATTTACATATGAGTTCTAAATTAAATTTGTTACTTGAGTCAAAATTCATACAAAGTGTCAATTTGGATCCTATGCATTAAAATCTTGCATATTCATAGTAATATGAACCCCGTATCTAAAATGCAATGAATACCCTGAACATTGGAAAATGGCATAGAACATTCAGCCAATTATTAGCTCTATTTCTTTAATGTTAAGGGAAGATATAATTTAATACTTCATTTATATTGAAAGTTCAGTTAGTATTTTCAAAGATGACTCATCACTAAGCTTCCAGTGAAGTTATCATTTCTATAAATTCTATAATCAAAATGCTAAATATGCTTGTAGAAACATTGAAAAAACAGCCCAAAAGTTCAGAATACCCACAATACAACCCACAAACCATACAGAGCTTAAGAAGAAGGAATACGAAAGTGTAGATGCTTCAATCCTACATAGAAGAGGGAACAAAATAATCACAGGAGATAGTGGGAGGGAGGGAATGGGAGGGAGAGAGGAGAGAAAGGAAAAAAAAAAACTGGGACAGGATCAAGTATTGGAAGGGACAGGAGAGAAGTACAGGAAGTCAAATAAAAACATGCAGCAGTGGGGGATGGGGAACTGGGGGTAGTCACTAGAAAATCCCAGATGCCAGTCAATGACTTTAGCCAAAATACCCAACAAAGGGGAGATAGACCCTATAGAGACCACCTCCAGTAGATAGGCATTGTCCCCAGTTGAAGGATGGGGTCACCCACCCATCTCAAAATTTGTAACCCAAAAATGTTCTTGTCTAAGGGAAAGTCAGGTACAAAAAAAGGATCAGAGACTGAAGGAAAGGCCAACCAGAGACTGCTCCACCTCAGGACCCATCCCATCTGTAGACAGCAAACCCTGACACTATCGCTGAGGCCAAGAAGCACTTCCTTACGGAGCCTGATATGGCTGTTCCCTGAGAGGTTCTAACTGCACCTGACCAATACAGATGAAGATACTCACAGACAGCCATCTTACTGAGCCTGGGGACCTCAATGGAAGAGCTATGAGAAGGATTGAGGGTGCTGAAGGGGATTGCAACCCCATAGGAAGAACAGTATCATCTAACAAGACCACCCAGAGCTTCCAGGGACTAAAGCACCAACCAAAGAGTATACAGGGAGGGATCCATAGCTCCAGGTACATATGTAGCAGAGGATGGCCTGATCTGACATCAGTGGGAGGGGAGGCACTTGGTCCTGTGGAGGCTTGATGCCCCAGCACAGGCTGATGCTACAGCTGTGAGGTGGGAGTGGCTGAATGGGTGGAGGAGCACCCTCAGAGGCAATGGGAGGGGGGAGGGGGATATAAAAGATATAAAAACATAAACAACTACGTACAACTTTTAGTTCAGGATGGGTCACGGTGACAGACACAAACTCCATAAATTTGGCAAATCCTTCATTGAGCCAAAGGTCATTCCACCATTCCATGGTGACCAGGTTCCCGAACCACTGAAGGAAAAATATAACTGCTTATTTGCAACTTTATAGTGAAACTGTACTATCTATATGTACTTTGGCAGAAACAGATAAAACAAACTTAGAGACATAAAAAATGATTATCAGTTTAACAATGTAAATGTATTTATTAAACAATTTATTTATCAGAATAAACATAAGGACTTTTCAACATTAATCAAAAAACCTGAAACTTAAGTAAACAACTCTCCTCTGAATGAAAAAGTAAACACAATGGCAGGATGAGTAGCTTCATTTGTCGCAAAAGAGAAACGGGTATTAAATTACACTAAATAATTTTCTCTGAGGTTGTGGGAACTGGCAGACTACCTATTCTCCAGCAAAGGATTCCACCCATACATAAATGGAGTTATTACAAATACAGGAAGAAGACATGAAGTTGAGAAGTAGGTGTTTTGCTAGGAGGACCTATAAAGAGTTGAATGGGTGTGAAAATAAGGAGTGGGTAGAATCTTATGTCATTGTAAGCGCTTAAGAAATTCTCAAAGGACAAAAAACTACATATGACTAAACTTTCCTACCTGGTGAGCCAGTTCATGGGACACAGTCATTGTGATGCCAAGCTTACTAGATGCAGAAGACTTTTCTTTATCATATAACAGAGCGGATTCTCTGTATGTGGTCAGTCCCCAGTTTTCCATAGCACCAGACTCAAAGTCTGGAATTGCAGCAAGATCTTGGGTAGGAAGGAATACAACTCATTATCAATCTCAAAACTACATATTCCCCAAATGTAATAAACTTCAGAATAGAGGATAAAGTGAAAACCTAAGCCCTTGAATGCAGAATTAGGGAGCTCCAGAGGCAAGCTCCTTGTGGAGAAAGAGAGGCTTCGCGACTATCATGTTGCTGCCAGTGTGACTACGTCAGGCTTAGGTCCCAAGCATCTCAGTACATCTCTTCTGACTTCTTTTTCCTTTGCCCCCTTTTATTTGTCAGGACTGGGGATTGAACCTAGGGTCCTGGGCATGCAAGGTGAGTGCTCTACCAATGAGATACATCCCCCAGGTTTCTCTTTACTTTTTGAGACAGGTCTCCCTCCCTTAATTAATCTGGCCTTCAACTTCTAATTCTTCTGCTTCAGCACCTTGAGTACCTGGGAAAACAGGTCTGAGGTATTAGGCTTGGAGCCTTCCTAATATGTAGAAAATGAATTTGGGAACTGAACAATCAAAAAAAAAAAAAAAAAAGAAAGAAAGAAATTACTTTAGTAAACTATTGTATTTTGGATGCCTGTAGCTATATTCCTAAAAACACAATAACCAATAGCTTTGAGAGTTCGTATAAAATCTGCATTTTTTTTTTTTTTTAGAGTTGGCATATGTAGTCCTTCAGAAAAGTTTTTTGGGCGGTTTTCTATTCTCCTATGAAGTATGTACTGATAATGACAAAAGAAAATAAATGAAGCCCTGCATTATTCTGCCTCCTGCTAATGACCCCAGAGGGCAAAGCCATCCTCAGGCTGCACTGTCAGAAACTGCATAGTGATCTGTCATTAACAGTTGATTAGATAAGTCAGAGGTAAAGGGATTATCAGAAGGATCAACCTGTTGTTTGACCTTTGCTAAGAATTTCATTATGTGACGGGCAATATGAAGAATCATGGGGATTCACCAGTAATAATAATATTATCTATGATAGGGGTCATCAAATGCCACCTAGAAATGCCAGTGGTACTCTACCTTGCTTGGGTAAAGGATATGGAATGTTGAAATAATCCTCATAAAACTCTAGAAGAGTCACTGCAGCATCCAGAGCATAATCGGCTTGATTTATCTTGTCTGGCACAGCGTACACAGAGACCTACAGTGGAAGAACAGGAGGATATTCAGGTAACTTAATGCCTTCCTACTACAACTGGAGAGAACAATGGCTTCTTACTATGGGATATGGATGTCAATACTACAGAAGGCAATTAGAAATTTCATTATTTTAATTCTGACTGCTCCTAATCAACTACGCTTCTGAAAATAACTACAAAAAGCTACAAATACAGTCTCAGAGCAGTTTTCTCAAGTATTTTCAGAAAGCAGTAACACATGATGACTTAGAAAGCAATAGCACAATGTCAAAGTCAGTAGTGTACCACACCCATTTTCCCCTGTGGATAAGAGCCCAATACAGATGGACTTGAGCTCTGGTTCTCATGGCACTGACAGATTCTACAAACAAAAAGTAGGATCAGGTCCTAGCCAAGGCAGGAAGTATAGCAGGAAATACCAACCCTCCATAAAACCAAACTCCAAAGCTATTTCCTTAGTGTATGGGTAAACTAAAAATAAATCACACTTCTCTCAAAGAAACTTTTCTGGAAGGAAGGAAGGAAGGGAGGGAGGGAGGGAGGGAGGGAGGGAGGGAAGAGGGAGGATTGAGAGAGAGAGAGAAAGAAAGAAAGAAAGAAAGAAAGAAAGAAAGAAAGAAAGAAAGAAAGAAAGAAAGAGAAAGAAAGGGAGGAAGGAAGGAAGGAAGGAAGGAAGGAAGGAAGGAAGGAAGGAAGGAAGGAAGGAAGGAAGAAAGGAAGGAAGGAAGGAAGGAAGGAAGGAAGGATGGGTGAAGGAAGAAAGGCTTTGCAATTCACTGGTATTACACATAGAATGATGGGACAGTCTTTAAAAAAAAAACTGTAGTTTAAAATAAACCTTCATAGTTCTTAAGAGTTGGAACTAAAGTAACTAGGTAATCTAAAGTACTGAATCTAATACCCTTATTTTAGGTCATCTTTGGATTTGAAGTACTGTCGTTTGGCAGGAGGGAAGACACATGTTCAAGAAGAGTCCACTTTTGACTGAGGAATAAGCCATAATAAATACAAAGAAGATAACATGAAAGAAAGTCTGCAGAAACAAAATGCACAAAAACTTCAGATATGATGATAGCCATGACCAGGATATAAAATATGTTTATTTGCTTTTATAATAGCCATAAAATATGTATGTATATTTAGTATGTTTCAAGAAAGATAAGGAAGAACTAAAAATGTAAGCATAGCTTAGACATTATAATAAAAATCATGCACAATAGAGTCAAAAAACATGCAAAGCAATGGGCAGATTAACGTATTTTCTTCACCTTCCTTTCAAATATCTACACCACTGGAAGGAGAAAAGGCAATTCTGGTAGCCTAGCTACTCAGGCCTCAGGGACAGCAGTACATATACAGTAACTTCAGTTCCCTTTCAAGTAGGTTTTCCTTCTGGACCACATGACAGCTCTGTAAAAGCAGAAGGGCTAAGCACAAGCTAAAATGATGCTTGAAGCAAGATCTTTACTAGAGCATTCTAACACTCTCCCACATAGACTGTCCTTCCCAAAGACACCTTCTTGAAACCAACAAGCAACTTTTTCTTCTTTCCTCTCCACCAGTAATGCTTCTTCTTTCCTCTCCACCTTTAATGTTGTAGACAATTATAATCAGATGAAAGCTTAGAAACCTCTGCAAGATGTAGTCCATTCTCCTTAATCTTTGTTTGCTTGTTTTTTGAGATGGGGTCCCACTCTGTAGATCTGGCTAGCCTGGAACTTGCTATGTAGACCAGGCTGGTCTTAAAGTCCCAGAGATTGTACTGTCTCTGTCCTGATGCATGGCCAGCGTATACATTTTAAACAAGTATAATCTACATTCCACAAGGTAAAGGGCCAAGGTCAGAGAGCTAAATAGCAATAGAGCCAGGTAACTAGTGACTTATTCATTGCCAAGTGCTCTATATCCTTTTGTTACTAGGGCATTGCTAGTAAGCACCTGTGACAATAAAATCATTATTACCTTTCCTGTCTCTCCTATGATTGAGGGAATCCCAAGCTGCAGGGCTACCAGTTTTGAAACCAGGACTCCCAGCACAGGTTGATCATCTTGTGAGGCAATCATGGGCTCACCTTGACTCCACTCTTAGTCGTCTTGCTCACAGACTTAAAATCAGAAATGATGAAGGCCACTAGGTAGGTGCTCATCTTCACAGTGATGTCAAAATGGTCTTCTATGAGTCCTTCAGCAACATTCACAGATTTCACCTATTATCAGAGCAAAGAAACAAGTAATTCAATTGTTCAACACACTGGCACACATTATAAGAAGAAATCTCCCAAAGGAAAATACATATTGAAGATACCAGTACAATATTTCTATAATTACTTTTAAAAGTCTCTACTAGACATCTGACTATAATTTAGAGGTCAGGGCCAGACCATTTGATTCTATTTCTTTTTTAGTGGGATATAAGTACACTCTATACTGGGCAAATATATATATAACCATTTACTACCTAAAAAGAACTTCTGATGTTTATATTAAGTTGAAAGTGCCCTTGACTTTGCATAACATGCAAAATCTTTTTCAAACTTAGCCTTATTTTATTTGAATGAGGTTTTTTTGTTTGTTTGTTTTCCCCTTGTTCTGGTCAACCCCCGCTCGCTCCGCTTGACCCCGCTAGCTCCAGCCGGCTCCGCTCCCTCCGGTTGGTCTCTCCGATCCAAGGATTCGTTTTTATTATTATTCTTCATAAGTACGCTATAGCTGACTTCAGATGCACCAGAGGAAGGCATCAGATCTCATTACCAGTGGTTGTAAGCCACCATGTGGTTGCTGGGATTTAAACTCGTCACCTTCGGAAGAGCAGTCGGGTGCTCTTACCCGCTGAGCCATCTCACCAGCCCCTGAATGAGTTTTAAGTAAAACCATGATGGAAGAAGTCTTGAAGAGTTGCATGCTATGCATACCATCTAAGAGATGTATGTGCTCCCAAATGGAGAGCCTATAATACTTTAGCACAATCAGCGTTCTTACAGAAAGAACCAGCCAAGGGAGAAGCATGCAGACAGATATGTGTCTGTCACCTTCTGGTTATTTCAACCACTCCTGCTAAACAACTTAGCTTTACTACTTAAGAGTCTCGAGCTATCCTTTCATTTAAATGGTTTCTACATATGCACTGCCCAAATTTCCATTTCTGATGTGCTAATTAATAGGAAAGCAACCTGATTGTACTAATATAAATTAAAATGTGCTTAATCCCTGCCAACTTTCAACATTCTAATGGTATAAAGAATCTAGCCCCCCCCCCCAATATCTATTGTTCTTCCTCTCAGCTCCACATCTGTTTGGAAATCTGGCCTACTCTTACTTAGATTCTACCAGTGAAAGAATTTCCTACCCCAGGAGCAAGATGGTGCTAGAGGCTTTCCAGTGCTCTCAGGTGGGTCCCAGATTAGGATGACATTATCATTGTGGTATATCTAGTGCCCCTTTCCTTTCATATGCAAGCCTATGAATTTTTCTTCAAATGCCTAATGTTCTATTATTTTTTCTAGAGCTATGACACTCTCATTAGAGAATTCATTTCTGTGGAAAATCAAACTATGAAAAAGTATATTTTCTATTCATATGAAAAAGTGGATACAGGGACAGAGCTAGATGCTAAGAATTTGCAAAAAACCACAGCCCTCTAGAGTACACAGACTTTACTTAATAAAGGGATCTTTCAGGAGTTTATCTGGAGTTCTGTGTCCCTTTGTCATGGTCACCATAATGAAAATGAATGCTCTTTAGAATCCTAGACAGATTCTTCTACACTGAACCTCATCGAATGAAAATGAATTATGAACAATTAAGCCATGTATTGCCTGGCGAAACCTATATTATGGTGCTCAATAGCTGTACCACAGCTGCAGCACAGCTGCAGTTGTACTTGACTCGGTAGCCATGATCCATGAGACAAGGAAAGTAGATGAGTGGTTTTATTCCTTGGGCATGGACATCTTCCCCCCTTATAAATCAGGGAGAGTGCTACCCACATCTGCCTTGAAGAAATGGCTACTCAATGGAGCTAAGCTCTAATAATACAGGCTCTGAAAATACTACTTTTCTTTTATATGCCTGTCCAATGTCACACATATAACTATCTGGTATATAGTTAATGTTAGTAGAGATTAAATGGTAATTCTAATTATTATTTAGATTGTAATATAACTATACCATTTCCCCCTTCCCTTTCCTCCATCCAAACCTTCCCATATACACTTCCTATTCCCTTTCAAATGCATGGCCTCTTTTTTCATTAATTGTTACATGAATATATGATCACTCTCTATAAAACTTGTATATTGGTTTTTAGCTTCTTTATTTTCTATCATGTATTCAGGTTTGACTATTTAGTTTGAATAACCAGTTGGAGTGCTCTTCCCTGGGAAAGACTTATTTCTCCCACTCTCAGCATTCCTTAGTTGCCAGTAATTATTTGTTTAAGGTTGAGGTTCAGCATAGGTTTTCTCTGTCCACTTTGGCATATATAATGTTGTCCTTGTTGAACTCACATGAGACTTTATGGATGTAGCTTCTGACACTTCTAGGAGATGCTATATGGCTTTAGTTGACAAAGCTCTTTACTTAACATCCTCATAAATGGGGTGAGAACAGTTTGTGAAGGGAACTATCTGTGAACCTGGTGTGAATTCCTGACAGTTCCCTCCCATGTGTGTCATTTATAATGAAAACCTGAACTTTCTACAGGACAATGTTTTATTTGGTTATCAACAAACTTGAAACAAAAGCATTGGCAGAGAAAAGCTATTAAACATAACTGTCATGAAATAAGACCAAAGGTAAATGAAATGTTGAAGTATTGGACATCACAGAGAAGGGCAGTTTCCCCAGGAGCACATTCCATTCACACTCACCAAGGGCATGTTGGAGATGGCCAGGTGCCTTGGATCCCTCTTTATCTTGATGGAAAAACTTGCCTTGAGGGCAGGTTCATCAAAGCAGGGAAAAGCCATTCTAGCAGCTGTGGGTTCAAACTGCGTTGCTGCAAGTATTCTATAACAACAAGTGAAATGAGATCAATACAGTACAACAAGGACTCCAAAGGAGGCATTTGTATTGTGATTCCTGAAGTTAATTTAAGATTCTTGGCTATTACTACTGATTGATTGATTAATTGATTGATTGATTGATTTATACACAGGGCCTTGCTGTGTAACCCTGGCTAGCTATGGAGGGCAGACTGGCCTCACAGAGATCTACTTGCCTTTGCTTCCCAAGTTCTGGAATCAATAGATATTTTTTAAAGAAAAGAGGGGCTATAGAGATAGCTCAGCTGGTAAAGTGCCTCTCCTAGAAGCATACAGACTTGAGTTTAAATCTTAAGCACCCACATGAAAAAGCTGTGTATGAAGACATGCAGTTGTAACCTTAACACTTAAGGAACAAAAATCATCTCCCCAGAAATCACTGGCAATCCAGTCTCTAATCAGTGAGCACTAACCAGGTTCAGTTGCTCAATAAGTAAAGAATAAAGGAACAAAAGAGTGAAAGAAAGAGGAGTGTACACTAGGAAGGCATATTATTTTAACTTTGTGTACTTATGGGTGCATACACATGTATACACACACATTCATACAAATACAAAAGAAAAAGAAAAAATCCTATAACAAAATCTCTTATGAAAAAAACAAAATACATAGAAAAATATGGACAGTAGACTAACAGCTTCAAGAAACAATGAACTCTAAATTGATTAGAAAATCCTCAATGGAGAGGCCCATGGTCCTGTGAAGACTATGTCCCAGTGTAGGGGAATGCCAGGGCCAAGAAGTAGGAATGGGTGGATTGGTGAACATGGGGAGGAAGGAGGGAGTGGGGGAGGGGGTTTTCAGAGGGGAAACCAGTAAAGGAGATAACATTTGAAATGGAAAAAAAGAAAATATCCAATAAAAAAAATGAATGGTTCCACTTTTTAAAGCATTAAACGAAGGAAAAATTTCACTCTGTTAATCCTACCTATACATGAGCATGGGAGATCTTTCCATCTTCTGATACCTTCTTCAGTTTCTTTCTTCAGGGACATATAGATCTTTCATTTGCTTGGTTAGAGTTCCACCAGATATTTTATATTACTCATGGCTATTGTAAAAGGTATTGTTTCCCTAATTTCTTTATTAGCTAATTTATCATTGTATAAAGGAGGGCTACTGATTTCTTTGAGTTAATTTTGTTTCCAGGCATTTGCTGAAGGTGTTTATCAGCTGTAGGGGTTCTCTGGTAGAATTTCTCTGGTCACTTATGTATTCTATCATAATCATCCACAAATAGTGATATTTTGACTTCTTCCCTTCCAATTTGCATCCCTGGACATCCTTTATTTGCTTTATTACTCTGGCTAGATCTTCAAGTACTATATTAAATCAATATGGAGAGGGCAGCCTTGTCTGTCCCTGATTTTAGTGTTATTGCTTAAGTTTCTCTCCATTTACTTTGATGTTGGCTATTGGCTTCCTGTATATTGCTTTGATTATGTCTAGGTATGAGCCTTGTATCCCTTATCTCTCTAATACTTTTAACATGAAGGGGTGTTGGATTTTTCAAAAGCTTTTTCAGCATCTAATGATATTATTATGTAATTTTTTAAGTTTATTTATGTGGTGGATTATATTGATAGATTTCCATATATTGACCGATCCCTGGGACGAAGCAAGTACAAGTGGATTGAGGACCTAAACATATAATCAGATATACTAAATCTCAGAGAAGAGAAAGTGGCCTCAGAAAATTGGACATAGTACTACCAGAAGATCCAGCAATACCTCTCCTGGACATATACCCAGAAGATGTTCCAACTGGTAATAAGGACACACGCTCCACTATGTTCATAGCAGCCTTATTTATAATAGCCAGAAGCTGGAAAGAACCCAGATGTCCTTCAACAGAGGAATGGATACAGAAAATGTGGTACATTTACACAATGGAGTACTACTCAGCTATTAAAAACAATGAATTTATAAAATTCTTCGGCAAATGGATGTATCTGGAGGATATCATCCTGAGTGAGGTAATCCAATCACAAAAGAACTCACTTGATATGCACTCACTGATAAGTGGATATTAGCTCAGAAACTTAGAATACCCAAGATACAATTTGCAAAACACAAGAAAATCAAGAAGAATGAAGACCAACGGGGTGGATACTTCATTCCTCCTTAGAATAGGGAACAAAATACCCATGGAAGGAGTTACAGAGACAAAGTTTGGAGCTGAGACAAAAGGATGGACCATCCAGAGACTGCCCCACCCAGGGATCCATCCCATAAACAGCCACCAAACACAGACATATTGCATATGCCAGCAAGATTTTGCTGAAAGGACCCTGATATATCTGTCTCTTGTGAGGCTATGCCAGTGCCTGGCAAATACAGAAGTGGATGCTCACAGTCATCTATTGGATGGAACACAGGGCCTCCAATGGAGGAGCTAAAGAAAGTACCCAAGGAGCTGAAGGGGTCTGCAACCCTATAGGTGGAACAATAATATGAACTAACCAGTACCCTCAGAGCTCGTGTCTCTAACTGCATATGTAGCAGAAGATGGCCTAGTAGGCAATCAATGGGAAGAGAGGCCCCTTGGTCTTGCAAACTTTATATGCCCCAGTACAGGGGAACACCAGGGCCAAAAAATGGGAGTGGGTAGGTAGAGGAGCAGGGTGGGGGGTAGGGTATAGGGGATTTTGGGATAGCATTTGAAATGTAAATGAAGAAAATATCTAAAACAAAAACAAAAACAAAAACAAAAAAAACAATGAACTTTGCAGGTAACTGGATAGAACTTGAGAATAACACCCTGAGTGAGGTAGTCCAGCTCCAAAAGAACATGCACGGTATGTCTTCACTTATAAGTGGATATTAGACATAAAATATAGGATACCCATACTACACTCCACAGACCCAAAGAACCTTAAACAAGAAGCAGGGCCCAAATTAGGAAGCTTTAATCTCACTTAGAAGGGGGAATAAAATGGTCATAAGAGGCAGATGTAGGGAGAGAACTGGGTTGGAAAGGGAATTAGGAGGGGAATGGGGGAATTCAGGATCAGGTGTGGGGAGGGACAGGAGATTGTCAGATAACCATGAGAATAAATGGAAATCTCCAACTGACAGAGGTGGCATCTCCAGGACATGACAGAGACTTGGGATACAGTCTTTTTTTTGCACCCCAAAATCAATGGGGGTGACTTTAGCTGTTGAATAGGCCACTTTCTATAGCCAAGCAGGAACCCCAATGGAGCAACAGGGACACCAACCCTCTCACAAAATTTTCAATCCAAAATTTATCCTGTCTACAAAAATGCAGGGCGGGAGCTAGGGGATGAGGTTGATGGAGCAGAGACTGAGGGAATGGCCAACCATTACCGGCCCAACTTGAGACTCATCCCATGGATAAGCACCAATCCCTGACACTAGTAATGATAGTTTTGCTTGCAGACAGGAGTCTGACATGGCTGTCCTCTGAGAGCTTTCACCCAGTAGCTGACTCTGACAGATACAGACACCCAGAGACAAACAGTAGATGGAGCTTGGGGACTTTTATGTAAAAATAGGAGAAAACATTGTGGGCACCAAAGTGGGTAGGAACTCCACAGGAAGACCAACAGAGTCAACTGACCTAGACACTTCAGCTCTCAGAGACTGAACCACCAACCAAAGAGAATACACAGGCTGGACCTAGGCCTCTCAGCACATATATAGCAGACGTGCAGCTTGGTCTTCATGTGTGTCCCAAACTACTGGAGCAGGGGATATTCCAATAAGCTCTTGCCTTTCTGTGGGATATGTTTTTCTAGCTGCGCTTCCTTAGAAGAAGATAAGTATAGCTCTCCAGAGATATGATGTGCCACGATGTTGGGAGAATTGGAGGGGGAAGGGAAAAGGTGGCGCCACCTTCTCAGAGGAAAATGGGAGGGGTTATGGGAGGGAAGCATTGGGAGGGAGTGACTGGGTAAGGGGTAGTGAATGGGATGTAAATTGAATAAGTAAAATAAAAACAAATGAGAAATGAAGAGAGATATTTTTAGCCTTTTGCTCTTAAAAGATTCCTTTAGTCAGAAAAAAACTTTGAGGGTTTTCAAAATGCTGTAGAGTCTGACTTACTGGCTTTACTTCTAGATATTTATTCTAATGACTATTTATTTACATTATTTTTAATGGTATTAAGCTTTTGATATTATAAAGTTGAGTTAACTTAATTTTCATCTATTAGATATTAAATAAACATTTCAATAAAATCACTGACATGATGCATAATGATAAAAATGTTTTAAAAGCTTGCTTTTAAAGCATAAAATATGAGTTACTCATATATAATAACAATACTTGCATATCCAGGAATAAGTCCACAAAGATATCCCCTGGGGGCTATAAATTCTTCTTGAAATAATCTGACTTTGATTTTTGATCTTACCAAAGTAATATGAAATCAGTATCATCTACAAAGAAAATTTGATGTTCAAATTTAGCATAAGATCTCCTCACACGGGCCAGCTGTGGTAGTACACATTTATTTTCACATTTATGAAGCCAAGGCTCATGAATATCTGTGAGTTCAAGTCTAGCCTAGGCTACAAAGTGAGATCCTGCCTCAACAAAATAAAGCAATAAAAAAATAAAATAAATAGAGAAATTCCTCATTTGAGGACTGTAGAGATGGGTTGCTCAATGGTTAAGAGCACTGATTGCTCTTCCAGGGGAGTTGGGTCTGACTCCTAGCACCCACATGACAGCTTACAATCATCTCTAACTCCAGCCCTAAGAGATTCAATGCTGTTTTCTGGCCTCTTTGGGCACAAGGCACATAAGTGGTATACATACATACATGTAGGCAGAAACACTCCTAACATAAAAAAATAAAAATGTAAACTACTATTAAAAAACTCCAGAGTATCATGAAGCTGGTCTTGCTTAGCTGCCTTGTGAAGTATGTGTCATAGGTTTTTCAGGTTAGAGTCCATAGCTCTTGGGGTACAGTGTGACTTTCAGTTTCTGAAAAACGTAAGCAGTCTCTCAGGTAGTGAAGTATTCAAGTTGCTTTGTGGTTTTCTGTATGTTCCTTAGAAGTCATGGAAACATGAAAGTTTGAGAGGACAATTGGTCTTAGACATTAATCTTATGGATACCTGTATAGCTTGCAAACTGAGGGGGTCGCATCAGGTATCCTGGCAGGTATGAAAAACCAGTGAAAACTGATTTTGTCAACCTGAATCAGATTCAGGGGTGTCTAGTAACAGGTGGTTTATTCCCAATGTTAAATATAAGCCCAGTATAATTTGGAAAAAAGTTTCCCAGTGTAGTATAATCCCCATATCCAGGGAAACATAATTACAGTGAAAATCAACTCAGGATACATGTTGTTTCTTCCAAGAAGATGTTTTCTAGAGATATAATACTTGTACTAGCTTAAGAGCATATGGGTCTGTCCTGTTTTCCAGATAGTGTAAAGAAAATTTCGACTATTAGCCACCTCTGCTCCTGGTTGTAGGAACTTGATATGGCCTGGCCTAAGAAATAAAAAGAACAGGTTTTTCGTCTTTCCCATTAGAAAGACAATCTGATGTCTAATATTCTTGCTTTCTCGGGAGATCTGTGGGCTCAAAGACCTTCCTGCTGTGCTTCTAACAGCAAATATCAATGTATCCTGGCAACTACAGCTACAAGCTAGTTCAGACCTTTGCCAATGAAATAAAGCTAAACGGAGGATACTGAACTGGGCCTCAAGCAATATGACTGGTATTTGGATTTGGAAGTTTGTATTTTGGACACAAAGTGCAGAGAGGATTAATGGGGATCAGGAGATAACCGAGCTGGGATGCAGCTCTTCATCAAGGACTGTGAAGGATGAACAGCTACAACCAGATTCTAGGGAAAAGCAAGGAGGGACTGCCCTCAGAGTCAGAGGAAACACAGGCCTATCACAGCTTGATTTCAAAATTCTAGCTTCCAAAAGTAGGAGAAAATCAAGACTATTCTAAGGGACCTAGTTTGTGGCACCTGTTACAAGAGTCCCAGGAAACTAATGCATACACAAAAGAATTAAGATATTTATTATAGCTCAGAAATATAATTATGTGAGCAAATAGATATCTACTCTCCTAGAGCTGAAAAGAAAATTAAACCGAAAAAATAAGGCAATAAATAAATAAATAAATAAATAAAGGAGAAGATTTAATCATTTTTTAACACTATAAAGATGATAATATGAACAAAATTCAGCAAGAAATGAGAGTTTGAAAGGAGCAGCATGTAAATAATAGATTTACTGTGGGCACACTTGAAGCTGAACATACCCATTACCTCACTTCCCCTTCCTGTGTTCTGTAGGTGCTCTTATAGAATCCATGGAAGCTCTCAGACAGGTTGGCAGCGTAGTCCATGATCACTGTGTACAGGGACCCAGCAAGAAGCGGCTGGTCAGCCAGCAGTGCAACTTGCTCATGAGCAGAATATTCCAGGACCTTCAGTGGTTCTTCAGACAGCATCTCTCCAGCTCCTCTTCTGAGGGTGGCCTTAGATATTTGCAGCTGGTGACTATGCATGATAATGGTGCTGGTGGGCTGGCTAGCTATGATTTCTACTTCTGTCTTCCCCCAGAAAGTCAGAGTGCTGAGGTTTGCATGGATCGTGAGGTCATAATGAATTGGGGTGATATACTCAGGAAGCCGCATATTATTCCAAGGGAATGGGTCTCCATTACTAGCTTTTGGAGATACTGTATCACTGTTCTCACACCAAGCAGGAGATGACACAGATAAAAATGTCAATACTAGGGGAAGAAGAGAGAGCATGCTTGCAAGTGGCTATTTGAGGAGCAGAGACACCATCTTCTTGCTCAAATTACCTACAGGCACAATAAAAAAAATATATAGAAAAGCAAATATAATAGTCAGTAATATTCAATGTTATTATGACAGCATGTCAAAATGCATCATCAGACACAGATGAAATGTTCCAAAAGTTCCAGATATTTAAAATCACCTTCTGTTTGCCATTTGGGATCTCTCTTCAGTCTTTTTTTTTTTTTTTTTGGTTTTTTGAGACAGGGTTTCTGCTGTCCTGGAACTCACTTTGTAGACCATGCTGGCCTCGAACTCCGCCTCCTCAGAAATCCGCCTGCCTCTGCCTCCCGAGTGCTGGGATTAAAGGCATGCACCACCACGCCCGGCTCTTCATTCTTTTTATTTTTACTGAGACGACCTAAACTGTGTATATCTGGGAAGCCTAAAACTTGCTACATAAACTAGGCTGGTCTTCAACTTGTAGCTGTTCTGCCTCTGTCTCTTAGTATTGGAATTGCAGGCACAACTGACTTCAAACCCACTAGAAAGAATCATTTGATTTTCAACTTTTAACTCGGTTTTAGTTAAACTAAGATACTAGAACCAAATAGTAAAGTAATAGGACAAAGTCTACAAAAAAGGGGAAATATTAGAGTAGCTCAATAAATGGACATTTGGGAATAAAACAGGCAAGGGTAGTCAGGCAGAACTACAGCAGAATATGATCAAGGTATTACTGTTTATATACATTCGATCTCAGGAGTGTCTTGTTGTGCTCTACTGCCCTAAAGCCAGAAGCTGGCTCTGCTGCAGCCATTTCTATAATGATGCCCACTCTCCCTACAAGAGCTTCACCCGCTTTAAAGTTCACTTGATTGAACTGAAATGAGGTGTTCACAACACTAAGTAGGTGAAAGAATCAGCAAGAATCTAGACTGTTCAGCTTCTGCAGTAGGAGACAGGATTGCATCCTAGCAATCCTTAGACAATAGAGAGGATATTGATCACTTATGTATAAACAGAAAGCACAGCATAGGGTAGTGGGTTGCTTTAATAACAACAACAATAATAGTTTAGTATTAGTATTGGGAAGAATAGAGCCATTTACAAAGCAAAAGAGTAAGTCTAGCTGCAGTGACTCTAGGATGCAAGGCCAGCATCTGGTAATAGCCCAGAAGGACATGTCAGATTTGGAAAGAAGCATGAAATTAAGTGCTGCATGTGGGGTGAGCAGGTCAGGAGCTCACTACTTTTGGAAGACAGAACATAGAGAAAGAATTAGTATCGTCTCCCATCCAAGTACTTAGATTCCTAGATCAGATGAAATCAGGTGAGTTAAGGGTGATATAACCATAGACTGGGCAATTCATATGGAATAAAGGGTATTCCAGAGAGACTTGTGGGAAAATGAGTATCCTCAAGAGAACTTATATGACAGCCTACTAGAAGTAATGCCACATTTTCGCTGTACGACAAAGACCATGGGATATAAAGAATATGTGAACTTTATACGTGTTTGAAATCTCTTCTCTAGAAGCAAGCATAGTTCATTATCTTGCATAAACTCGTTTCTATCAGTTTTCCAAGAAAGGTCCTAACAGAACAGCTTGAGAGAACAGTTCTAATTCTCTCAGACCCCTCTGGCTGCTGGACATTTGAACTAAATTAGAAACGTGGATCCCTAAAACACATCATGTTCCATGGTAATTTTCGTTCTAAGATACAAAGGTTCTCAGATCTGGCTGCCTATTTTACATCAACCACCAAAGAGTTTTATAGTGTTAAAAATGACAAAATCTCCTTTGCTTTTTTCAATCTCATGTTTTTTTTCATTTACCTTTCTGTCCTCAACCTCTAGTAGAGTAACCACCTATTTGCTTATATAGTTATGATTTCTGAGCTATAAGTATTTTAATTATATGAGCTGCAAATTTACATCATGATGTCTATTACTTTCAACTAAAATAAAAGTTAAAAATTTAAGTCAAGTGATGCTTTGTAGTGGGTCTGAGGAGTGATACTAGCTAGATATGTTTGTACCTTCAGTACTCAGGACAGAGTCAGGATAACTGCAGGTGAAGGCCAGCCTAGCTTATGTAGCATGTTAAAACATACTATCCAGGGTTACATAGTGAAGATGTCTCAGAAAACAAAAAGAATAAAAAGTGCTCCCAATAGCACAAGGAAGGGAATTTTAAATATTTACTACTTTTGGAAGATTCTTGTCTGTATGTATTAATGCTGGATAGAGACATTATGATGTATGTAACTGTATGTATGACCCTTTCCAGTACCTAACACCTGAATACCTATTGACAATAATTAAATAGGGTCTATAGTGATATGTTCTAATAAACAACCTAAACAACAACAAAACAACAGCAAACTTTCCAGGGAATTTTTTTATTGGCAAGCCGGGGTAGAAAGCTTCTAAATTCAGGCTCTATCCTTTAATAGCTATATGCCAGGACACTACCACAGTAGTTGATGAGTTGTCCTTGACCTCATTTTCCATTCTTTTTTTGTTTTGTTTTGTTTTGTTTTGTTTTGTTTTGTTTTTGGTTTTTCTAGACAGGCTTTCTCTGTATAGCCCTGGCTGTCCTGGAACTCACTCTGTAGACCAGGCTAATCTCGAACTCAGAAATCTGCCTGCCTCTGCCTTCCAAGTGCTGGGATTAAAGACATGTGCCTCCATTGCCCAGCTTCATTTTTCATTCTTAACACACACACACACACACACACACACACACACACACACACACGCAAACTCAAGAGTTAAAAACCATCTACAACCTTGTCACTACTTGTTATCGCTATATCTAGTAGTTGAACAGAAAGGGTTCCCTATAACATCTATGTGGAGACTACAGCCCCAATTCCAAAAATAGCACCCAAATGAAAAGGACGGATAGTGTGAACAGACAAAATAGTGGGTTTTGGTTTACTTTTTTAAAAATCTAAAACCATTTGAAAGACAAGTCCAGACTTTTGAAGAACTGGCACAACTTAAAGTAAAATTAAGCTTAGATGCTAATACAGCATAAAACCCTGCACCTATCTTCTCAGGCACATGCCAAGGCAGGAACAAAATGATGATGTTCTTGAAGGTGGACAGACAGAGAAAACGGAAGTGACAGTCTGCTTTCATCTTGGCCTAAGACAGAAGAAAGTGATATGAATGTGGCAAGTTCAAACAGGCAAGCTACTCTATAGTCCCTGGCGCTCTCCAGAAGCTCAGAAAATGCAAAAGCTGCAAGTGTTTTTGAGTTGACAGGCTCATGAGCAGCTGGTGTGGTAAGGCCTCATACTGAGGACTTAGCACAAATGAGCTTATAATAAATAGGACTAGGGAAAATTTACCTGCGTTTGAAGGCTTCAATAAAAGGAAGCCAAACTAGGGTATGCTACAGACATAACAAATGTCAGTGCTTATCTATGAAAAGTCAGTGGATATATGAGGCAATCTCCCAGAAGTACCCAGTCTTTCCTAAAAAGTAAATTATCTGCCTTATATTTGTACCTACTCTAAGGGAATAAATTTAAAATTATCAATAGCCATTAAATGCCACTGAATTTTGTGTTCTGTTGAATCCAGTACAGAGTTTTATCTTGAAACCTATGACATTTTAGTGGACTAATTTTTTCTCACTTGTCTTCTTCTCTTTCCTAACATAGCTTCCCAAAGGACTGTGTCCTTTGATCTGGTGATCTACAGGCACTCACTGGATGCTGGAACCAAGTCACTGAGATCCACAGGCACTCATTGGGTGCTGGAACTGAGTCACTGAGATCCACAGGCACTCACTGGATGCTGGAGCTAAGTCACTGAGATCCACAGGCACTCACTGGGTGCTGGAACTGAGTCACTGAGATCCACAGGCACTCACTGGATGCTGGAACTGAGTCACTGAGATCCACAGGCACTCACTGGATGCTGGAACCGAGTCACTGAGATCCACAGGCACTCACTGGATGCTGGAACCGAGTCACTGAGATCCACAGGCACTCACTGGATGCTGGA
>LR749504.1:1253408-1451775 GCA_902729485.2 Mus minutoides | reverse complement strand
AGAAGGGAGGGGGGAGGGGGGACGAAGGGGGAGGGGGGAGGGGGAGAGGGACCGGGTTGAGAGTGGGGTACCAGTTGTAGGGAGTACAGGCGCAAGAGAGGGAGCCTCCAGGACACCCTGTGCCCTCCCCAGCGCTTCTTCGCTTTTTCCGGGAATCCTCTCAAGGTGTTCTCCACAGACCGCTCCCGAGGTCCGCCCCGTCCTCCCTGGTCGCCATTAGGCTTTAGTGGGATGGACCGCTGGCCAGTCTCCAGCAGCTATGCGGATCGTGGTCAGCTCCTGACAGTGACTCGGGCCAGCGAGTACGCCGGCCTGGCAGCCTCAGCCAGCGGCGCACTGCCGGGGCTTCGCGCTCGGACTCCCGCTCCCGATCCTCCCTCCGCGCCCGGGCCTCCACCGGGGTCGGCTAGCCAGAGCCCACCCTCAGCTGCCCACAGCCCAGTACCGTGCGGGCCCAGGCCGAGACGCCTCACCTTCACCACAGCCGCCAGTCTGGCCGCCCGGGACCAAAAGTGAAAGTGAAGGTGGACGGGAAGGGCACGTGGGGCTGAGGAGGGTGGTGCACCTGCAAAGGCGCTAAAAGAGAGCAAGCCTAAGGGATCTAGCCAGGGCTTCCGACTCCAAGTTAGGGACCCTGATAGGGGATGAATTCTCCAGGACTGGCAGAGCACCAGGCAGCGAGGCGCACCCACCAGAACGTGGACTTTTTCTCCTCTGCGTCTCGTGGTGTATTTGTTTTCTTTGCTAACTTCACTAACGGAAGAAATGTAGCAATGTGCAAAGGTAGTACTCAAAATGGCGTTCAGATTGCCTTGGCCTGCCAACTTGGAAGAACACCTATTGGATGCAGATGTTTTCATCTGAGAGCCCTGCCCCACTGCCAAAAGATACAACCGGGAAGTCAAATGCCCTGGGGATTTATGCTTGGGGGGGGGGGTTTAGAGGTGAACCCCAGAACTTCCCTACCCCTAATAAGGAAAAGACACTGCACTACAGAGGATTGCTATTTATTTATTTATTTATTTATTTATTTATTTTTGGTTTTTCAACACAGGATTTCTCTGGGCACCCCTAGCAGTCTTGAAACAGCCCTAGCTGTAGACCAGTCTGACCTCGTACCCGCCGATCCTCCTGGAGTGCGGGGATCAAAGGTGTGTGCTACCTTTGCCAGGCAAGGTTAGATGGCTCAGTGGTTAAGAACCCGCTGCTCTTTCAGAGGTCATTTGTTTAATTCTCAAGAAACTATAGGGTGGCTCACGACCATCTATAAAGGAATCTGATGCCCTCTTCTGGCAGGTAGGTGTACATGCAGCACTCCTACATTTAAATAAATAAATAGATTTAAAGCCAGTTTTACTCAGAAGTAATAAAACACACATTCTAGTCCCTGTCCAAATATTATCCTGGCTGTCCCCAATGTTTTGCTTAGGCCTAGTTCTCAGTGCCCTGCCCTTTGAGAACTTGGCATTCAAGTCTCTGAGCATTATTTCTCAACACTGTTTTCAATGCTTGTTTTTGCAAAAACTATGTACCACCAGGGACATTTTTTTTTCTTACAAAGGAAAACATTTAATTGGGGCTGGCTTATAGTTTCAGAGGTTTAGTCCATTATCAACATGGTAAGAAGTATGGCATGGTACAGGCAGACTTGTGCTAGAGGAGCCAAGAGTTATACATCTTGATCTGAATGTAGCCAGAAGAATACTCAAATTCTACACTGTTCAGAGCTTGAGCATTGGATACCTCAAAGCCCGACTACACAGTGATGTACTTCCTCTGACAAGGCCACACCTCTTAAAAGTGCCACTCTCTGTGAGCCAAGCATAGAAACACATCAGGCAGTGAGGGCTAAACTTATTCAAACTAGCACACTTATTCACAACATAAACTAGGCCTGATTAAGGTGGATAATATAATATCCTTTTTCCCACCCCAAGAGATAGAGCATCCTGGACTGAATTATACTGTGGTATATACCAACCACTACATCATGAAATCTTTGTCTCCTCATGGCCTACCAAAAACTAAACTACTAAAATACATATTGCATCTATGTAACTGTACTATAAATAAAACCCAGCTCCCTATAATTTCCAGTCACCTTTAAGAAACTGAGCCAAGCAATCCTAAAAGCCACATTCTTAGCTACTTGTGGCATATGTCCTTTTGGGTAGCATATGCCTCTAATCTCAGCCTGGAGGGAAGGAAAATCACTGTGAATTCTAGTCTCAAAACAAAACAAAATACTTGAGCAGCAATAAAACTCTGAGCTTGAATAACATCAACCTCCACTAAGCGGCTGATGGTATGTGGTAGACAGCAGGTCCTTAGTCGTCCTTTAATGTGATTTGCTGCACAACCCTGTGATGAAGGCTGGTAGGGGAGGGCCTAGAAGATCAGCCAAATTCCAAAAGGGGCTAAATCTTAAAGAAGATACAAATGGGAGCTAGAGAAATGGCTCAGAGGTTAAGAATACTGGCTGCTTCTCTAAAGGACCCCAGTTCAACTCTAAGCATCCACATGGCAGCTCACAGGGAGGCTGTCTCAAAAAAAATACAACTTGTGGCCAGGAGGTGTTAGTGCACACCTTTAAGCCCAGCAGAGGGAGGCAGAGGCAGGTAGATCTCTGAGTTTGAGATCAGCCTGGTCTGAAGAGTGAGTTCTAGGACAGCCAAGGCTACACACAGAGAATCCATGTCTCAAAAGACCAAAAAGAAACAACTGATTTGGCTGTGCAATGGTGGCTTATGCCTTTAATTCCAGCACACAACAAGCAGAGAAAAGCAAGTCTCCATGAATCCCAAACCAGCCTCGTCTACATAGAGAGTATTCCGGGATAGCCTAGGCTACATACTATTCGGCTCACAATATTTCTAATTATTTACTTCTTTAATGTTTATGCAGCTGAGACTGAACCTGGGATCTTGCATGTGCTGAGCCCACACTTTACTACTTCCTACATTACAGCTGTCCATCATTTATATCAGTGCCATAAAACAAAGACCTAGAACACCGCCTACATCTTGTTAAAGCCTGACTCTGTCAATCTGACTTTCTATCCTGTTGTTTTAGATTAGAAGCCTATGAAAATTGAGAATGTGAACCAAAGGTTACTTTTCTCAGCAGCAGGGCCCTGTGCCTGCTCCTCTCCTATGACCTACAGTATGGTTCCAGCTAGGTAGCCTCCTGGAATTTTCTCTAGCATCTTCAAGTCTCGGCTATTTTAAAGCACATGTTGGGTTTTGTTTGTTTTTTGTTTTTGTTTGTTTGTTTTGTTGTTTTAAGATTTATTCATTTATTTATTGAACATTTTTAATTGGATATTTTATTTATTCTCATTTAAGTGTTACCCCCTTTCCCATCCCTCTGCAAACCCCCTATCACATCTTCCCTTACCCTGCTTCTATGAGGATGCTCCCCCACCCACCCTCACCACCCTAGCTTTCCTCTACACCGGGGCATCAAGCCTTCACAGGACCAAGGGCCTCCCCTCCCACTGATGCCAGATAAAACCCCTTCAGCTCCTTCAGTCCTTCCCCTAACTCCTCCTCTGGGGTTCCTGTGCTCAGTCCGATGGTTGACTGCTAGCATCCACATCTGTATTGGCCAGGATCTGATAGAGCCTCTCAGGAGACAGCTGTATCAAGGTCCTGTTAGCAAGCACTTCTTGTCATCCACAATAGTGTCTGGGTTTGGAGTGTGCATGAAAGATGGATCGCCAGCCTGGGTGGCCTTTCCTTTTAGTCTCTGTTCCACTGTTTGTCCCTATATTTCCTTTAAACAGGAGCAATTCTGGGTTAAAATTTTAGAGATGGGTAGGTGGCCCCATCCCTCAACCAGGGGGGGGGGGTCATGCCTAAACTTTGGATATGGTCTCAACAGGTTCTCCCTCCCCTTTGGGGGGTATTTCACCTAATGTCATCACCTTGGGCCCCTAGGAGGCTCTTGCTTTCCTCGCATCTGGGACTTTCTGGTTGCTACCCTCAGTTTCCCATCCCCATTGCTACACACTTCTCTTCAATTTCCTGACCCTCTGTACATCTCCTCTATTTCCTGCCATACCTGATTCTTCCCGTCTTTTCCCCTCCCTCTCTTCTCTTCCTCCCAAGTCCCTCCCACCCTCTACTTACCTTGATTATTTTGTTTCCCCTTCAAAGTAGGACTAAGCATCCACTCTTTGGTCTTTCTTCCTCTTTAGCTTCATGTGGTCTGTTAGTTGTATCGTGGGTCATCTTTGTATATTTTTTCCTTTCATGAATATGAAATGTCCTTCTGTTTTAGTCAGGGTTTCTATTCCTGCACAAACATCATGACCAAGAAGCAGTTGGAGAGGAACGGGTTTATTCGGCTTACACTTTCATATTGCTGTTCATCACCAAAGGAAGTCAGGACTGGAACTCAAGCAGGTCAGGAAGCAGGAGCTGATGAAGAGGCCATGGAGGGATGTTTCTTACTGGCTTGCTTCCCCTGGCTTGCTAGACTACCAGCCCAGAGATGGCACCACACACAAGGGAACCTCCCCCCTTGATCACTAATTGAGAAAATGCCTTACATCTGGATCTCATGGAGGCATTTCCCCAACTGAATCTCCTTTCTCTGTGATAACTCCAGCCTGTGTCAAGTTGACACAAAACTAGCCAGTACAATTGACCCCTTGTCAACTTGACACACAAACACATCACTATTATGCCCCAACCTTTATTTACTTATTCATCCCCAAGATCTAAATAACTTTAAAAGTCCCTTAGTCTTTGCAAATTCTTAAAATTTCAACCCCTTTAAAATATCCAATCTCTTTTAAAATACAAAGTCTTTTTATAATTAAAGGTCTCTTTAACTGTGGACTCCACTAAAATACTTTCTTCAAGAGGGAAAAAATAGCAGGGCACAGTCACAATCAAAAGCAAAATCAAACTCCAACTGTTCAATGTCTGGGATCTACTCACCATCTTCTGGATTCCTCTAAGAGCTTGGGTCACTTCTCCATCTCTGCCCTTTGTAACACACACATTGTCTTCTTGGCTCCAGCTTCCTATACTCCACTGCTGCCTCTGTTCTTGGTGGTCATCTCATGGTACTGGCATTTCCAAAACACTGCTGTCTTCTGCTATAACTAGGCTTCATGGTGCCAAGCCTTAGCTCCTTTGCATGACCCCTTCAGTCCTGGGCCATCAATTGCAACTGAGGCTACACCTTCACCAATGTCCTTCCATGACCTCTCACAGTGCTGAGCCTCAGATGCTCTTCATGAACCCTTCATACCTTCAAAACCAGTACCACCTGGGTGACACTTATACATTACCAAGTCCTGCTGCAGCACAAAGTACAACCTTGCCTATCTCTGGAATACAGTCTCTCAGTGCTCTCAGGAAACACCAGAAGATTTCACTTCAATGATCCTGGTCTCATCTTAATCACCACTAATTTCTTAGCTCCAGATATCCAGCATCAATAGTCACAGTAATGCAAAGTTTCGCTTTAGTAGTTCTGGTATCTTGTTAATCACAGCTGATTATTCAGACCTAGCTAACAAGAACCACAGAATCTTCATAATCAAAACATGGCCCTGATAAGTCTTTTAATTTTCCCTCTGAATGATTCTTCAGACCCAGCTAAACAGAACCACAGAATCTTCATAACCAAAACATGGCCCTGATAAGTCTTTTAATTTTCCCTCTGAAATTTCAGAAGCCAACCTCCATCGTCTGCACAGTTCTCAACATTATCTTCCAGCTTCTACACAACATCCAGCAGAGATCTTAACACTGAATGGATCTTCTAGCCCAAAGTTCTTAAAGTCCTTCCACAGTCCTCCCCAAAACAGGAATACCCCCACAATGCTGGTACCAATTTGTCTTAGTCAGAGTTTCTATTCCTGCACAAACATCATGAAGAAGAAGCAAGTTAGGAAGGAAAGAGTTTATTCAGCTTACACTTCCACACTGCTGTTCATGAACAAAGGAGGTCAGAACTGGAACCCTAACCCTACCTTAACCCTAACCCTAACAACCCTAGCCCTAACACCCAATCCTAACGCTAACCCTAATGCTGACCTAATTCTAACCCTAATCCTAAAAACTCTAGGACTAACAACCCTAACCCTAATCCTAACAACTGCAACCCTAACAACCCTAACCCTAACCTCCTAACCTTAACCCAAACCCTAACCCTCTAACAGTAACCCTAACCCTAACAACCCCAGAACTAACAACCCTAATCCTAATGCTAACCTAACCCTAAAGCTAACCCTAATCCTAACAATCATAACCTCCACAACACTAACCATAACCCTAAACCTCTAATCCTAACTCTAAACCTAACCCTAACCCCTAATCCCTAACTCTAACCCTGACCTTAACACTAACAACACTAACCCTAACAATCCTGATGAGAACTTCCCATGTGTGAACACTCTGATGACAAACTGGTGTATGTGCTCCACCCACCACAACCTGACATGTGTAACACTAATCATGACAAACTGCCATGTATTTCATGATGACATCAACCTGCCATGTAGGAACACACTTATGATAACTTCCCATTTGTATCACACAGATGACAACCTACCATGTGTGAACACAGTGACTACAACCTGCCATGTGTGCCACAATGATGACAACCTGCCATGTTGAATTAAGTGATGACAATCTGCATGTGGGCACACACTGATGAAAACCTGCCATGTGTTCACAAATGATGACAATCTTCCAAGTATGAAGACACTTATGACAACCTGCAATGTGTGAATATACTGATTACAACCTGCCATGTGTGAAAACAGATATCACCCTACCATTTTGGTCCCCCTGGTGACATCCTGCCATGTGGGAACACACAGATGACAAACTGCCATTTGTGAACTCACTGATGATAAACTGCCATGTGTGCGCACACTGATGAAAACGTGCCATGCATGTATGGACACACTGATGACTGTGTGCCATGAGGGAAAACACAAAAGACAACCTGCCATGTGTGAACACAGTGAAAAAAAAAAACCTGCCATGCGTGAAAACACTGATGACATCCTGTGAAGTGTGAACACACTGATTATGACCAGTTAGGTGTTAACACACTGATGACTACCTGCTATGTGTGAATACATTGATGACAAACTGCCATGAGTGAACACACTGATGACGACCTGCATGTGGAAACACACTGATGACGACCTGCCATGTATGAACACACTGATGACAACCTGCCATGAGTCAAGACAACCTGACAGTTGTGAACACAGTGATGACAACATGAAGGTGTGCACACACTGATGACAACCTGCCATGTGTGTCACATTGATGACAACATGCCATATGTGAACACACTAATTTCAATCTGCCATGTCTATCCCACTAATTTAAACCTGCCATGTGTGAACACAAAGATGAAAATATCCATTGTGTGCACACACTGATGACAACCAAGGAAGTGTGTCACCATAATGACAACCTGACATGTATGAACACATTGATGACAACATACCATGTGGCCACACTTAACACAAACTGTCATGTGAAAGAGCATTCTGATGACAACCTGCTATGTGAGCCACACTGATGACCACCTCACATGTGTGATCATACTGATGACAAACTGCCATTTGTGACACATTGATGAAAACTTGCCTGTATGAACACACTGATGATACTTTTTCATGTGTTAAAACTCTGATTACAACCTGCTATGTGTGCTGCTCTGATTACATCCTGACAAACATGCCATACTGATGACAACTTCTCATTTGCTCTCAAAGGATGACAAATTTCCATGGTGGTACATACTAATGACTACATGTCATTGTGAACACACTTATGACAACCTGCCATGAGTTCTGCACTGATGACATCCTGCCATGTTTGAACTAAATGATGATAACATGCCATGTGGGCACACACTGATGACACACTGCTATATGTACAACACTGATGATAACTGGCATATGTGAACACACTGATTACAAACTGCCCTTTGTGAACACAGTGATGACAACCTACCATGTGCCTCACATATGATAACTAGTCATTTGTGAACACACTGATGACAATGGGCCATGTGTGCCACACAGAGGACAACCTGCCTTGTTTGAACTCACTGAGTACAACATGTCATGTAAGCCACAGAGTTGAATACCAGCCATGTGTGAACAAACTGAAGACAACTGTCATGTATGTCACTCTGATGCCAACATGCCATTTGTGCCATTAGTGAAAACCTGCCACGATTAAAAACACTGATGAAAACATTACATTTGTGAACAGACCAATGACAGCCTGCCATGTGTGCCATACTGATGACTACCTGCCATGTGACCTGAACTGATGACAATCTCACATGGGTGATCACATGATGAAAAACTGCTATGTGTATGACACTGGAGACAACCTGCCATATATGAACACACAGACAGCAGTCTGCCATTTCTGTTACAATGAAGACAACATGCAATGTGTGAACACAGTGATGCTGCTTCACATTTGTTCATGTGTGCCTGTTGAGTGATGCCGCTGGTCATGTATGCCTTGTTTGTTAAACTACATTACATGTGTGACCAGTGTTTGATGCGACTCTACATGTGTACAAGTGTGCCTTGTATATGATGCTGCTGCAAATGTGTACATGTATGCCTTGTGTGTGCTGCTGCAGCACATGTATACATGTGTTCCTGAGTGTGCTGCTGCTGCACATGTGTACATATGTGCCTGGTGTGTGATGTCACTGTACATGTGTGCAGGTTGTGTGATGCCACTGTACATGTGAACATGTGTGCCTCATATGTGATGCTACTGCACATGTGTACATGTGTGCTAGGTGTGTTCTGCCTCTCTACATGTGTACCTGTTATGTGATTTCACTATTAATGTGTACATGTGTGTCTGGTGTGATGCTTCTGCTCATGTGTTCATGTGTACCTGGTGTTTGCCTTGTGTTTGATGCCACTGTACGTATGTACATGTGCCTTTTATTTATTCCTGCAGCAAATGTGTACATGTGTGCCTGGTCTGTGATAATGCAGAATATGTGTACATGTGTGCCACATGGCAGATTATTGTCATTGACAGGGGCAGGGTCTCGGGGTCAGGGGCAGGGCCTGGTGCCTCACTTGGCCTAAGCTTCCTGGGGTGGGGGCGGTACATCCTATCAGGGCCTGAGACAGGAAATCCTATCTCAGACAGGAAGTCCCACCTCATATAGGAAGTCCTGGCCCCACGCACTGCTTACATCACCTAACCCCACCCCCAATACAAAAGACCCGCCCCCAGATTATGATCCTGAAGACAGGAAATTATGGCATAGACCAGAAGTTTCCCCCTCCCTGATGATGTCACCCGGAGGCCCTGACCCACACAGTGACACCCCTTGACATTGACCCTGTGAACCTGCCCATGCCACCTCCCCCTCACCTACATGGACAGACACCCCAGGTGGCGATGGCAACGCTCCTGATGACTGCTGCTTCCCACTCAGCCTAGGGAGCGGGATGGGGGTCACAGGGAGTCAGGGGTCACCCAAGCCATGCCCACCAACCCACCATGCCCTAACCCTAACCCTACCCTAACACCCTAACCCTCTAACCCTAACTCTAACCCCCTGACCCCCAACCCTAACTCTAACCCCCTAACCCTATCCCCATAACCCCCTAACCCCCTCACCCCTTGACCCTGACCCACCTAACCCTAACCTACCTAACCCTAACCCCTAATCCTAACCCTAACCTAACCCTAGCCCCCTAACCCTAATTGTAACCTCCTTATTTTCTTTTCCTTTTTTGGGGGGGCGGGGTGGTCAGGGTTTCTCTGTATAGCCCTAGCTGTCCTGGAACTCACTTTGTAGACCAGGCTGGCCTTGAACTCAGAAATTTGCCTGCCTCTGCCTCCCAATTGCTGGGATTAAAGGCGTGCACCACCACTGCCTGGCTCTGACAGGCAATTTTTAAAGCTTTTCTCTCTTCTCTCTTACTGTTCTCTTTCTCTCGCTCATTTGCATGCAGCTTGAGGCTACACACACTCTGTATTCAGCCCATTCTGTTTTTCCCCTGTGCATGGTTTTTGAAATCTCACATTCCTACACACCTCTCTGTGTTCCCCTTTCATCCTCACACACACACTCACACACACCACATGTACTCTCCTTTCACTCACCCACACACTCTCCATACATGCCTCACATGTTCTCCTCACTCACTCTCCACATTCACCTCACATGTTCTCTCACCTTTTTCTTGTT
This sequence comes from Mus minutoides, assembly GCA_902729485.2. Classification (NCBI taxonomy): domain Eukaryota; kingdom Metazoa; phylum Chordata; class Mammalia; order Rodentia; family Muridae; genus Mus; species Mus minutoides. Next base: position 1,441,548 of record LR749504.1, on the reverse strand, counting down.
CCTATCTTTTATTGATACTCCAAAAACAAGTAGAAAAAAAGACATTATATAATCATTGTCAAATCAAATTTAAAAGATAACTACATCCCACAGAGAATCAAAAATTACAATTGTTCCCTCAAAGTTTCAAGCTTTCCCTATTCCCAGGCCTGCAGCTAAAATAACAATTGTAAACTTATCATTATTTAAACTTTAACTTTTGACTTATTATACTTCAGAGTTCAGATGCCAGCTTCTTGGATTTTTTTGTGATGCTCAAATGATAAAAGACATGAAGCAACCAGGCGTGGTGGTGCACGCCTTTAATCCCAGCACTCAGGAGGCAGAGGCAGGCAGATTTCTGAGTTCGAGGCCAGCCTGGTCTACAGAGTGAGTTCCAGAACAGCCAGGGCTACACAGAGAAACTCTGTCTCAAACCCCCCCCTCAAAAAAAAGACAAGCACAAAGCTGCCAGGCAGTGGACAGAAAGAATCAAGTTAATCCTTAACTCAGTAGACCTGCTTCTGATCATCGTACACAATGAGTCTCTTAAGAGTCCCAGTGTTTTGACTTAGTTTTACTAGTACCAGGTTTTACATATTCTATACTTGCTTCTCTGGGAACCGCTCTTAAATGCTGTGTAAAACTTATTTCATAACTTCAATCGTTTTTTTCTTCCTTTCTCGGGGTCTGTATTAGTTAGGGTTCTCTAGAGTCACAGAACTTATGGAGTAAAGGAATTATTAACAATAATGGAATTCTCAGTGTATCAAGATACATGGATGAAGTACGAATATGAAGTAGACAAGGATTTTTCTAGTTGCGAATCAACATAGACATTACTGTTGCCATGAAGTGTCACTATGTTGGAGCAGATGTACTGGATTTAGCAGAGACCATGGTTGCTTCTGCAGATGGTCTGGCTTATGAACCAGCACTGTTTGACCTTTCACCCCACTCCTGGTACCAACTTCTGTATTAGTTAGGGTTCTCTAGAGTCACAGAACTTATGGAGTAAAGGAATTTATTGATGACTTACAGTCTGCAGCCCAATTCCCAACAATGGTTCAGTAGTAGCTGTGAATGGAAGTGCAAGGATCTAGCAGTTACTCAGTCCCACATTGTGAACAGGCGAAGGAGCGAGTGCCAGTCTCCCTTCTTCCAGTGTCCTTATATAGTCTCCAGCAGAAGGTGTAACCCAGATTAAAGGTGTGTGCCATCACTCCTTTAATCCCAGATGATCTTGAGCTCGTGGATCTCTGTCTTAATCTCACACCTTTAATCCATAGCCGATATGCTATCAAGATCTCCATACCAAGATCCAGATCAGAGACTTCTATTTCCAAGCCTCCAGGTTAGGGTCACTGGTGAGCCTTCCAATTCTGGATTGTAGTTCATTGCAAATATAGTCAAGTTGACAACCAGAGATAGCCACTACAATGTCCCAATGTTGGCTTTAATTCATTTTCTAGTAATTTCTTCAAATGTTCTTTACAAGTCAAGCATTAATCTGGAACTACCACTGTGCAGTTATTACTTTGTTTTCAAGATGAGAACACACCTGGGCCATTAAGACTGTGCTGTGCTGTGCCCTGTCTCTCAATTTTTAATTGTTTAAAAATCCTTACATCAAAGTACATCTAGTTTCATAGACTTCACCAGAACAGGAGAAATAAGAAAGTCAGATATAATAGAAATAATTATACACACCAAGGCCAACTGAAAAGTAGTCATGCACAAATGAGATCTATGCAGCCCTTGTCCAGGGCTAAGGTTAAGAGAAATGGGAACAACTGTTGTTACAAAGAGATGCTGCGGGCTTCTGCGATGTCTCCATCCTGGACTACTGCACGTAGTCCCTGTCGTGTGCTGCACGTAGTCCCTGTCATTGTGTGCTGCATGTAGTCCCTGTCATTGTATGCTGCCTGTTATTTTTGTCATTTTTTGCCATTTTTTTATTTATTTACACTCCAGATTTTATTCCCTCTCACCCCTGACCACCCTCCAAGTGTTCCACATCCCATACCTCGTCTCCACGAGCTTGTCCCCCCCCCACCCAACCAAATCTCTAAACTTCCTAGGGCCTCCAGTCTCTTGAGGGTTAGGTGCATCTTCTCTGACTGAACACAGACCCCACAGTCCTCTACTGTATGAGTGTTGGAGGCCTCCCATCAGCTGGTGTATGCTGCCTGGTTGGTGTTCCAGTGTTTGAGAGATCTCAGGAGTCCAGGTTAATTGAGACTGCTGGTCCTCCTACAGGGTCACCCCCCCTCCTCAGCTTCTTCCAGCCTTTCTGAATACAACCAAAGGGGACAGCAGCTTCTGTCCATTGGTTGGGTGCAAATATCTGTGTCTGACTCTTGCAGCTGCTTGTTGGATCTTCTGGAGTGTGGTCATGATAGGTCATTTTTTGTGAATGTTCCATAGCCTCAGTAATAGTGTCAGGCCTTGGGACCTCCCCTTGAGCTGGATCCCACTTTGGGCCTGTCACTGGATCTTCTTTTCCTCAGGCTCCTCTCCATTTCCATCCCTGCAGTTCTTTCAGACAGGAACAATTATGGGTCAGAGATTTGACTGTGGGATGGCAACCCTCTCCCTCACTTGATGCCCTGTCTTCCTGCTGGAGGTGGGCTCTATAGGTTCCCTTTGAGTCCTGAGAATCTCTCACCTACCAGGTCTCTGGTACATTCTGGAGGGTCCCCCAACCACCTACCTTCCAAGGATGCATGTTTCTATTCTTTCTGCTGGCCCTGAGGAATTTCAATCCTTTTCCCCCAACCAATACCAGATCATGTTCTCTTCTCTGCCACCACCCCATTCCCTTTCCCTCTCAGGTCCCTCCCTCCCTCCCCACTTGTGGTTGCTTTCTTACCTCCCAAGTGGGACTGAGGCATCCTCAATTGGGCCCTTCAGCTTGTTGAACTTTTTGAGTTCTGTGGACTGTATCTTAAGTATTCTGTTCTTTTGGGCAGGGGGCTAATATGTACTTATTAGTGAGTACATACCATGCATGTCCTTTTGGGTCTGAGTTACCTCACTCTGGATGATATTTTCTAGTTCCACCCATTTGCCTGCAAAACTCAGGATGTCCTCATTATTAATAGCTGAGTCGTATACCATTGTGTAAAAAAAACCACATTTTCTGCATCCATTCTTCAGTCTTGGGACATTTGGATTGTTTCCAGCTTCTGGCTGCCAGAAATAAGGTCGATATGAACATAGTGGAACAAGTTCCCATGTGGCATTGTGGGCCATCTTTTGGGTCTATTCCCAAGAGTGGTATTGCTGGATCTTCAGGTAGATCTATTTCCAATTTTCTGAGGAACCTCCAGATTGATTTCCAGAGTGGTTGTACAAGTTTGCACTCCCACCAGCAATGGAGGAGTGTTCCTCTTTCTTCACATCCTCACCAACATGTGTTGTCACCTGACTCTAATAGAAGAGAAAGTGGGAAAGAGCCTTAAACTCATTGGCACATGGGGAAATTTCCTAAACAACTCCAGTGGTTCATGCTATAAGATCAAGAATTGATAAATGGGACCTCATGAAACTGGAAAGCTTCTGTAAGGCAAAGGACAGAGTCAATAAGACAAATCAGCAACCTACAGATTGAGAAAAAAATCTTCAGTAACCCTACATCCATTAGAGGGCTAATATCCAAAATATATAAAGAACTCAGAAAGCTAAGCCCAAAAAACAACAACAAAAACAATCCAATCAAAAAATAGGATATAGAACTAAACTGAGAACTCAGAAAAGAGGAATCTCAAATGACTGAGAGACACCTAAAGAAATGTTCAAAGTCCTTCATGATCAGAGAAATGCAAATCAAAACAACCCCAAGATTCTGCCTTACACCAATCAGAATAAGTAAGATCAAAAGCTTAGGTAATAACACTTGTTGGCTATACTCCATTTTTTTTTGATACTCGATTTTTGATAGGGTTCTTTGATTCTCTGAAGTCCAACTTCTTGAGTTCTTTGTGTATATTGGATATTAGCCCTCTGTCAGATGTAGGATTGATAAAGATTTTTTCCTAAACTGTTGGGTGCCATTTTGGCCTACTGACAGTGTCCTTTGCCATGCAGAAGCTTTGCAATTTTATGAGATCCCATTTATCTATTGTTGATCTTAGAGCACAAGCCATTGGTGTTCTGTTCAGGGAATTATCCCCTGTGTCCATAAGTTGGAGGCTCTTCCCCATTTCTCTTCTATTAGTTTCAGTGTATCTGGTTTTATGTAGAGTCTTCGATCCACTTGGACTTGAGCTTAGTACAAGGAGATAAGAATGGATCAATTTTCAGTCTTCTACACACTGACATCCAGTTGAACCAGCACCATTTGTTGAAAAAGCTGTCTTTTGTCCACCGGATGTTTTTAGATCTTTTGTCAAAGATCAAGTGACCATATGTGTGAGGGTCCATTTCTGGGTCTTCAATTCTAGTCCATTGATCAAAGGGTCCTTTTTATGAAATTCATGTCCTCTGGTTTACATGGCCACCACAAATACCTGAGCTTCCATCCTTAACTAATTTGAAGAAATGGTTGTATGGCATGTGTCTTAACACTCCTATATTTGGTCTTTTCAGTTCTTCATGTTTCTCACAAATCTTCCTGTCTTTCTATGAATCCAGCACTGATGATGCTATGGCAAGATGAATGATGAGTGAACTGGCAATACAGTCCCCAGTAAGGGGATAGCTGTACTTTTTGGTGTTTGTACAAAGGATCATCCTACATTTTTAAACTGATGAAACTGGTGATCTAGAAAGAGCAACAATCATGGTACCTCAGAGACAAATGCTTCTAAGGGGCCAAAATATTACTAACTAAATAAAAAGATTCTGAAAATAAAATAGTCATTTGAAGTTAGTATTTATAGTAGAAGTGTGTTATGTGCATGGCATAACAAACATACACAGAAGTCAGACTGTTGGGACTATTATAATTTCTATTCAGGATGTAGTTAAGAACATAATTAGGGCAGTATTACACTTATTATAGGAAGAGAATAGGAAAGAATACAATTTAAACAACAATGTCAATGTTTGTGTTGGGTGTTAGAAGACTAAGTTTTTTGGGCCTTGTAAGGACAGTAGTGTGCTGGAAACACTTGAGAAATTTTAAACCAATCAGTATAAGTTATTCAACCACTGTTTCTCCTCTATTACAACATTGTGTGATATATGAAGAGTTAAATTTTGAGGAAATATTTTTAGCATCATTTTTAACATGAGTTATGTTCAGTATGGTGAAATGTGCTTCCATTATAAATTGGACTATATTCCAGAGCCCTTCAAAAAAGGATATAACTTGAATCAGCTGTTTGTTACCTTAGAACCCTTAAAGAAGAACACGTACCAGGGGCTTTTGAAGTCCAAGTACACGATATAGGATATTTAAATAATTCTACAAATCTGTTAAGTTTGATGACAGACTATCCTGCACCACTTTTAAATCAGGGAGCATTTGTGATTAGTGTACTGAAGGACACAATCTACTAGTGAGAAGTACTCTTTGGTATTGAGATAGTATTCTATATTTGGTATATAGCTTTTAGATTTGTATTTAAGAAAATTGTTCAGTTTTCCTCAGGTGTATATAGGCCCTGCCATACTGAAGTAACCCACATGCTTGTCTTTTATGTGGGATATTAAGATACATTCATTTATGACAAAGAAAATCTGAGTGAGAATTTATAATCTAAATAACATTTCATATGATCAAACATAATTATTGAGGACTGCTGTCCCTTCAATTGCTAAATAGACACACTGCATTTTAAAGGGGATCATATTCCATATTTAGCAAAATCAATTTTAGTTTATGTTCTGTTAGGCCTATTGAAAATTCATGCCTAAGTTATCTCTTGGGCTTCTAAATAATCTTTGTATTTTTCCCTCTTAGTGAACATTACTCAATACCTTTGCGTGGACTAACTGTGACTTTCCTTTGAAGCTCTAGGGAATTATCCCTATATTTTGTCTCTCCTCAATGTAGACTGGACACAGGATAGAATTAAACTTAGATTACAGGCAGTTTGTCATAAATGTTGATCTGATGACACAGACTTTAATCCCATATGTATTTACCATAAGGGTCATACTCTAAGTGCCTTAAATACGTCACTTATTCCTTCAGAATTTCCAAAGGCTTTGTAGGGTTTGTTTGTTTGTTTGTTTGTTTGTTTGTTTTTTTTACTCTCAGTTTTGGAAATTTTCATCCTAAGTAGTCAAGATCCACTGAGATATCAAGCAACGTGAACTCAACAAGTCCTTGATTTTTCTTGTTTCCCTTGGCAATGAATCTGCTCAGCCATTATTGGACTAGGAGGACCACTGTCTGTGAGACATTCTATTAATCCCCTTTCTACCTACATAAAGAAATTCGTCCTATGAGATGAGGTACGTTTGTCTGTACTAATACAACTGTGGTTTTTCTCCACCTTGCCACTGAGGAAGAAGTGCTGGCTAACAATAGTGCTCCACAGTGTCATCTCTTTCCTGGTTTTCTCCCAAGCTTGTTTCATACCTTTTTGGTGAAAAGGAGCTGCAGTTTCCCTGAACCCAGCAATGAAGCCACAAAACAAACTCCTGTTTCCTAAAATCCTCTTTAATGTTAATATCCTGGGCATCCTTCCACTGGTGAGCCAGACTGATACCTCCACTCCCAGTTTGGTAACAGCCTATCCACCTTGATTTCAGGAAGAAGGGGAAGTGCTGTGAGGAAAGCTCACTATGAAGTAGGTCATGGTGAGTGCGGGACCACTGCCCACAAAGGGAAGGAGTGGGCTGCTGAACAGCCTGAGCTGAAATGGTGTGTCCTCTCCCAGGGCTTGGAGGATAGGCACAAATGCTACTGAAGTGCAATTCAGACCTGAGAGCTGGGAAAGGTCTGACCAAGCACTGGAAGCTCTATTTAACCTCGAGGAGGGGGTAAGACTCACTGGCCAATCAAGGCCCCCAGGCGGACCTGCCAGTCAGACAATGAGGAGGGTTCTTCCGGGTGGCTTGCTGCACGTTTGTTTTGGCTGTGCAGGCGTGAATAGTCCTTTCCGTCCTGCTTTGAGTACTGCTGCTGGGTGCTGTGAGGGGACCTTAAGCAAGCTCCGAATTTGAGACATGGTGAGTGCAGGATCTCTGCGCACAAAGGGGAGGAGCAGGCGGATGAACAGCCGGAGCGGCAGTGGTGGGTCCTCCTCCGGGGCTGCATGGGACAACAGATAGATGAGGCTCTTGGAGGACTGGCACAAATGCTAATGGAATGCAAACCTCTCCCGAGGTCTGTAAAAGGTCTGGCCCCGGACAGGAAGCACACTTTAACATAGAGGAGGTAAGAACCGCTGGCCAATCAAGGCTTCCGGGCGGAACCGCAAGTCAGACAATGAGGCGCGTTCTTCCGGATGCCATGCTGGAAGTTTGTTTTGGCTGTGCAGGCTTGAATGGTTCTCTGTATCCTGCTTTGAGCGCTGCTCTTGGGTGTTTTGAGGGGACCTCAAGTAAGCTCCGTTTTTGAAACATGGTAAGCGCAGAGTTACTGTCTATAATGGGTAGGGGCAGGTGGCTGAGCAGTGGGAACGGAGGTGGTGGGACCTCTCTGGGGCTGGATGGGAAGTGTCAGCCAGATGTAACCAGATGTTGCCACCTGTGCGGTCCTTTGTGATGCTCCTCACTTGCTAAAACAGGCGGTGAGCCCTGAATAACTTAAGTATCAGGGCTGACTCTGCTCAAAACATTAGGACTAGGGGCTTGCTTGTGGAAATAACACGGGCAGGATGCCAAAATTGGAGAGCCCTAGTTTCTCTTGAATCTTCTATGAGTTTTAACCTTAGCATTTACCTACTAGGTGTAAGACCATTTGTAGTTAATTTTGTGGAGCTGTTAAAAGGCATCTCATGTGTTGGGTAGCACTCCCATATTAAGCTGAGATGTAGAAGAGTAGAATTGATGATGTAAAGGATTTAGCAAGCTTAGGAAATAGTGACAGTAAGTAGCATTTAGCTGATGGAGGGCTGTTTCCAAAACACCCCACTGATTAGTATGCTAAGCAGGCCGATTAGGATTCACATGTTTGCTCACCAGGTTTGTCTACACAGCTGGCTCCAAACCATAGCAAAGGAGACAACTGTGATGTACAACCAGCCACTTGGCACATGCTCAAAGCAAAAAGCAGGTCTGTAACAAGCTGCTTAATCCATCATTACAGAGTCACAACCAACATTAAGGACTGGTGTGCCTGAAATCCCCGTTTTCTAATTGAGAAAAGCATAGTTCTGCCACATGGGTAAGACTACACTGGTTGACATCCATTTGAGATGGAAAAACACCTATGTGCTTGCAGACAGGAGCCGAGCATGGCTGTCCTCTGAGAGGCTCTACCAGCAACTGAGACAGATGGCAGATACTTACAGTCAACCAATGAACTCCAGTCAGGGACCCCTATGGAGGAGTTAGGGGAAGCATTGAAGGTGCTGTAGGGGATGCCAATCCCTTAAGAAGACCAACAATATCATGTAACCCAGACCCCTGGGAGCTCACAGAGACTAAGCCATCAACCAAAGAGAATAAATGGGCTGGTCCAGGGTCCCAGGAGCATATGTAGCAGAGGACTACATTGCCTGTTCTGAGTGGGAGACTATACACCTAATCTTGTAGAGACATGATGCCCCAGGAGTAGGAGAATGGGGGAGGTGAGGTGGTGGTGAGTGACTGGGTGGGAGGAGTGGAGATGGGGTGGTGTAGCCTGGTCTCAAAGGCAAAGGGGAGGGGAAATAGGGTAAAGCATCCTGAGAAGTGAGATCAGATAGTGGGACAACGTTTGGAATGTAAAAAAAATACAATTAAAAATAGAGAGAGACACTTGTGTGGAGGGCTAGCCTTATCAAGTAAGTCTTTCCCTAAAGCCCTCATGTATAAAGAATGATACAATTCCTTCTCAAACCCAGGAACATACTTGGCAGAGCCAATAACAGACTGGGGCCTAGGCCTTGGGAACTTTTTCTATGGCTACAATGTATTGAGAATATAATAGAGCTCCTTTTCTAAAGCCAGGAATATCCTTGGAAGGGCTGGCAATGGTCTGGGGCCAAGGCCTTCATGACGATTTTTTCCCTCAGATCCAACTCTTTCTGGCATGTGCTTATTAGTCATGAGGCCACTAGAGGCCTGATCAGTAATTTTTTTTTTCTTTTTTCTTTTTTCTTTTTCTTTTTGTTTGGTTTTATGAGACAGGTTTGTCTGTGTAGCTCTGGCTGTCCTGGAACTCACTCTGTAGACCAGGCTGGCCTTGAACTCAGAAATCTGCCTTCCTCTGCCTTCGAGTACTGGGATTAAAGGCCCAGGAGTAAAGTTCTTGAGATAAGGAGGAATCTCCTAGTGCAGCTTCTTAGAAGTCTCCCATTTGTTTCCATCTTCCCTCTGTAAGTAGTATACAAGATGCTATTTATTTTTATGGTTTTAGAGCTTTACTGTAGAAAGGCAAGGGGAAAGAGAGAAGGGAGAGAGAGAGAGCTGAGACTGGTCTTGGCCAAAGGAGAGAAGGGGGAAGAAAGAGAGTGAGAGAGAGAGAGAGAGAGAGAGAGAAGAAAGGCTAGAGAGTGAGAGAGGTAAAAACTTAGAGAGTAAGAAAAGTAAAAGCTTAATTACAAGATGCTATTCTTAAGAGCTTTACTTAGCACAAGACATGGATTCTGCAAGACCTCCCCACTACAACTTTTATTCATTCTTTTTTTCTTTTTTAAAGATTTATTTTGTATATACATATATTTGTATACATAAAATATGTATATATATATATGTGTGTGTGTGTGTGTGTGTGTGTGTGTGTGTGTGTGTGTGTGTGTGTATGTATATATATGCGATTGCTTTCTTCAGACACACCAGAAGAGGGCAACAGATCCCATTACAGATGGTTCTGAGCCACCATGTGGTTGCTGGGAATTGAACGCAAGACCTCTGGAGGAGCAGTCAGCACTCTTAACTGCAAAGCCATCGCTCCAGCCCACTTTTATACATTCTCTATCTTCTACTTTTTGGCTTTTTCATCCTCTGGGCTCTTGTACTTAGGGCCCTGTCACTGAAGAATCACCCTTTGTGTTAGGGCACTGGTGTACTTAAGAAATAGTTTCTGGAATATCTTTGCTGTAAAAATCTCCCATCTACCCCATTGGCTAGACTTTCCTGTCCCTATTTAAACTGTCCAAAATATAACATGAAGCCTGGTCTTAAAAGAGTATCAGACAGAGCTGAATTTATGCTATCATTATAGAGATTTTAAAAAAAACCTAATCTTGAATTGTGTGTAGAGTGATTTCTCCCTGGGAAGGCATGTTAAGTCTAAGACAAGTGTATCTTCAGCCTTTTAGAAACAGGTTTCCAAGAAAAGCTTTGGTGACTCAGGTCACCTTGCTGTCAGTCTGTTGCTCCCCAGGGAAATGACTTTGCTTGCCTCTTGATTAAACTTCCTAAATTCTTCAGTTAAAAGGCTGTACTCCAACAGAGTTTTAAAATTACCCATTGGAGTCATGTAGTGAACTGTCCATTGCAGCAACAGGAAAAGGATGTGCATGTAAAGCACGGCTTCTGCCTTCAGACCAGAGCATGAGGAACAGGTCACCGTGTACACTGCGCAGTGAAATAGGATAGGCCATAGCTACATCACAGATTAAAGCTTAAGGGAGTCCGTGTAGGGCACACCATTATGAAGAAAGACCTGATACAAGCAGGGTGAGTGATGTGTAATTTCCCAGCATGTATTAATTCATGTATGTGAAGAAAAGCAGACCAGATTGCAGGGGTGTAGAATTTGGGTACCTTAGCTTGAGCCAGTGAATACTGAATTACCAATTAGGAGACTGCCCTGTGGAGATATGTAGAATGCTCACTGATATAGTTAAGTCAGCTCAGAAATTTGAGACATAAACCATTGGCTGTGCTGCGTTTGTCAGCAGTAACATTGCACAGAGGGACAAGGTCACACACTGTCTTATTAATGCCATTCTCTCTACCAGGTATGTCTGCTCTTTTTTAAACGTAGTATATGTACCTGTTTTCTTCAAATATATTTATCTTTTTTAAAGGTCAATTGTTGGTATTACTTTTTGAATTTCATTTTCTGTGTGTATCACTGCTCTAATCTCTTGTTCGTTTCTATTCTCCGAAGTTTACTCATCATTAAGAATGTCACTGCTTTTGTTCAGAGGCTTTCATATTTGTTTCTGTTTAGAGCACTGTCTTCTGTAGCTGAGACTTTGGTCATCATATGTAGTTAAGACTTGCTTTGAAAACCTAATCCTGGTTCTGCTGCACTATGCCCTCAAGATAGTCATACACCTTCTTTCAGGCTGGGCCCTATTACTCAGTGTGAAGGAAAAGGCATTAGTGAATGAGTGTCCTCTGACCTCCATGGCCTTTTTGTGAGAATTACAGATAAAGAGGGACCCGTGTAACAATTGAGTTCATCGACCAGCTTTGAAGGTTGTGTATTCACAGCACAGAAAGGCTGTGGAAGGAAGAAAGCTGGAGCTTTCCTGTTTTGACAGTAGTTGGCTTTAGCAACGAGTACTCGGGTAATCGATTTTAGATGATCATTAAATATCCAAACTGGCCATTTTGGGAAGTTCACAGACAGGGCAATCAAAAATCTACATGTGAAACTGAATTTATTTCTAGAAACCAAATTTCTGTAGTTACACTAGTTCAACCAACATGGAAGATCTGTAAAAACTGATGTCTCTGTGCATACCAGAATTGTTATATTTTTGTCTAAAAGTGCACAAGCTGAAAGGAACTGTATGAATAATACATGGTGTGCTCTAATACATATGTCTAGTCCCTGAACAATATTGTACCATAAAGCCTGTTCAACATTTTAAAATAATTTTTGAGATCATAATTAATCATTTGAACCTTTTCATTTTTCCTACTGCTGAATCTCAAACCCTGGGACAAATGACTGAGGTGCCTATCTAACAAATGAAATCATATGTGCTGTCAGTTCTCTCTGACATTCCTCACTTCCTTCCTGTTACAAGGTGTGCCCTCTAGGCCAGGGGTTGGTCTGTCTGACTCTCTCTTATGTAATTCAACCATTTTGTTAACTGGTCTTTTTTATCTATCATTTACTCTCCTGACTGACAGGTTGTATCTTCCAGGATGTTAGGTCATTTCTCTGCCTTCCAAATAAGCCAACTGAATCCAGATTAGATTAGATTAAATGTAGGTTTATTGGGGAAGTCCCTTTGGGAGGGGTGGCTTGAGTGGGAAAGACAGAAAGAGTGTATGCACAGAAAGAGGAGGGAAGGAAAAGAGCATGAGGAGACCACAATGTATGGATTATATAGGAAAGAGCCTCTGGGAGAAGTCAGCCCAGCCTCTGGGCTGGAAAGTTCAGGGTAGGGGACAGGTTTTGCCAGCTAGGGACTGAGAGGTGCTGGGAAAACCTGGGGGGCAGCTCTGCTTTGATATGTAAACTATACACCTCAGTGCCTTGTGTAGAACATTGACCTCTTGATCTGGTTCACTCCTCTACCCTGTACCCTCTTCTCTCTGCTTACTCAGCTTGGGTCATTGCCACTCTGAAATTTCCAAGGTGTTCCTATGTCTTGCTATGTTCTCCCTTTTAGCTATCATAAAATTTCTACTACACCATAACTAGGAGAAGCCATTTCTTTTCCTCTTCATTTCTTTTTTTTTTTTTTTTCACTCACCTTCCATTGACCACTTCTTGCTTTCAAATTAATGCCACGTTTTGCTTTAATTGTTGTTACTGTTAGATTTGACAGAAGTTTAGCTACAGGACTTCCCAACTATGAGGTAGAGATGGCTCCACTGGATATTGAGTATGTAATGGAATGTGCGTACAAAGGACCCTGTGTCTTGGAAGAGTAACAGGAAGTGCTCTGGGTGACTAGAAAGTTCTACTAAAATTCAAATTTCCCAGAGTAGGGCTTAGTCTGTGCCTAGGGTGGAAGGGCAGAACTGCGAAGGCCTCAGCTGTCTGAGTCATTTGATTTCTGATCCTCTAATACAGGAGCTGCCTCTGACTTGAGGCCCGGCTTGGTTGTCTAAGCTAATGAGGGACTATGGGCAGGCCTAGCAAACAGGAGCATAGTGGGAGGTAGCTTGCAGGTTCTTTCCAGGATTGTTCTGATGTAGCTGTAGTGAGCAGTAGGGGTGACCACAAGCCATGACATGAAGAGTATGGGGGCCACTGTTCCAGACCAGAAGGGGCATGTCTGCTGTGTCTTATCTGCTTGGACTGAGATAGCCTGTGGTTCAATTGGTCCATGTGGTGACTTGGGCAGAGGCCCTTGGCCTTTTACCCTGCCTGAGTGTGGATTCCCTGAGATGTGACAGGAAGACACTGAAGCCCTGGTGCTTATTAAATATCACTTTCCAGTGTGCACACACAAGCATTACGTTTGGTGTGCAGTAGGAAGACAGATTGGAAACCTTCTGAAGGTCTGGTTTCTAGATGTTTTGAATTCATTTCTCATTCAGTTTTATGTGACAATTTTTATAAATAGTTTTGGAAGTGGTATAAAAGAGGTGATGGGGCTCGTCCTTCGATAATACTTGATCAGAGTCTTTGTACCTTTCCACTAACGCAGTGCACCTTGCTTGGCATGATTCAGGGAAATTCAATTTCAGTGTATAAAAGGAGTTTCTGAGATGCAGACATTTCCTAGGTGTGCATGCAGTCTGTAGGTGGATAGGTGTTATACTTGAGGCAGAATTGCACATATTTAGTGTTTGTATCTGATGCATTTGGACATATTACCTACATCCATATTACATCAGTACCTACCACAAACAACCAGGAAACCATGTTCTCTATGCATTCTTATTCTACCATGTTTATATGGTCTTCGGGATACAGAGTTCTCATAAAATGACAGAATTGCTAGGAATCCCAGAAATCTTCTCAGCATATTTTCCAGGCACTTGAAATTAATTTAAAGAAGAATCAAAATTCCCCTGCTTGTTGCAGTTAGATTCATGGTGGCCTAAATTATAAAATAACCTAACTTCTCATTAGTAGATGACAAGCTGGGTGCCTCAGGAGGACACTGAGCTGAATGAATGAAGTCAATAGCAATAGTTATAGGATTATATACTTATAAAGGGTTATACTCTCACAGTCAGTGCTGTATCCAGTACAAAACTGCAGGCATTGTCAATCTGCCCAATTCTTTCTCATGTGACTTTAATCTTTAATGCACTCTCATTTGGTAGATGAGCATGAGAGTTTCAGCCATCCTGTCTATACTACTGATAGCAATAGAAAGCAAAGGGCTGAATGAACACGAAATGTAGCTGGAAAAATCACCTTCAAAGGTTGTTATAACATTTTGAAGTTGGTGTGTAATTGGTTTTTTTGTTTGTTTTGTTTTGTAGCAAGAGTTGTTTCAGAGATGATAAGCAGATGTGCTATTATAAGATACATTAAAATGCAGAAAGTTGCTTTATTTGGATCATCTGAGAGCTTTAAGCCAATGAATCATATTGCATGAAAAAGCAAAAATGGCCTTAAGAAACGGACTGACTTGTTTTGTTTGAATTTAAAGAATGACAGTAAATTATAGTTGAATAAAAATGTAATAGTGACAAGTGTCTCATCTTTGTTTTTTTTATGATCAAAGAAGCCAAAATGAGGTGGTGACACTTTGATTCTTGTTTTGGAGAATGTGTTTAGACATTTAGCATTTTTACATATCAGTTTGTATATGTATAATATAAAATTAATGTAGAAATACTGTATGACATTACATATGGAGTTCAATTTTTTTCTTTTATTTTTTATTATATATTTTCTTTATTTACATTTCACATGTTATCCCAAAAGTTCCCTATACCCTCATCCCACCCTGCTCCCCTACCCACCCACTCCCACGTCTTGGCCCTGGTGTTCCCCTGTACTGGGGCATATAAAGTTTGCAAGACCAGAGGGCCTCTCTTCCCAATGATGGCCGACTAGGCCATCTTCTTCTACATATGCATCTAGAGACACGAGTTCTGGGGGGTCCTGGTTAGTTCATGTTGTAGTTCCATCTATAGGGTTGCAGACCCCTTGAGCTCCTTGGGTACTTTCTCCAGCTCCTACATTGGGGGCCCTGTGTTCCATCCTATAGATGACTGTGAGCCAATTTTTTTATACTTGTTTAAATATTAGTGTTCCTTAAAGAGAAGCAAGACTACTCTTTTGGAATTAAATGAGCAGGAAACTCTGTAATTCCGCAATCCAAAGTCGTGAGATCTAATAGAAGAAAGTGACCTGGGCTTGTTTCCTGCATGATACAGATTTCACATTGCTGAGAGCAAAACTTCTGATTTAACAGATGTAGACAGTGCCCAAGAATGAGCTTGCCATGAACTCCTGTGTGATGTTCACCTTCTAAAGAGACAAAATGAGAACTGGATCTGTCAAAGTCATTCCTTCTCAGTCTTCCCTGTTTTGCTTCTGTATGTTCATTATTACTTCCCTCCTTTGCATTTACAATTAGGAGAAATTGAATTAATGTTTTAAATTGGAATAAATTCTCTCATACAATATATACTGACCACTGTTTTTCCTCCCTCTAATCCTCCTAAGTCAGGCCTACCTTCCCTCTTCCTCAGATACACTCTCCCTGCTCCATTTCCTCTTCAGAAAACAGCCAAATAAGACCAAACAAGGTACAAACAAAAGGCAATAGACCTCATACTGATTCTGGACAAGGCAACTCAATAGGAAGAAAAGAGTTTCAAGAGCAGTTGAGGGAGTCAGAGCTACATCTGTTCTCACTGTTAGGATTCCCACACAAACACCAAGCTAACAACCATAACATGCCAGCCAAGGACTTGGTAGAGACCCATGTTTACCATTTTAGTCTGTGTGAAATTTTTGGCCATTTAGGTTGTGTAAGACTTGAGTCTCCTCTCCTGGTATGGGCTTCAAGTTAAAGCAACCACTGATTCCTGACTCCAAAGAGTTGGGTGCCACCATGCCCCTGCATATCTTGCCGGCAGGACAGATTTTCCATGGAGAGTTTTTTAGGTGGGTTGATGTCCAGGATTCTCTTCCTATAGCCTGTAGCGTGTTTGTTCATCCCCAAAAGACTAGAACACTGGAGTGCAGACTCCAAACCTGCAAACATGTCTGTATTCTGTGAACTATGTGGAATTTGTCCTCAGCAATGGCCCTGTTGTCTATTTTCAAAGAGTAACCTTCTGTTCTAGCATCCATCTGCATTGTTTAGGGATCCCCATGGGACCTTCTTGGCCATCCATTCAACTGAATATAGCCCAGTCCTCCTACTGACATCCTGCCTGATCACAATAGATGACCAGTTCAGTCTCTGTATTCTCTGTTACTAGGAATCCTCACTAAGGTTACCCTCATAGATTCCGGGAAGTTACCAGTACACTAAGTTTCTATACTAATACCCAAGTGCCCCATAATTCTATTCATTTCTCCCTCCACTGGACTTCCTCTCACTCTTCAATGTCATTCCACCCACAGAATCTATTCTAGTTCCCTTTCCAGGGAGATCCATTCTTCTCTCCTGTAGCCTTCCTCTTTACCTAGTCTCTCTGGGAGTAGCTTGATTATCATTTACCTAATAATTTATATCTGTTTTTAAATCAATGCATACCATATTTGCTTTTCTGGGTCTTGTTTCCTCACTTAGGGTGATTTATTTTTTCTAGTTGAATTTATTTTCTTGTAAATTTCATGGTGTTCTTTATTTGTCTGTGTTCTCCAGTCTTTGTGAATCTCTGCATCTGTTTCAGTCAGATGCTGGGTAGGCTCCTGTCTGCATGTATAAAAGTATTCTAAGTAATATCAGGAATTGATTCGTGCTCTAGTTGGGTAACATATAGGTTGGCTCTTCCTTTAGTGTCTGCTCCATCTTTGTGCCTGCACTTACTTAATTGCATACTTATTTATTTTCTTTCTTTCTTAAGATTGATTGATTGATTGATTTATTGTTAGTGCGCAGTAGCTGTTTTGAGACACTCCAGAGAGGGCATCAGATCTCATTACTGTTGGTTGTGAGCCACCATGTAGTTGCTGGGATTTGAACCCAGGACCTTCAGAAGAACAGTCAGTGCTCTTAACCGCTGAGCCATCTCTCCAGCCCCTGTGCCTGCATTTCTTGTTACAGGACAGATTTTGGGTAGAAAGTTTTATGGTTCGGGTAGTGTCCTTAAATCTCCACTGGCTGTCAGTTCTGGCTGCAGGAAGTGGCCTCTTCACATTTCATATCCCACTGCTATACATCTCAGTCATTTTACCCACATACACCCCTGGGTGCCTTTTATATCTATGGTCTCCTCACATGCTAAAGATTCCTCTACTCCCCCCACACACACACACCCACACCCATCCCATGCCAGCTGCAGATTTCCTGTCTCTGTGGCCCTCTCTCCTGTTTCTTACCACACCTCTTCCTAACAGTTCCCCTTTCCCATTTCCAGTCCTGCTTTCCAACAAGTTCCTTCTCTCCATCTGTCTCCCACGACTTTTATTCTGCCTTCTGAGTAAAATTCAACCATATTCACTTGGGTTAGATTCTTTGGGTCTATGGAATGTAGCATGAATAATCTGTTCTTTATGGTTAATATTTACTTTTGAGTGAATACATACATTCATGTGTGTTTGGGTCTGGATTACTTTTCTAGTTCTGTTCATATGCTTGCAAGTTTCATGATGTCCTTGTTTTTAATAGCTGAATATTATTCCTTTGTTAAAAATGATCCACATTTTCTGTATCCACTGTTCTGTTGAGGGACATCTGGGTTGTTTCCATTTTCCAGCTATTATGAATAGAACTGCTGTGAACATAGTAGTGCACATGCCATTGTCTGTATATGTCTAAGAAGGTGCCCTAAGGGTAACACTCCCTCCTATTTGGCTTGTATTAATAGAAGGAGTAGGCAAAGTGATTCCTAGTCACTGGAAGGAACTTCAAATAAAACCTCCCCAACTGTGGTTCAAGCGTGGGAGGGTCCATCAACTTAGAAGCCAAACTTGACAGAATCACCCATATTGTGCTGCTTCTGCAAACTGAAAGAAGAGAAATTCCAGGTTATGAACACTTCCTCTGTGTTTTCAATTCAGCACTATTCCATCCATCTTTTGGCAGAGTCAGAGCCCCAGTGAAGATTCTGTGAGAGTTCACTGTATTGAATTTATGATGATGAAGATTGAGTTGCATTTTGCAGAAAAAAGATGTTGCGATATCTAAGGCATTGAGAAATCTGTCATGCAGAGATGCACACAGGGAAAGGAAGTACCCAAACTGATGAGAAGTTACAGGAATCGGACCATGTAAGCCCTTAGAAAGTGAAGTCCAGTGTGTCTCAAACAAAGGTATATGATTCGGTGTTTGCCCTCCTATGTCTCTTGCTTTGGTCCAATCTCCCCTCCCTATGTGCAGATGCCTATCTATTGGAATGGGAAGGGGTATTCTGTGCCATTGTATGTTGGAAAGATATAACTTCTGTTCTGATTTTAAAAGAAGTGGTAATCAAGAAATTTCCCTGAGTGTCAAAAGAGACTTTGAACATTTAAACAGTATAGGAGCTTCTACAGACTATTAGAATCATTGAAGTTACACTGAATGTGTTTTCATCATGGGGTGCCTAGGGTCAGAATGCAGTTTATTGAAACAAAATGTTCCTAGATAAGTTGATGTCTATGAATACTTGTCTGTCCTTCGTGGCTTACTTTAGTGAGCCTATAGATGCTCTTTTAGGAGGAGCCTTTACAGATTTTTTATTAGGGGATAGGGTTTGTGTGTCTGTAGACTCAACAAATTTCTTTCTTTCTTTTTTATTTCTTCAATAATTTATATATTTATTATCTTGGTGAGTCACTGTTCCCACTCCAGGTCACCCCCTTCATAGAGTCCCTGTTCCCAGTCCCCTCTATTTCTCCTTTGAGTGGCTGTGGGCCCTCCTGCTTGTCCCCCAATCATGGCTCATTAAGTGTCTGTTCTGGTACGTGCGTCCTCTCTCATTGAAGCCAGACATGACAGTGACTTAAGGGAGCAGATTCTAAAGATAGTCAAGAGCTTTAGGGACAACCTCTACTCCAGTTGTTGGGAGATCCACATAAAGTATGAGCTACATATCTGCTATGTATGTGCCAGGAACCTTAGTCCAGTCTTTAGTTGGTGGCTCAGCTTCTGAGAGTCCCCAAAGATCCAAGTTAATTGAGTCTGTTACTTTTCCTGTGGCATTCATACCCCATTCAAGGTCTTCAGTCCTTCCCTGCACATTTTCATAAGAGTCCCCAAGGTTTGTTTAATATTTGGCTATGAATTTTGTTCTTTGTGGCTACTGTGTCATGGTTGAAACTGATCATTCAGCTTTCTTCTCATGCTCTCATACATTCACCATTTGGACTCTGTACCTAAATCACCTAAGATACTGTAGAAGCATTTGCTGACCAATACTAAGCCATTTTGCAACCTTGGTGGGTTTTTTATTTTTAATTTTATTCCTTTATTTTTTTTCAAGACAAAAGTTTCTTTGTATAGCCTTTCCTCTTCTGAAGGGGATTAGAAGTGGGCCAACATGCTTGCATGATTTTGTTTTTATATTATTCGCTTATGTGCTTGGAATGTAAGTTTTTGTACATGCAAGCGTATGCTGTTGTACAGATCTTCATCCACATCTTCAAGTTTGAAGTTTGGCCAAGAATATACAGAGTATATTCTGTTTCTCAGGATGGCATGTGTTCATGACATCAATATTACCCAAGGCTTCAGAGTCATTGGATTGCAGGTGTGTGACATTTTTCCTACCTGTTGAAATTTTCCAAAGAGTATGAGTGTTTTGCCAGTGTGCATGTATATGAATATCATGTGTGCCTCATCTTTACAGTTGTAGGATGACAGCCTCAGAACACTTAAACTTGAAGTAATGAGCAGCTGTGGATCCTCGTGTAAGTGCTGGTCATTGACTTCCTTTATGTGGAAGACCAGAAAGAGCTTTCCACTGCTGAGCTATCTCCCCTGCTCTATGTTGCTCATTTATGATCCACATTTATATTACTGGTATTTTCATCTGTCCATTTGTAACAGTTTAAATATACATTATCTTTTATAAAAATTGTTTCAGTTTAAACCGGGGCACTTCAGGTTTCTGCCAGATGACTACAGACCTGTATAATGTAGTGAATGTATAATTCTTTGTAGGAACTTCAGTAAAGACCTTTGAATTCTTTCTATGTTTTTTGTTAGGTTGATTCCATTTTGCAGGGGGATGAGGGTCTTAATATGTACCTTTGTTGTCCTGGAACTCATTGCATAGCTTAGGCTGGCATTGAACTCAATGACATACTACTGCCTGTGCCTCTGGGATTAAATCCATGAGCAAACATATCCAGCTCGTCTATCATTTTTGTACTTCGTGATTGGTCATACAATGTCTCTGATGTGTGTTTAATAATGTTGATCTGTTTGCCTCTCTCCTTCCCCCTCTCTATCAATTGTACTTTGTCTTGCAAGGCTATATCCTATTCAGAGGATTCAGAAGTGACACAGATAAACCTCATAATTCAGTTTCCTTCTAAAATAATATGCTGATTAGAATATAACTTCTCTATCAGGAAATAGTGGAAGAAGCACCAGAATTATATATATATATTGTCAAGGAGGCATAAATTTATTTTACAGTGATGTCAGTATTATGCTTTGTGTTATACACATGTATGGGATATTTTAGGATGCAGTGACTTATGATGATGTGCGTGTGAACTTCACTGGGGAAGAGTGGGATATGCTGGATCCTTCCCAGAAACGTCTCTATGAAGAGGTGATGTTGGAGACCTTCCAGAACATCACTGCTATAGGTAAGACTGAATTTTGTTTTGCTTTTCAAAATAAGGGGACAAATATTTCTTTGTTATTGATCTTCTGTTGTTTCAATTTAAAAGGAGGAAGAATGAGCTGAATAAATCAGGTTCATGGAATGTTCACATTAGCTTCAACAGTACTGTGAAAATTCACAGTAACTTGAATTTTGCCTAATTTTCAATACTGTATCATTCATTTTCTGGTACTTGTTTTAGGCTACAATTGGGAAGACCATCATATTGAAGAACATTGTCAAAGTTCTAGAAGACATGAAAGGTAATTTTCATGTGCAAGCTGATGCAAATATGCCTTTGAGGAAATTTTAGTATGTCCTGGAAGCTCTAAAGAAAAGCAAGAGTATAAAGTATCAGTCCTTAAGTGTAGCTATGATTATAATATTTTCCCAGAACCATGTACCTCAATGTCAGTTACCTGATGTTTGTTTGCAAGTCCTTCCTCTAAGAAAAAAAGACAAGGAAACAGTAACTTAACCAATATCCTTATTTGATTTGTAGCTGCATTAGAACTATGCTGTAGAATGGCCAATTGTTTAATCTCTTAACTCTTACACATTGTAAAAGGTATACACATTGAAAAAGTTATAAGTATATGTCCAAAACCTTTTTTTCTTTAAAGAGTACATGCCCCTACCTCACTTCACATATCCTCTCTTTCTTTTAATTGAACTATTTATATATAGGAGTACACTGAAGCTGTCTTCAGACACACCAGAAGAGGGCATCAGATCCCATTACAGATGGTTGTGAGCAACAGTGTGGTTGCTGGGAGTCGAACTTAGGGCCTCTGGAAGAGCACTCAATGCTCTTAACCACTGAGCCATCTATCCAGATCCCATCCAAAACCTTCTAATAAGCAAATAGTCCATGTTAAAGGTGGTGATGCTCATATACTTGTAGTGACATTGCTAAGTTTATTGAGAGGGCATTTTATGAGAGTCAAGAATGTTGCAATGTAGAAACTTAATCCATATTCCACATGTCTATGAGGAGCAAAAAGTCAAACTATAGATGCAATATGGGAACTTTTCATTTGTTATTCTTTTTTTTTTTTGTTTCTTTTGGTTTTTTGTTATATGTTTTTTGAGACAGGGTTTCTCTGTATAGCTCTGGATGTCCTGGAACTCTGTAGACCAGGCTGGCCTCGAACTCAGAAATCCGCCTGCCTCTGCTTACCGAGTGCTGGGATTAAAGGCGTGCACCACCATGCCTGGCTCTTGTTAGTCTTCTTTAAATATATATATTATGTGTCACAATAGATAAAAGCCGTGTGAACATAGGAAAATTGAAAGAAGCAATGTCCCTGTTTCTGTCCCAAAACAATGAGAAGATATGTAGTATTCTACCTTTGGTAGACTATCTGAATATGATACAAGTTTGCAATTACTTGGTTTTCTGAGGTTACAGGGAATATACCCAAAGTCCCACTGCAGAAAATATCTAAGATACTAGGTATTTGGCAATTCTTCTCTTTGTCCTGGTTCACTTTGCAAATGTGGTTTGACTCATACTATATGAAAAATTATGAATATAGTCAGTGTGGTAAGGCTTTGAGTTGTCCCATTGTTCTTCACATATGCAAAATACATCATATAAAAATCTTATCTACAGAAAAGATTTTATAAATGTGAGCCATGTAATAAATGCTCTTACCATGATAGATTTCTTCAAAAAATGAGGGGGAACACCATGAACATAAACAAAATGATAAAACCTTAAGATCTGATTTATCTTTACCATTAGATCAAATTATAAAATTCATAAAACTGTTAAAACGTTTGAATATGGTGAAGCTTTAACATGTGCCAATTATCGTTACAGGCATGAAAGAATTCATATTGGAGAGAAACCCTATGAACGTAACCAATGTGGTAAAGCCTTTGCAAGTGACAATCATCTCCAAATACATAAAAGAACACATACTGGAGAGAAACCTTATGAATGCAATCAATGTGATAAAGCCTTTTCACAACAGAGTAGTCTACAATATCATAAAAGAACACATACTGGACAGAAACCTTATGAATGTAATCAGTGTGGTAAAGCCTTGTCATGTCAAAGAAGTCTCCAGTATCATAAAAGAACACATACTGGAGAGAAAACTTGTGAATGTAATCAATGTGGTAAAGCTTTTGTAAGACCCAGTCAACTCCAAAAACATAAAAGAACACATACTGGAGAGAAACCCTATGAATGTAATCAGTGTGGTAAAGCCTTCGCACATCACAATAATCTCCAATATCATAAAAGAACACATACTGGAGAGAAACCTTATGAATGTAATCAATGTGGTAAAGCCTTTGCGGTTCAGTATAGTCTCCAATATCATAAAAGAAGACATACTGGAGAGAAACCTTATCAATGTAATCAATGTGGTGAAACCTTTGCATTTCAGTATAGTCTTCAATACCATAAAAGTACACATACTGGAGAGAAACCTTATGAATGTAATCAATGTGGTAAAGCCTTTCCACATCACAATAATCTCCAAAACCATAAAAGAATACATACTGGAGAGAAACCTTATGAATGTAATCAATGTGGTAAAGCTTTTGCAAGAACCGGTCAACTCCAAACCCATAAAAGAACACATACTGGAGAGAAACCTCATGAGTGTAATCAATGTGGTAAAGCCTTTGCACTTCAGTATAATCTCCAAAAACATAAAAGAATACATACTGGAGAGAAACCTTATCAATGTAATCAATGTGGTAAAGCATTTTCACAACACAGTAGTCTTCAATATCATAAAAGGACGCATACTGGAGAGAAACCTTATGAGTGTAATCAATGTGGTAAAGCCTTTGCATGGCAGTATAGTCTCCAAATACATAAAAGAATACATACTGGAGAGAAACCTTATGAATGTAATCAATGTGGTAAAGCCTTTGCACATCACACTAGTCTCCAATATCATAAAAGAACACATACTGGAGAAAAACCTTATCAGTGTGATCAATGTGGTAAAGCCTTTGCACATCAAAATAATCTCCAGTATCATAAAAGAACACATACTGGAGAGAATCCTTATGAATGCAATCAATGTGGTAAAGGCTTTGCAAGTCACAGTCATCTCCAAGTACATGAAAGAACACATTTTAGAAAGAAACCTTAGCATGCAATCAATGCTGTAAAGACTTTGGATGTAAGACTAATCTCCAAAGACATAAAGGAACATATACTGGACAGAAACCTGATGAATGTAATCAATGTGGCAAAGCATTTGCAAGTCACAGTCATCTACAACGACATGAAAGAACAGAGGAGAGAAACCTGGCGATTGTTTACATATTGACATAAGGAGATACAAGTATGTATCAAATTGACAAGGGATGGATTGTGATTGCTACTCTTGGTTTCCAATATAAGATCTAAAATGAAAAGCATAGGTCCAGGCTTGGTGGTACATGCCCTTGAACCCTAGGAGATGAGCATCAAGAGATCTCTGAGTTAAGTCCATCCTGATACAGAACAAGTTTCAGGTGAAGAAACGCTTAGGTCTAGGCCTGTGGATATAGAACCTTGCAAATCTCTGAGTTCAAAGTCAATATATAGAGCAAGTTCCAGGACAGCCAAGCTGAGGCAGTAAAGGAGTTGGAGAACAGAAAACTGGTGATAATGCAATAGAAGAGGCCATGTTCCGGGCCTAGAAAGCAGCAGAACTCAGCAGCTTTGTCCATGTGGCTCTGACTTTAGTGGTAATAGAAGGGAGTACTGGAAAAATTGATGCTTGTTAGCTGTAGCTGAGAAATTAGAAGTGATGAAGAGACCAGCATCACTGAGGTGAAAGCTTCTAGGAAGTGTTTTTGAAGGCATGACAATGTTATGAGGAGCAGCTGAGGCTTGGACCCATGAAGCGAGCATAAGTGAGGCTATCAGTGAAGCCTAGTTGCAGCAGAAGAACTCAACATATTGAAGATTCCAGTCCCATGGGATGAGCAGAAAGAACAACCGCAGTAGAGTGGAGTCAACCAGAGCTTAGAGTGATACAGAGGGCAGAGCTGGAGAAGTCACCTTATCTCTTTGGAGGAGTGCAGAAGATCGTGTGTGGATCCAAGACATTGGAACAAGAAACTGTAACTCTGAGGTTACTGTGGAGACCCCAAGATCTTTGAGATGCCAGAGCTGTGGGGTACCTACTCAGGAAAACCAGCCAAAGAAAGAATTGTGCTGCAGTGAACAAAGCAGAAAAGAGTTGGAGATCTGAACAATGCTTTAACATCAGACATGGAAATGCATTTTGGAGATTTCTAAGCTGGCTTTTGGTTTTGTTTTGGTCTGATATTTCCTCATGATGACATTTAGGAATGGTGAAGTCTATGTTGTGAAGTTGGAAGTACATGATCTGTTTTTATTTTCTTTTTTAGAGGATTACAGTTACATGATTGGATGAATCTCAGGAGAGACTTTGAACTTTGGACTTTTAACATTTTTGAGACTGGTATAGACGATGGGGACTTTTGAAGTTGGACCTCGTGTATTTTTCATTATGCCATGTTTAAGTATGGTCGCCATACATTCCTGTACTCCAACATGCTATGGGGTGCCAGTGAGTGGAATGGGGGAGATGGAATTTGCTTGTCACAAGGAATGGCTTTATTCAGAGGTGTGACCTTGTTGGAGGAAGTGGATCTCTCTGGGGGTGGACTTTGAAGCTCCACCAAGTGCAAAATAGACCCTCCTGCTCCCTCCCTGGAAGACAGTTTCTTCCTGGCTGCATTTGGATCAAAGTGCAGAACTTTCAGCTCCTTTTCCAGCATCATGTCTGCCTGCATGCTGCCATGCTTCCTGCTATGTTGAAAATGGACTAAACCTCTAAAACTGTAAGCCAGCCCCAATTAAAGGTTTGCTTTTATGAGAGTTGCCTTGGTCATGATGTCTATTCCTAGCAATGGAAACACTAAGACAGAAACCTTGTGAGTGTATTCAATATTGTGAAGCCTTTTCACAATTCTGTAGGCTTCATCATCCCGAAAGAATATGTACTGGCTCCAGACAGTGGTGGTGCATGCCTTTAATCCCAGCACTTGGGAGGCAGAGGCAGGCAGATTTCTGAGTTCGAGACCAGCTCGGTCTACAGAGTGAGTTCCAGGACAGCCAGGGCTACACAGAGAAACCCTGTCTTGAAAAACCAAACAAACAAACAAACAAAGATATAATAAATAAACAAATCCTTTTAAAAAATGAGAAACACAATAAATATCTTTTGGGCTTTATGTAATGATATTTCGAATGGTTTGACAGGGATGGATTTAAAGGAAATAGAGACCTTATCATTTACTGGTATTGCCATATTTATTATCTTAATTTACTATGTCTTCTCAAAAGACAGGGCCCTAGAAAAAAAATTCCTTGTCCTAGAAAAGAGATTACAAGTAGTGCTTGAACTAAAGATTGAGGATTTTATTGGTCAAAAAAAAAAAAAAAAAAAAAAACAAAGTCTAGTGAATAATTTACTAAAGCTAGCAAATCAAAAGGCAGATGCTGCAATATTAGAATTACAACATAAAGAGAAGCAGGGCTTAGAACAGAAGATACAGGAATTATAGAACAGCATGAACAACAGAAAGAGAAGTTTAAGACTTGGCAATGTGGCCTAGAGGAAACACTAGAATTGGAGACACAGGAAATTATAGATCAGAATAAGAAACAGAAAGATGAAAATGAAGGTGGGAGACTGGAGGTGGAAAATATGCTAGAACAATGGATGCAGCAGCTCACAAATCAGACTGAGCAGCAGAGAGAAATTAAGGATTGGGAGCAAGACAGGGAGAATAACCTTTTTAAATTAATCAATCAAAACAAAATGGACAGCAAACTATCAGAATTGCAATATAAAGAAAAAGTCAAAATGTGGAGGCAGAACCTTCAACCTAGAACAAAGGAACTCAAGAAACAGGAAGAGCAACAATAGGAGAGATATGAAGTGTGATCACAGACATTAAGGGAGGAATTTAAATTTCAATTAAGGAAAATACTCAGGTAGAGACAGAAGATAAAATTAGAGAAAGCCAAACAAAGGTTATTAGAAAACAAACTTTAGTCTTATCTGGGTAATATACAACAAAGACCTCCAGATGATGATTTTCTACAGAGTTATTAGGAATTTGAATGGCAACCCGTGGTTATATTAGAACTGAAAAAATTTAAGGAAAGTGTCACTAATTTTGGAATGCATTTGCCATTTGTAAAACAAATACTGACTTCTTGGGCTGTTAAAAGTAGGATAATCCCCCAAGACAGTAAAGATATGTCAAGAGAAATATTAGAACCTGCTACAAATTTACAATGGTGCACATGGTGGAGAGACATGGTGAGGGAGATAGTATGACAAAATAGAACCAGGCGTAGAAAGATTTCCACAGACCAACTGCTTGGTGAAGGTCATTATGCTGAGGTAGATGTACAGGTTGTATATGATGAAGAAACTCTGCCATTGTGTTGATTGTCAGCCTTAAAGGACTGGAACAAAGTCGCAGATTCAAGGAAGAGTTGAACCATTAACTCAAGTCATACAAGGTCCAAAAGGAACCTTCCCTGATTTTTTTTTTAACAAAGGCTAACCTCAGCTATGAAAAGGAGTATATCAGATTCAGCAGCAAGAAAGGCAATAATTGTGTCTTTAAACTTTGAAAATACAAATGCTAAATGCGGGAAAATAATCAGACCACTGAGGGCAAGGTCAATATCGATAGATGAGTGGATTAGACATACAGCTGATGTTGGAACTTGTTCACCTGATATGACTGTAATAGGAAAAGCTGCCACTAGACACCTAGAGATGACCCAAGATTTCAAATGTTTAAATGTGATGAGTGGGTTCATCTCAGACATGACTGCAGGAAAAACCAAAGTAATAACCAAAAGAGGGCCTAAGCCTTCTGGAATATGTCAAAGATGTGGCAAAGGCCAGCATTTGACTAGGGAATATAGAGCAACAACAGACAAACGGGGCATACCCTGCCAAAAAACTCCCAGGGTGGCCTCCCACAGGCCCCAGTGCCAGGCAGGGAGAGGTCTCTTCCTCAGTACAATTAAATGTCACTGCTTCAAAAACAAATGTTCTGAGACAAGATTGAGGCAAGTTCTATAGACAATTCAAGAGGTCTCAAAGGGAGCCAAAACCGAATATTTTGGCAAACTTCTATAGAGGATCAAAGGCCAAAACTAAGAATACTAGTAAACAATATTGAGATTGAAGGAATGGTTGACACTGGAGCAGATGTCACCATTTTCTTTCCAAAACCTTGGCCTACAAGTTGACCATTTCAAGAAGTAGACATCCAATTTAAGAAGTTGGGACCTTATCCCACATAAAGCAAAGCACCAGATGGCTTAAATGTATAGGACCATAAGGTTAGGTAGGAAAATTGAGGCCATATGTGGCTGATATAGCCATTAACTTATGGGGAAGAAATCTATTACAGCAGTGGAAAACCCAGGTTAATATCCCTTCAGTTTCAGTGTCTGGCCATGAAACCCATCAGGCTCCTAATAAAAATTCTAAATTATGGAACGTTATCAAAGACAGTTACAGATTGTCCAAGCTGTCCGTAAATAAGACACAGCAAAGGCTGAAATTTAGCTCTACCCCAAGGATCCACTGCTGCCAAGACACCAACAGCCTTATCACTAAGGTGATTGACTGACCAACCCATTTGCATTGATCAATGGTCTAAGACAAAAGAAAAACTACAGGCATTAGAACAGCTAATGCAGGAGCAACTGGAGGCTCAGCATATAGAGGAGTCTACCAGTCCTTGGAATTCTCCAGTATTTGTCATTTAAAAAAATTCTGGCAAATGGAGAATGTTGACAGATCTCAGGCCAATTAATAAGATTATTCAGCCAATAGGTTCCTTGAAGCCTAGGATCCCATTGCCTTCCTTCTTGCCTAAGGAATGGCCTATAATAGTGATTGATCTGAAAAATTGTTTTTTTTTTGTTTTACAATTCCTCTACATAATAAAAGGTTTGCTTTCTCAGTACCTACCTTCAATAGAGTTTGTCCAATACAAAGATATCATTGGAAAGTCCTGCCACAAAGAATATAAAATAGTTCTACCGTGTGTCAATATTTTGTACAACAGCCATTGGATATGATTAAAAAACAGTTTCCCCAATCTATTATTTATCATTATATGGATGACATCTTATTGCCTGATACATATAAAAACAAAAAACAAAAACCATGCCTTGCTGGGAATTACAAATCAACCCTGAAAAGATACAAAGAGGAGATTCTCTAAATTATCTAGAGTATAAAATAAGTCTGCAAAAGGTTAGGCCCCAAAAGGTACAAATCAGAAGAAACCAATTAAGGACCCTTAATGATTTTCAGAAGCTACTGGAGATATCAACTGACTGAGGCCTGCGATTGGCTTGGCCACTCAAGAGCTAAGCAATTTATTTCAAACTTACGAAGTGATGAAGATTTAAATAGCCCAAGGAAACTATCAGCTGAGGCCGAGGAGTTAGCTTTGGTAGAAAGGAAACTACAGGATACACGTCTAGATCGTATTGATCCAATGGTGGCCTCCATCTTAGTTATCTTACCTCCTACTCATTCTTCTACAGGAATTCTTATGCAGAAGGAAGATTATGACTTAGAATGGATATTTTTAGCACATAAACAAAGTCAGAAATTTAAAACCTACATTGAGAAGGTCTCTGAATTGATACTAAAAGGCAAAATGAGACTTTGACAATTAGTTGGAATGGATCTGGCTGAAATGGTGGTATCTTTTACTAAGGTAGAAATGGTCTCATTATTATAGGTACAAGATGAACATTGGCAAAGAGCATGCAGTAACTTCTTGGGAGAAATTAACAACAGGTACGCTAAAAGCAAGCAGCTTCTGTTCATAAAAAGAACTAATTGGATTCTCTCTCATATAATAAAGGGAGCTCCAATATCTAGAGCCCCTACATTTTATACTGATGCCAGTAAATCAGGAAAGGCAGGATATAAATCAGAAGATGTAAATAAGGTGGCTGAGAGTCCCTATAAGTCAGTTCAAAAATCTGAATTATATGCAGTAATCATGGTGGTGTCAGATTCTCAAGAGTCTTTTAATTACAGATGGTTGTGAGCCACCATATGGTTGCTGGGATTTGAACTCGGGACCTCTGGAAGAGTAGTCAGTGTTCTTTTTTTTGTTTTGTTTTTTGAGACAGGGTTTCTCTGTAAAGCCCTGGCTGTCCTGGAACTCACTTTGTAGACCAGGCTGGCCTCGAACTCAGAAATCTGCCTGCCTCTGCCTCCCAAGTGCTAGGATTAAAGGCATGCACCAACACGCCCAGCGCAGTCAGTGTTCTTAACTGCTGAGACATCACTCCAACCCTCCTTTGGTGTGTCTGAAGACAGCTACAGTGTACTTACATATAATAAGTAAATAAATATTTTAAAAAAGAGTCTCTTAATATGGTAACTGACTATCAATATGCAGAAAGGGTTGTTTTACACTGCTGAACTTATTCAGGATGATTCTGAATTGACTTCACTATTTATTCAGCTACAACACATGATCAGAAATAGGAGTTATCCACTATATCTAACACACATAAGATCCTACTCAGGTCTGTCAGGCTCTCTGGTGCAAGGTAATAATGAAATTGACAAAGCTATTGATAAGAAGTGTACTAGAGGCTTCAGAATTCCGTAAAAAAAAACACTATGTGAACAGCAAAGGTTTAAAGAAAGAATTCTCTATCACTTGGCAACAAGCCAAGGAAATAGTGAGGAAATGTCCTACTTGCTCACTATATAACCAAACTCTAATCCCTACAGGAATTAACCCTAAGAGTACCCAAAGAGGGCTGGCAAGATGGCTCAGCGGGTAAGAGCACTGACTGCTCTTCTGAAGGTCCTGAGTTCAAATCCCAGCAACCACATGGAGGCTCACAACCATCCATGATGAGATCAGACACCCTCTTCTGGTGTGTCTGAAGACAGCTACAATGTACTTAGATATAATAATAAATAAATCTTTGGGCCTGAGTGAGAGGGGGCCAGAGGGAGCAGAGGTCCTGAATTCAATTCCCAGCAACAACATGATGGCTCACAACCATCTATACAGTATACAGTGTCTTCATATACATTAAATAAATAAATAAATAAATAAATAAATAAATAAATAAATAAATAAATAAATCTTTAAAAAAAAAAGAGTACCCAAAGAAATGATATTTGGCAAATGGATGTCTTCTATTTTACAGAGTTTGGTGACCTGAAATATGTGCACCATACTATACACACACATTCACAATTTCTTTTTTTCTTTACTTTTCCTTTTTTTTTTTTAACTCTTTTACTTTTTTAAAATATTTTTTTTCTTTTTTTTATTAGATATTTTCTTTATTTGAAATGTTCTCTGCTTTCCTGGTTTCCCCTCCGAAAAACCCCCTCCCATACCTCCTCCCCTGCTCACCAAACCACTCACTCCCACTTCCCTGTCCTGGCATTACCCTATACTGGGACATCGAGCCTTCACAAGATCAAGGGCCTCTCCTCCCTGTCCAACAGGGCCATCCTATGCTACATATGCACTGGAGCCATGGGTCCCTCCATGTGTACTCTTTGGTTGGTGGTTTAGTTCCTAGGAGCTCTGGGGGTACTGGTTGGTTCATATTGTTATATCTCCTATGGGTCTGCAAACCCCTTCAGCTCCTTTGGTCCTTTCTCTAGCTCTTCCATTGGAAACCCTGTGCTAAGTCCAATGGTTGGCTGAGAGATTCCACCTCTGTATTCGTCAGGCTCTGGCAGAGCCTCTCAGGAGATAGCAATATCAGGCTCCTATCAGCAAACACTTGCTGGCATCCACAATAGTGTCTGGGTTTGGTGACTATATGAGATGGATCCCCAGGTAGGGCAGTCTCTGGATGGCCTTTCCTTCAGTCTCTGCTCCACACTTTGTCTCTGTATCTCCTCTCATGGGTATTTTGTTTCCCCTTCTAAGAAGAACCAAAGTATCTACACTTTGGTCTTCCTTGTTCTTGAGCTTCATGTGGTCTGTGAATTGTATCTTGGGTATTCCAAGCTTTTGGGCTAATATCCACTTATCAGTGAGTGCATACCATGTTTATTCTTTTGTGATTGGGTTCATATTCAGTATGATATTTTCTAAATATATCCATTTGCATAAGAATTTCATGAAGTCATTGTTTTTAATAGCTGAGTAGTATTCCATTGTGTAAATGTACCACATTTTCTGTATCTATTCCTCTGTTGAGGGACATTTATATTCTTTCCAGCTCCTGCTATTACAAATAAGGCTGCTATGAACATAGTGGAGCATGTATCCTTATTAAAAGTTGGAGCATATTCTGGGTGTATGCCCAGGAGTGGTATTGCTGGATCCTCAGGTATTACTATGTCCAATTTTCTGAGCAACCACCAAACTGATTTCCAGAGTGGTTGTACCAGCTTGCAATCCCACCAACAATGGAGGAATGCTCATCTTTCTCCACATCCTTGCCAGCATCTGCGGTCACCTGAGTTTTTGATTTTAGCCATTCTGACTGGAGTGAGATGGAATCTCAGGGTTGTTTTGATCTTCATTTCCCTGATGACTAAGGATGTTGAACATTTCTTTAGGTGTTTCTCAGCCATTTGGTATTCCTCAGTTGCGAATTCTTTGTTTGGCTCTATACTCCATTTTAAAAATAGGATTATTTGGTTCTCTGGAGTTTAACTTCTTGAGTTCTTTGTATATATTGGGTATTAGCCCTCTATTGGATGTAGGGCTGGTAAAGATCTTTTCCCAATCTGTTAGTTGCCATTTTGTCCTATTGACAGTGTCCTTTACCTTACAGAAGCTTTGTGATTTATGAGGTCCCACTTGTCAATTCTTGATCTTAAAGCATAAACTATTGGTGTTCTGTTCAGGAATTTTTCCTCTGTGCCCATATAGTCAAGGCTCTTCCCAATTAATTAATTAATTAATTTATTTATTTATTTATGTTTTTTGAGACAGGGTTTCTCTGTATAGCCATGGCTGTCCTGGAACTCACTTTGTAGACCAGGTTGGCCTTGATCTCAGAAAAACCCAATTTTATTTTCTATTAGTTTCAGTGTATCTGGTTTTATGTGGAGGTCCTTGATCCACATTGATTTACATTCTTCTGCATGCTAACTGCCAGTTGAACTAGCACCATTTGTTGAAAAATGCTGTCTTTTTTCCACTGGATGGTTTTTAGCTCCTTTGTCAAAGATCAAGTGACCATAGGTGTGTGGGTTCATTTCTGGGTCTTAAATTCTATTCCATTGATCTACCTGCCTGTCACTGTACCAGTACCATGCAGTTTTTATCAGAATTGCTCTATAGTACAGCTTGAGGTCTGGGATTGTGATTCCCGCAGAAGTTCTTTTATTGTTGAGACTAGTTTTTACTATCCTGGGGTTTTTGTTCTTCCAGAAGAATTTGCAAATTGATCTTTTTAACTCTATGAAGAATTTAGTTGGAATTTTGATGGGGATTGCATTGAATCTGTAGATTGCTTTGGGCAAGTTGGCCATTTTTAACTACATTAATCCTACCAATCCATGAGCATGGGAGATCTTTCCATTTTCTGAGATGTTCAGTTTCTTTCTTCAGAGACTTGAAGTTCTTGTCATACAGATCTTTCACTTGCTTAGTTAGAGTCACATTAAGATATGTTGTATTATTTGTGACTATTGTGAAAGGTGTTGTTTCCCTAACTTCTTCCTCAACTTGTTTATCCTTTAAGTAGAGAAATGCCACTAATTTGTTTGAGTTAATTTTATATCCAGCCACTTTGCTGAAGATGTTTATCTGGTTTAGTTCTCTGGTGGAATTTTTGGGGTCACTTAATATACTATCATATCATCTGCAAATAGTGATATTTTTACTTCTTCCTTTCCAATTTGTATCCTCTTAATTTCCTTTTGTTGTCTAAATGCTCTGGTTAAGACTTCAAGTACTATATTGAATAGGTAGGGAGAAAGTGGGCAGCCTTGTCTAGTCTAGCATTTATGAGATGTGATTTTAAATCCAAGTCTTGTTTTTCCAGTGTGTTGGGGTATTCAGGACTTGCTGTGGTGGGAGAACTGGGTTCTGATGATGCCAAGTAGCCTTGGTTTCTGTTGGTAAGGTTCTTGCACTTGCCTTTTGCCATCTGGTTATCTCTGGTGTTAGTTGGTCTTGCTGTTTCTGGCTGGAGCTTGTCCTTTCTGTGGGCCTGCAAGTCTGTGTCAGCACTCCTGGCAAGACCAGGTTTGTGTTGTGCAGGGCTTTGGTGTGGAGGGCTGTGGAACAGCCTTAGCTCACAGGTGCAGATGGAGACAGGAAGGATCCTGTCCCAGCTGCTCCACTGTTCCTGTACCCTGTGCATTCCTGGCTGGTTCTGCTTTGGACAGTTATTGGAGAGAAAGTGGTGATAGGATCAGAGATGAGGAGTACACAAGATCTGTGGAAATACAGGAAGTAACTGGGACCAGCGGGACCCAGGCATGCAGGAACTCCACCAGACCAGTGGCACTGGTTCCTTCCAGTCTGTTCGGCCCAAGTGCCCTGAGCAGACCTTGGGTGCAAACTCCACAGCCAGTCCCACAACACCCAGAGGAAGCTCCACTCCCAGATACTCTAACATGCCCAGGATCACAGGATCCTAGGAGCTTGCTCATACCAGGATCTCAGGGTCCCAGAGGCAGCTTAACTCCCAGAAACTTTGACACACCCAGGATCTCAGGATTACAGGATCCCAGAACCACAGGATCACAAAGACAGCTTGACTCTGAGGAGTTCTGACACAACCAGGATCACAGGAAGGACAGTCAGACATAGCCAGGTCAGGTAGCACTAGAGATAACCAAATGGGGAGAGGCAAATGTAACAACTTAAGCAACAGAAACCAAGGTTACTTGGTATCATCAGAACCCAATTCTCCCACCATAGCAAGTCCTGGATACCCAACACACCTGAAAAGCAAGATTCAGATCTAAAATCACTTCTCATGATGATGATAGAGGACTTTAAGAAAGACATAAATAACTCTCTTAAAGAAATACAGGAGAACACAGGTAAACAGGTAGAATCCCTTAAAGAGGAAATACAAAAATCCCTTAAAGAATTACAGGAAAACACAATCAAACAGGTGAAGGAATTGAACAAAACCATCCAGAATCTAAAAATGGAAGTATAAATAATAAAGAAATCACAAGGGGAGACAACCCTGGAGTTAGAAAACTTAGGAAAGAGATCAGGAGTCATATATGTAAGCATCACCAACAGAATACAAGAGAGAGAGAAGAGAGAACCTCAGGTGCAGAAGATACCATAGAAAACATTGACACAAAGAAAATGCAAAAAGCAAAAAAAGGTCCTAACCCAAAGTATCCAGGAAATCCAGGACACAATGAGAAGACCAAACCTAAGGATTATAGGTATAGAAGGGTATGAAGATTCCTAACTTAAAGGACCAGTAAATATCTTCAACAAAAGTATAGAAGAAATCTTCCCTAACCTAAAGAGATGCCCATGAACATATAAAAAGCCTACAGAACTTCAAATAGATTGGATCAGAAAAGAAGTTCCTCCTGTCATGTAATAATCAAAACACCAAATGCAAATAATAATAATAATAATAATAATAATAATAATTTTAAAAGCAGTAAGGAAAAAAAGTCAAGTAACATATAAAAGCAGGCCTATCAGAATTACACCAGACTTCTCAACAGAGACTATGAAAGCTAGAAGACCCTGGGCAGATGTCATACAGATCCTAAGAGGATACAAATGCCAGCCCAGGCTACTATACCCAGCAAAACTCTCAATTACCATAGATGGAGAAAACAAGATATTCCATGACAAAACCAAATTTACACAATCTTTCCACAAATCCAGCTCTACAAAGGATAATAGATGGAAAACACCAACACAAGGAGTGAAACTACACCCTAGAAAAAGCAAGAAAGTAATCTTTCAACAAACCCACACAAACATAATTCCACCTCTAACAACAAAAATAACAGGAAGCAACAATTACTTTTCCCTAATATCTCTTAATATGAAAAATAATATTGCCAGCACATCCTAGTCAATTGAAACTCAAAACTATGAGGAATTATAAATTTGTTGGCTATTATCCAGTGGTCTCTTTAATTTGGTAATTGGAGAAATAGGTCCAATATTGTACAGTCCATATACACTTTCTGCTTGTTTGTATGTGACAGTGTCTTGCTGTGTGCCACATAATGGTCTTGAAATGATGCTTCTCCTGTCTCAGCCTCTCAAATGAAGATGCTTCATTTAAAGACTTGCTTCCAGAAGTTTTCCAGAACAGGTAGTTGCCTATCCTGCCTTTCAGACTGTCATAGTCAAGATGTCAGCTAAGCAATGAACTTTTTCAGCACATAGTGACTGGAAGACAAATGATGCCAATAGCTTTCCTTTGACAAAGCCAACTTTCCTATTTCTCTTTGGGCCCCCAGAGGTGAATTCTTTGCACCGATTAAGCTGGAAGCAGACAAAAGAAGATCATTGTCCCAGTACCTTATGTTGGGGTGGACGGTTCTGATTATTTTATGAATTATAGATATGTTGTCATTTAAGAGATAGTTTACAATGTAGCTTCGAACATGGAGGGAACTAGAGAGCTTAAACTAGGGGATTTCTATCTTTGCTTTCCTCTTCTCTATCCTTCCTTCTTAGGTAAAAGGAAAGGGATGGGAAAGAAAGGCGGGATATGGTAATATCATAGAAAGTATAGAAATAGAAAAATAGGGATAGGCTAGCAAATTTACTCTTAAGCAAAACAATACATAGCTATATCTTACATTAGTACAGAATTTATTTGATATAAATTTAAGGTTTTCATTGGTATGAATTTCTTTTTTAAATTTTTTTCCAATTTTTATTAGATATTTTCTTCATTTACATTTCAAATGCTATCTCGAAAGTCCCCTATACCCTCCCCCACCCCCCACCCTGCTCCCCTACCCCCCACTTCCACATCTTGGCCCTGACATTCCCCTGTACTGGGGCATATAAAGTTTTCATGACCAAGGGGCCTCTCTTCTCAATGATGGCCAACTAGGCCATCTTCTGATACATATGCAGCTAGAGACATGAGTTCTAGGGGTACTGGTTAGTTCATATTGTTCTTCCACCCATAGGGTTGGAGACCCCCTTCAGTTCCTTGGGTACTTTCTCTAGCTCCTCCATTGGGAACCGTGTGTTCCATCTAATAGGTGACTGTGAGCATCCACTTCTGTGTTTGCCAGGCACTGGCATAGCCTCACACGAGACTGCTATACCAGGGTCCTTTCAGCAATATCTTACTGGCGTATGCAATAGTGTCTGCGTTTGGTGACTGATTATGGGATGGATCCCCGGCTGCAGCAGTCACTGGTTGGTCCATCCTTTTGTCTCAGCTCCACACTTGATCTCTGTAACTCCTTCAATGCGTGCTTTGTTCCTAATTCTAAGAAGGGGCGAAGTGTCCACACTTTGGTCTTCATTCTTCTTGAGTTTCGTGTGTTTCGCAAATTGTATCTTGGGTAATCTAAGTTTCTGGGCTAATATCCACTTATCAGTGGCCTCGAACTCAGAAATCCGCCTGCCTCTGCCTCCTGAGTGCTGGGATTAAAGGCGTGTGCCACCATGCCCAGCTGCAGCCTTATTTATAATATCCAGAAGGTAGAAACAACCCAGATGTCTCTCAACAGAGGGATGGATACAGAAAATGTGGTACATTTATACAATAGAGTACTCAGCTATTAAAAACAATAACTTCATGAAATTCTTAGGCACATGTATGGAACTAGAAAATATCTTCCGGAGTGAGGTAACCCAGTCACAAAAGAACACATATGTACAATATGTACTTACTGATAAGTGGATGTTATCCAAAAAGCTCAGAATACCCATGATACTACTCACAGACCATATGAAGCCCAAGAAGAAGGAAGAGCAAAGTAATCATTAATCGAGGGAGAGGGAAGGAGGGAGCTGGGAGGGAGAGAGGAGTGGGAGGGAAAGTGGGCAGAATCAGTGTGGGAGGAGATGAGGGGGGAGAAGTGAAGAGGGTCAAGAATTTGAACTGAGGTGTGTATCACTGGGAGATGGGGAACTGGGGTAGCTGCTAGAAAGTCCCAGATCCTAGAGATGCAAAATATTCCTAGGACCCAAAAAGGATGACATTAGCTAAAATACCCAATAAAGAGGAGACAGAACCTATAGATTCCATATCCAGTAGTTAGTGTCAGCCCCCAGTTGAGGGATGGTACTATCCACCTATTTCAAAAATATTAACACAGAATTGCTCCTGTTTAAAGGAAATGAGGGACAAAGAGTGGAGCAGAGACTGAAGGTCATCCAGAAACTGTTCCACCTAGGTATCCATCCCATTTACAGACACCAAACCCAGACATCATTGCAGATGCCAAGAAGAGCTTCCTGACAAGAGCCTGATATAGCAGTCTCCTGAGAGGTCCTGCCAAAGCCTGACCAATACAGATGGGGATGCTTGAAGCCAATCATCTGACTGAACACAGGGACCCCAATGGAGGAGTTGAAGGAAGTACTAAAGGAGCTGAAGGAATTTGCAACCCCATAAGAAGAACATCAACCAACCAGACCTCCCAGAGCTCCCAGGGGCTAATCCACCTACCAATGAGTACACATATAGGGACCCATGGCTCCAAGTTGCATATGTAGCTTATCAGGAATCAGTTGGAGGAGAGGCCATTGGTCCTGTGGAAGATCGATGTCTAAGAATAGGGGAATGCTAGGGTGGCTGGGTGGGCGAGCACCCTCATGGAAGCAATGGGGGATGGGATTGTGGGTTTGAGGAGCAGAAACTGGGAGGTGGGGATAACATTTGAAATGTAAATAAAATAACAGGAACAAAAAAAAAAATCTCAGAAAAAGGAAGCAACTTTTTTCCTAGTGGACCACTAAGGACGATAGCTTTGATGTGGGTCTTCTTTCTCCTTGGGTGGTTGTTAGCCACCTAACAGTGAATACAAAAGGAGTAACCATGGCAGACAGGCTAGAGATGGTTGCATTATAGAATGATCTCCTGAGACCAGTGAAGTGTCAAGTCAACTTTATTGTTCCACCAATAGGGTATAAAAGGGAATTTAGGGGTCAGGTGGAAAGGGTTAATTGGTCATACTACTATACCTAATTATCGTGTGGGCAGGAAGCCAGAGTGGGGTTTTGGTTTATTGTTTGTTTACTAAGTATCTTCAAGAAAATCTAGTTGATTATGTTAATTTTCCATGCTACAATAAGCATCTATGAGTAGGCATATGGTTTTAAGCTACAATAACCAGAAATAGTAGGTAAAACAAATAATTAAGAAAGGGTTTAATTACATTCATACATCTCAATGAATTCACTTTGTAGTTCTACAAATTAAAAAAGAACATATTTATCTGTAGTTACTCAGTGTTTGGAGACTGGTTGCTTTGATGACATCCTCAATCTCAGAAAGCAGAGCTAAAAAACCAGGAAATACTCAAATCCTTTCATGAGTTTCTAAAATTTCCTCTCACAGACTTGTGGGAAATGTAGTCTCGCATGGTGTGACGTCACAAACAAGAGCCCTGGAAATGCAGCTTTGGCATTCCTTGTGTGCACCTAGGTCGCAAGGACATTCCCTAGAGTTCGGTCCTGTTTGTTCGCTGGTCTACAAACTTGGGTTTGGATTATTTGAGGAGTCCTACACGCCGGAAGCATTCTGCAGGTTGGACAGGGAGGGAGGCGTGGGTGGATCTAAGGCAGATAGAACTTGTTCTGAAGGGTTTTGCGACCTAGGCTGGGTTACCGGGTCAGGATGGAGAGAGGATGGTTGAAACAGTGCTTTCAATGTTCACTCTATTAGAATGTAGTGTGCTGCCATTTGTCTTCCATGTGCTTTTAAGATGGCTCGGGTAGAGTCCGGGATTGTCCCACCCCCACCCCTCAAATCATCCATGGGGCTCTGTTAGCTGACCACCTGATCTTGG
Organism: Mus minutoides; assembly: GCA_902729485.2. Lineage (NCBI taxonomy): Eukaryota > Metazoa > Chordata > Mammalia > Rodentia > Muridae > Mus > Mus minutoides. The sequence continues at coordinate 1,401,733 of LR749504.1, read as the reverse complement.
GAAGTGTAATAAAGTGAGCTCAATTTCTAGCTTTGCCATGGAAAGATCATGTTACCAGCTTAAGGAGACTTACATGACTGTTGTGAGATTTTTGTCATTTTAACCAAGTGTGGTCTCTAGCCTGCCTAGTACTCTTTAACAGTTTATTAAAGAAAAAAAATTTAGAGGCGGGGGACAGAGTTCTGTGGGGGAAGATATATTGGAAAGTCATTACATTTTCTGTGGAATAAGTCATTACAGATTTTAAAAGGGACCCCTTGGAGATTAAATAACCCAGGTACATTACCACTCTGACACGAACCTTCAAAGCAACCCTTCCATATAGAGATACAAATCCCAGAAAGAAGACCACCTTAGATTTGCTTAGTCCAGTCAATCGTTGATGGCTCAGAGGTTAAGAGCACTAACCGCTCTTCCAGAGGTCCCGAGTTCAATTCCCAGCAACCACATGGTGGCTCACAACCATCTGTAACGGGATATGATGCCCTCTTCTGGAGTGTCTGAAGACAGCTACAGTGTAGTGTACTCCTATAAATAAAATAAATCTTAAAAAAAAAAAAAAGGTCCTACGCTCTAGAGTGAAAACAAATACCTATGAGGGGCTGTGTGATGTTGGAAGCTTTGGAGCAGTTCTCAGGAGAGTTGTGTTGTGCATAATATTAGGGATTATTACTAAAGTTAGAGGAGACTAAGGGGGGAAGAGGCGCATCACCTGACATACCTGATAAACTGTCTACATCTCTACTCAGATTTCTTTTCTTCCATCTACCCACATTATCTACAGAGTCTAAGCTCTCAACTCTATCACTTAATGTGGCATCTAATGCACTGATGCTCCATGTGCATGACAGTTCTTCCTGGAAGATGTGCCAATATATTTATTATACTTTGTCTGAAAGGTGAAAATCAATTAAAAGAGATCTGACTTGCTCAGGGTTTCAGGATTTGTGGGTACTAAACTCCTAATGTCTTGTTCTGGTTTTTACTATTTTGCCACTTTTAATTAAGGCACACCATGTTCATTTGTTATGAGTGCTCTTTATTGCATTAAAGTCTGCTTAGAACAAGTATGTGCTTTTAACCACCTTATCTTAAATACCAATATTTTTGTGGATTATATAAATTTTATAAGAAAAATAACCCAGACACTTCTCATTGGCTTCTCTGATACTCAGGAAAATACTACTAGTCTATGAAACATTATTTAAAATAGAAAAAGTATATTGCCTGATGCATATGCAGAAAACTGTTTTCTTAAAATCTATTACAGTAACATTAAGTTAAAAACACTTTTTATGTTTTTGGTTTTTACATAAGTAAAATTTGTGGTGCATGCCTGACAGCAAGGCGTTTGGTTGGTAGAGGCAGGAGAATCAGAACTTCAAGATCATCCTTAGCAGGGTCGAGGTATATAACTCCAGCATGTGCAAATTCCTGGGTTCAATCCCAAGCTCTGAAAAGACAAATAAACAAACAAACAAACAACAACAAACCAGCTACGGAAGGCTCAGTGGTAAATAAGGAAGTAGACCTTGGAGGCTTGCTTTAGGAATATAAGGATTTTTAGCAAGGAAGAGGAAAGGGGATAAAGGAGCAAAACCTCAAAACCTTTTGTCTGCAGAATCATTGTCTGTGATGATTGCCTCGCTTAGGCCCGCCAGCACCCCTCCTTCAGTGGTGGCAAGCATTTGTAATCCCACCCCTGGGCAGATGCAGACAGGTGAATCTCTCGGGCTTGCTGGCCAGCCAGCCATGCTCACTTCTCAGAGTTCCAGGCTAGTAAGCGACCTTGTCCCAAATAAAAGGTAGTTGATGCCTGAAGAAGGAGTTCTAAAGTCCTCTGGCTTCTGAGCACATGCATGCGTGGTGTGAGTGTGTGTGTGTGTGTGTGTGGTATGTGGTGTGGTGTATGTGTGTGTGCATGTGTATGTGTGTCTTTTACAATATACTTTAAGAATGTACTTTTTTTTAATGGCTTATACCGTCTGTCTTCACACCAGTAACCTAACAAAAGTTCATGCAGTTAACATTCATTGTCATTTTCAGATCTTGTGTAGGTGCTTAAGAAAGTCTTCTGGTTATATTTGTTGTATAATTTGAGAATATCTGCTTGGTATATTTCTGTTAAAGTCATTGAATTTTGGTGATGAGATATTTGTTTATATTTATTATGTAAAAAAAACCCAAATTTTGGTAGTTTAAAAATAAAAAGTTTTGTTTAGCATGCATTTTGCACTTTGCATTTTATTCATTTGACAGATCTGTTGGCTAGATCACAATGATGCTTTAGTCATCTGGTACCCTGACTTAGACTGGTTGGTTTAAGATGGTTTCCCTCATGTGTGTAGTAGTTTGTGCCTACCCTTGCCGAGGGCATGTGTTCTGGCCATGAAGTTCTACACACTATATCAATGCCCAATGGTATAACCAGCAATGGAAGAAAACATTTAAATCATATATTCTAATGTTTGTTTGAACAAACCTAATCAAAAGATGAAATATAGTTCATTGTTAGAACATATTGTCTGAGCATTCAGACACAGGTAGAACCAACACTGGATAACATTACTGGAAAATTATTTGTTAAGAAATCTATGTACATTTTCCCTATATTATCATGTGTTATAAGATACATACTTTCCATGATGTTTGGATAGATGTGTTACAGTGAGGTATAGAGTTCTGTGTAGAGTCAGTATATCAATAGAACAAAAGCACAATGTATTTCTATAATAGTCATAGAAAATATCCAGCCCATGAGACACTCTGGTGGCTAGTTTTATGACAACTTGACACAAGCTAGAGTTATCTGAAAGGAGGGAACCTGGATTGAGAAAATGCCTTCATAAGATATGATTATGAAGATTGATTGAGGAGGGAGAGCCAAATACAATTAGGTGGTGCCATCTCTGGGCTGGTGGTCCTAGGTTCTATTAAGAAAAAAAAAGAAAAAAGAAAAAAGCAGGCTCAGCAAGTCATGGCGAGCATGTCAGTAATCAGCAACCCGCAATGGCCTTTGCATCAGCTCCTGCTTCCAGGTTCCTGCCCTGTTTGAGTTCTTGTCTGACTTCCTTCAGTGATTAAACTATGATGTGTATGTGTAAGCCAAATAAACCCTTTCCTCACAACTTGCTTTCGGTCATGGTGTTTTATCACAGCAATAGTAACCCTATCTAGGACAGCCACCATACCTGGGCTAGGAAATTCTATTTTAGTGTCCTTGGGTTTCTTTTTGTTTTTGAGACAGGATCTTACTATGTAGCCCTGGCTGATCTGGAACTCTATGTAAACCAGACTGGTCTCAACTTCACAGATTCCCTCCCACCTCAGTCTTCCCAAGTGCTAGAATTATAGATATGCAAACGCCTCACTTAGTTGTTTGTTGAGACAGGGTCTTCTGGAGTTGAGGATAACCTTGAGTTTCTGATCCTTCCCAATTGCACATGTATGTAACCCTACCCCTTTCTTTTGTTTCTACCTGGATTTCATAGGTTTGTATTCTTTTTTTTAATTTAATCTAAGACATCAATCATGTTTCTACTCTGCGGTTTTCCTGACTGAAACAGCTCTCTAATTTTGCATTCTTTTCCCTTTCCTTATAGTTTGGATGCCTTTAATTAAAATTTTACTATTAGTATTAGTATTGTGTGTGTGAATGTGTATGTACATGCAAGATGTCTGTATGTGAGTTCAGCCATACACTTGCCACAGCGTGCATGTTGGAAGTCAGAGAACAACATTTGGAAGGTGGTACTTTCATTCCGCTGTGGGTTCCAGGGTTAGCACTCAGGTTGTCTGGTTTATGCAAAAACCACTTTTGGAGGTTTAAGTATACTTTGGGTATACTTTAAGGTTTTTTTTCTTTCTTTTTTAATTAATTTACTTTTATTGGAAAATATATTTTCAGACAATATAGTCTGATCATGATTTACCCTCACCCATTCCAGATCCTCCCTACCCATCCAACACTATACCATTTCTTTCTATCTTTAGAAAACAAGGCAAAGTCGGGCAGTGGTGGTGCATGCCTTTAATTCCAGCACTTGGGAGGCAAAGGCTGGTGGATTTCTGAGTTCAAAGCCAGCCTGGTCTACAGAGTGAGTTCCAGAACAGCCAGGGCTACACAGAGAAACCCTGTCTTGAAAAACAAAACAAAATAAAAACAATGAAACAACCTCACAGACACACACATACAAGACCCACAAAGACACTTTTCTACCTGTAATTCAGGCACTTGGAAAGCTGAAGATTACTGTAAGTTTGGGGCCACCAGGACTCTTATCCTTGAAAATACATACTTGTAAATACATTTTTCTTAACCAGTAGATAGTAAAAGATAAGGAAAAACTTTCAAAGTTAAGGTATGCTTCAAAAAATTGAATTAGTAATTTTCTGTTGCTGAAATAAAACATCACGACCAATAGCAACCTACAGAAGAAATATATTTTAAAGTACAATGCAAGAGAGATAAAAGTCCATTGTGGGGGAAGCATGGCAGCGGGAGTCAGAAGCTGAGAGATTACATCTTTACCATAAACATGAGGCAGAGAGAGTTTAACTGGATGTAGGGCAAAGCTATCTAATCCTAAAGCCTGCCCAGAGATGTGGTTCCTCCAGTAAGGTTGTACCACCTGTCAGGAGCTAGCAGGTGGCCTTCCTGGAGGTGGCCCAGGACAGTCCAGGATGAGTGACCTCGATCGCAAGGTTCCAAAGAGACTTCATCTGAAGGTTGCTTCTTGCAGTTGATATGCCTTTCCTGTCATTATTAAATTAATATCATCCTCAGCATTAGCCCACCCTGTTGATCAAGTTTCCTGCATATTAGCATAAAGATGAACTTTTATGAATCAATGATGTTTAGATAAATTAATGATTCTATAGAATTCTTGATTTGATTCAAATAATTTTAGGAAGAAAGTTTTCTTTTTCTTTTCTTTCTTTTTTTTGTTTTTTTGTTTTGTTTTGTTTTGTTTTTTTTCAAGACAGGATTTCCCTGTATAGCCCTGGCTGTCCTGGAACTCACTCTGTAGACCAGGCTGGCCTCGAACTCAGAAATCCACGTGCCTCTGCCTCCCAAGTGCTGGGATGTGTGCCACCACTGCCGGGCAGGAAGAAAGTTTTAAGAGATGGTCTTAGTTGCTTTGATATAACAAAGTTAGAATGAAGAATAGAATGTACCCATTTCTCATAATAGTAAGTAAAGGCTGCATAATAAGAAATACAATGAGCTTTCATAATTACACTAAAAAGAGAAATAGACTTGGGACAAATTTGTGTTTAAGGAAAAACATTTATGTCCAAGAATAAAACTACAGGGGTGCACTATGATAGGGCAAGGCCATGTAAAAGTTGTTGCTTTGAACTTATAGCAAGCACATAAAATGAAACACTGCTTTGAATTTGTTACTGATATTCTTCTGTAACTCCCATTTTGTGTAACATTTTATCTCCGAGGTACTTTTCTAAAGAACTTTTTGTCTGGGACAGTGCTTTAAAAAGGCCAGAGAAAAGAAATAAATGGTTAATTGGATGGTTTGGCTTTGGGAGCTATGCCCTATCCATCCACCCATCTCTATAAGTCTGTTTGTCTATATGTATGTGTGTAGGTATTTGTATATATGTAAGCATGCATGAATACTTGTGGAGTTGATTGTGACAGATGACCAGGCGCAGAGTGTGGGTATATGAATATATATGTATCTGTGCATATTTGCCTGTATAAAGCATCTTGTTTCTTTTTCTTTTCTTCCTCTTTGGTTCACAAAGAGTTAACCAGCATAGCCAGAGAGTCTTCTGGCTGACTCAGCAATGAATCCTTTTACTTAATTCCCTGCTGCTAAACAGCAAGTGTTAATTGCCAGATATTAGCTCTTACTAAAGCACAAGTAATAAAGAGATAATAAAGAGTTACCTTTCCCTGGTGCTTAATGAAGCACAGAACAGGAAGAAAGAGTTAAGTTTTCAGTGCTTAATGAAGCACAGAACAATAACAGTTATAAAATAATGATACAGCATTTAATAAAGCACAGAGATTTATAAAGAAAAAAAAGCCAGAGAGTTAAAGAGAAAAGAAGCAAGCAGTTCTCAGCCACAGAATAAGCAAGAGACTGTTAACTCTACAGAGGCCACCAGCAAGCATTCAGTATAGTTAGAAAGCTACATCTGAGACCTTCAGTCTTTAAACTATGTCCAACTCTTTGTCCCACTTCAAGCCATTCCATGCTAGTCTGGCTCCCAGCAACCACCTTCCCAAACTGAATCAGCAGCTGGGAACCAAGTGTTCAGATTCTCATACCTATTGGGGGTAACTGTCATTCAAACTACCAATTTCAACTCCCAGGTATACAATTTCCTGAAGTCTCTTACAATTTCAATGCTGTTTAAAAGTACAAAGTCTCTTGAGATTCATGGTAATTTCTTAACTGTAACCTTGTGTAAAAACAAAAGGGAAATTATATACTTCCAATGTTTAATAGCATGGAATATATATTACCATTTCAAACGGAAGGAATAGTGACACAGGGAAAAAAATAATAGACTATAGCAAGACTGGAACACAGCAAGGCAAATTCCTCCATGCCAGGTGTAAGAGGGTTTAGACAGCTGTGCACCAGATTTGCTGCTTGCAACATGCATTTTAAGCTCAGTTCTGCTTCCTGTATGCGGCTTTCCTTAACAGATGTTCTCCCATCTCTGGCATCTCCAACATCTTGGGATCCCTACTGTAACCCAAGCTTTACTTTTATAGTGACATAGTGACATCTCACAGCCTATTGCCCTCTCAGGGCTTTCACATAGAGAACTTTCTTTTTCTTTTTCTTTTTCTTTTTTTTTTTTTTTTGGTTTTTCGAGACAGGGTTTCTCTGTATAGCCCTGGCTGTCCTGGAACTCACTCTGTAGACCAGGCTGGCCTCGAACTCAGAAATCCACCTGCCTCTGCCTCCCAAGTACTGGGATTAAAGGCGTGCGCCACCACCACCCGGCGAGAACTTTCTTTTAACACACTGCATGTGTACAGCACTCTAAATACATGGGAAAAGAATCCATAACCTCTTCACTCCATGCTCCTAAAGCTAGTACCACATGGACAATATTACCAAATTCTGCTGCTAGCTTTGGATGAACCCCTGCCTTAAATCACATAAGCAGCAGCTTTGTTTTGAGTTGCTTTCTAGAAGCTAAACAAAAAGTTTTCTTTCACATGATGGAAGCATGGTGTCTTAGTTAGGGTTTTACTGCTGTGAACAAACACCATGACCAAGGCAAGTCTTATAAAAACAACATTTAATTGGGGCTGGCTTACAGGTTCAGAGGTTCAGTCTATTAACATCAAGGTGGGAGCATGGCAGTATCCAGGCAGGCATGGTACAGGCAGAGCTGAGCGTTCTTCATCTTCACCCGAAGGCTACTAGTGGAAGACTAACTTTCTGGCAACTAGGGTAAGGATCTTATGCCCACATCTACAGTGACACACCTACTCCAACCAGGTCACACCTATTCCAACGAGTACACACCTCCAAATGGTGCCACTCCCTGGTCCAAGAATATACAAACCATCACACATGGCTACATAGGGTCTTACTCTGAGGGCATCTTTCCTTTTGTTCCATTGTAAAGCAGGCATTTCCTTAATGGCTCTCATGTCCTGGAATCAGTGTGAGTTCAGAATCAGTCTCCAATGGTCTCCTGAAAATCTGTTTCCTTCTTCCTGTTGTACAGTTAGTTATCCTAGTAAATGCTTTAGGTCCTTCTCAGGGAGGGTGGGAGAGAGGCTAACAGTAAAACTCTTTGGTTCTTTAACAAGATCCTTTCTCAGGGATTGTTCTGTTATGTCAAGTTGGCATAAACTAAAGTCCCCCAAGAAAGAGGAAACCAAAGCTGAAGAATTGCCTCCATCAGATTGCCCTATGGGTATATCTGTGGGGTATTTTCTTGATTAATGAGTGATGTGGGATGACCTAACCCACTATGTTCAGTGCCATCCCTTGTCAGGTGGTCCTGGGTTATATAAGAAACCAAGCTGCGACCTATTCCTGCACCCTTGGAAGCACTTGCTTGCCTCTGCCATCTCCTTTATCCCTTCTGGGGCAGGGCCAGAGCCAGATTTCTAACATCCCTAATAAACCTCTTTGGAGCTTTTTCAGCCAAATTAATGGTGTTCTCTACGACTGTACCTCTAGGATTCACTATGAAACAAAGTATGTTGTTCTCAGCTACTTGGGACCTCTCAGGAGAAACAATAAGGTCCCTCACCCCCAAGGAGTTCATCCAGATACCGGCCTAACCCTTTGAATCCAGAAGTTTTATTAAAAGTTAAATTTGAGATTGAGGAGGAACTGAAATCTTTGGATAAAGAAGTCTCTGAAGGCTTCGCCAGCACAGGCTTTGACTGTCACATCTCACCAGTGTTTATCCTTGCTAACCCTGAAAGTTCCATAGAAGACTGCTTGGTCCATCTTGGAGAAAGGGTGTCATAAGATCTAAAGGAACCTTTGCATAAGCATTGTAGATGATCCTCAGCCAGCCAGTGACACAGGAGGCATATCGTGAATGTACAGTGCAGACCGCATGCAGTCCACGCTAGCGGATGGAATAAAAATTTGGTGCATTTGCTACAACAAATGTTTTTGGAATTGACATGATGTGGTGAAGAGCCTTTGAGTATGCTGCTACAGTTTGTATCTGGAGAACTGTGCAGCAGAGTTCATCACTCAGCAAGGTGTCTGGGACACTGTCTTTAGTCTTGAGTCTGAGGAGGAGGAATATCCTAGGATCATTGCAGAAGATAGCAATGACATTTGTATACTGCCCAGTGACAACTCTGGACAAGTTAGCAGGCGTCCCTCCCTGCCCCCCACCCCCACCCCCGAGTCTCCAACAGTGACAACATCTTGGCAGTCTGAGAGCCTGCCTGTCTCACTGTCTGTTAGCCAGAGTTGGCACACAGAAAGTTTCCCAGTGTCCCTTGGGCTTGAGTCATGACAGTAGATTGTGATGCATCCTGAAGAAGTGAAGAGCTTAGACAGCTGAACCAACTCATCTAACTCTGACATTGTGTATGTGGAGGAGGAGGAGGAGGAGGAGGTACCAGAAGAGGCGTTCCCCAGAGCAGCTGCTCCCCTGCGCCCACAGGTCACTATCAAGGAATCCCTAGAAATGATGAGAGCTGAGAAAGCCAGCCCCACTCCATCTGTGTTTGTGGAGCTTGGTGAGGAAGAGCTGGAAGCAGTAACAGTGAGACCTGCTGCTGTGAAGAGGGTAGAAGGGGCTGCTTAGCTGAGTGAGGAGGGGGCTGGGAGCAAGAAAAAGAGAACACTGGGGAGGCCACTGCTGTCAGGGGTGCAAAGGGTGCCCCTGCCCGCTGAGGGCAAGGATGTACTGCTCTTTGGAGGGGCTGCTGCGGTGGCCATCCTGGCACTGTTGGTGTTGCACTGGCTTTAAGAAAGAGGTAGCAGCCGTTTCAGATGTGAGACAAGACAAAAAGACACATGGCTTTAGTTGTATTCACTGGGACTTAGACTGACTAAACATTTACAGGACACTAGAGGAGCTGGACTTTCTGCCCATCATGGCAATGGCTTGAGATAGAGTGTTTACACTGGCCTGGTTGTCGTTTTAAGGGCTTTGGCTCTTGCTAGATTCAGAAGGGCGAAAGTGAAGTTCCCATCTACAACAGGCTTGTCAACTTGGGCACCATTGGCCTTTCAGTAATTCTCCATAGGAGGCTTCCCTGTGAATTATGTAATGATCAGCAACATCCCTGCCTTCTACCCACTAGGTGCCACTGGCACCCCACTCTCAGTGACAGTAGCCAAAAATATCTCCTACATTGACAAATGTCCCCTGTGAACAAAGTCATCTTCCTTTAGAGGACCACTGCTTTAAGGGAGAGGGCACAATTAGGAGAATCTGGGAGAGGAACCTGCAGTTGGGATGGCCAGCTGTTCATTCTGTTGCAGTTTCTCAGAAGAGGTGAGCTGGCTGGCTGTGCTCTGCAGCTGTGTTTTGTTGTTGTTTGTTTGTTTGATTCCAGTCCCCATTCTGTAGAGTGAGGTGCTCTCCCTCCCGCATCACACCGCCTCTCAGGTACTGCAGCAGCACAGTGTCTCACCCTGTACCTCTTTCACACCCAACAAGCTCCGAAAGCCTCCCACAGCTCCATCTTTCAAGATGATGCCTTTAGGGACCTTTTAAATGATGAATGCCCAGTCCAGGTGTGGTGGTACCCGTCTGTAATCCCAGCATTTAGGAAGTAAAGGCAAAGCTAGACTGGTATACATACCGAGTTTGAGACCAGCCAGGACTTTATGGTGAAACCTGTCCCAAGAAAAGGGATACATACACTGAAGCTGTATAGGAGACGTTGGGATCCCGATGCAGGGTACAGGCTGCAGTCATTGGTCTTCGAGGCAGGAAGGTGGTTGACATGGGCCATCAAGGTCTATTTGACCTCTTACAAGTATAGCCAGCCATCCACCCCATGTGCCTATGATTTAGCAGTGACACCTCTGATGACATGCCTGCCATCCAGAACTCTGGGTTAATGTGTTTCCCAGTCCTTGTCCCCAGGTGTTGGAATATCATCAGCTTCTCTTTGGGTCTCTGCATGTAGGAAGCAGTGTCGTCCTTTGGCTTACAGAACCAGTTGGATCATAACTCTTTTTTTTTTTTTTTTTTGGTTTTTCGAGACAGGGTTTCTCTGTGTAGCCCTGGCTGTCCTGGAACTCACTCTGTAGACCAGGCTGGCCTCGAACTCAGAAATCCGCCTGCCTCTGCCTCCCGAGTGCTGGATCATAACTCTTATTCAATGTAAATCATTGAAATGATAACGTTCTATCATTATTAGATATTACTTAAATGAAAAGTGGGACAGAAACTTAAATTTAAGACCAAGGCTGCTGCTGAAGTTCTAGTTTGGTTTTTAGCATTTAGAGATTTCTTGGCCTGAACTCAGCCCAGCACCAGGGCAACAGACCCAGAGGGTGCAATGCATTCACCATAGCTAGTGGGACACTACTGAATCTTCTATCACCTGGCTGACCCTCCAAGGAAGGGTGGAACCTGTCCCTCTCATGCCTGAGGGCCACAGTGCCACCCCACAAGGCATACCTGCTTGATAAGACATCATCTCAGATTTATCTTAGTCATGTAACATGCATGACTTCTTAGATTCTGAAATTTACAGTAAAAATACTTTGAAAGAAAAAAAAAGAAAGAAACAGAGAGAGAAAGAAGAAAGGGAGGAAGAAAAAGAAGGAAGGAAGGAAGGAAGGAAGGAAGGAAGGAAGGAAGGAAGGAAAGAAAGAAAGAAAAAGAAAGAAAGAAAGAAAGAAAGAAAGAAAGAAAGAAAGAAAGAAAGAAAGAAAGAAGAGAGAGAGAGAGAGAGAGAGAGAGAGAGAGAAGGAAGAAAAGAAACCAAGCAAGCAAGAAAGCAAGCTGAGAAAGTCATAGGCATGGATAGTAAGCAGGATTCCTCCATGATCTCTGTTTCAGTTGTAGCCCCCAGGTTCTTGCCAGGACTTTCTTCACAGATGAAATATAAACTATAAAGCAAAGACATCTTTTCTTCCCCAAAGTTGGTATGTGCTGTGATGTTTATCACAACAGCAGAAAGCAAACTAGAACATTGACTTTATATTCCGTTGATAAGTAGTGAATGGTTTTCTCAGATTCTTCTTTTTTTTCTCTTTTTTCTTAGATATTTTCTTAATTTACATTTCAAATGCTATCCTGAAAGTTCCATCTACCCTCACCCTTGCCCTGCTCCCCTGCCCACCCACTCCCACTTCTTGGCCTTGGCGTTCCCCTGTATTGGGGCATATAAAGTTTGCAATACCAAGGGGCCTCTCTTCCCAATGATGGCCGACTAGGCCATCTTCTGCTACATATGCAGTTAGAGACACGAGCTCTGGGGGTTCTGATTAGTTCATATTGTTGTTCCACCTATAGGGTTGCAGACCCTTTGAGCCCCTTGGGTACTTTCTCTAGCTTCTCCATTGGGAGCCCTGTGTTCCATCCTATAGATGACTATGAGCATCCACTTATGTATTTGCCAGGCACTGGCATAGCCTCATACGAGACAGCTATATCAGGGTCCCTTTAGCAAACTCTTGCTCCTATGCAATAGTATCTGAATTTGGTGACTGATTATGGGATGGGTCTCCGAGTGGGATAGTCTCTGGATAGTCCATCCTTTCATCTTAGCTCTAATCTTTGTCTCTGTAACTCCTTTCATGGGTATTTTGTTCCCTATTCTAAGGAGAAATGAAGTATCCACACACTGGACTTCCTTCTTCTTGATTTTCTTGTGTTTTGCAAATTGTATCAGATTATTCTTCTTGGCAGATAGTCTCGAATGGAATTTTATGGCTTTACTGGTAATGACACCAGAGAAAATCAATAGAGAAAATCTCTATTTTGTTGTGACTGCAAAATGTGGAGAAAAAAAATTCCTCACACACAAAAAAGTAGATAACTTATGATTGAAATCTGTTTCAGTGATTCAAAAATACAATAAATAGTACTCTTGGGGGGCTGGAGAGATGACTGCTCTTCCAAAGGTGGCGCACGCCTTTAATCCCAGCACTCAGGAGGCAGAGGCAGGTGGATTTCTGAGTTCGAGGCCAGCCTGGTCTACAGAGTGAGTTCCAGGACAGCCAGGGCTACACAGAGAAACCTTGTCTCTAAAAACAAAAACAAACAAACAAAAAATCCCAGCAACCACATGATGGCTCACAACCATCCATAATGAGATCTGATACCTTCTTCTGGGGTGTCTGAAGACAGCTACAGTGAGCAGGGCTGGAGCGATTGGGGCCCGAGCTAGCAGGGTCAGAGAGAGCTGGAGAGTTGGCTCAGCAGTTAAGAGCACTGACTCCTCTTCCTGAGTTCCAATCTCAGCAACCACACATTGGCTCACAACCATCTGTAATAAGATCGGATGCCCTCTTACGGTGTGTCAGAAAATAGCTACAGTATACTTACATATATAGTAAATAAATAAATATTTTTAAAAAATAGTCCACTTTTGAAGGCTTCTGATTGATGATCCTCTGTCTTGTTACCCGGCCATTGAAGTTTAATAGTAAATTATATAGGAAAGAATTGGCAATCCTAGAAGTGTTCATGTATGATTTATTGTTCACCTAATAGTTTATCATAGAAGAAACAAGTAAATGAATTCATTTATTTTCTGAAAATTACAATCTTTATTTTTCTGTTTAGGTATGAAATGCCAAAGCCTCATAATTTTTCCCTCCTTATGTAAAACCAATGATCTTGAGTGTTTTTCTGGATTTAAGCTGAATGCCATCTCATTTAAGACTATTGGTAATGAAGACGCAGCACTACCGCAGCAACTAAGTGAAAGGTAACGCCAGCCGACCTTCAACCTACAGAAGGAGGTCTGGGAAAGTCCATGGTCTACATGATTGAGTCAAATATGGAAAGGAACCCAGAGAAGGAAGAAGAAATGGCTGGTTCTAAGGTAGATGTGGCCTAAGACAAGGGCTTGGTCTTAATTTTCCTCCCAAAGTATATTATATTTAAAATATGCAAATCTATACTTTTATTACCTAGTAAATATTTTAAATACTCTCCCCTTTTCTTATAACCAAGGTTATCTCTGTAAAATATATATTTCCTGTAACCAGAGTATTTTCCCATTCTTTAACCCTTGTCTTCCAAGCCATTAATAATTTTTACCTTGAATTCATAAATTTTTGTATTGAAAGTATTTTCATTGAGACAATGTATATGGAAAAGACAATTGCATATGGAAAGTCCTTAGTATACTACATTCCTTTTGGGAATATATGGGCCTTTACATACTATATTTATAGCCCACTGTTGCTCCATCATCTTGACACACACGAGTCAATCAAAGCACATTGAAGAGAAAGCTGTTCATTTCCCAGACTAACTCATAAAGGTTTGGAATAGAGGCTCTTTCCCTACCATACCAAGGAAAAATGGATTGCACTATTACAATTATCAGAAACATGATTATCAGATTTGTAGAAGACCCATGAAAGAGCCTACCTATCATAGTGAATGGTGATAAGGACTGTACAGAAGAAAACAAAGCAGCCCTAAGGTTTCAATGCTGACAGTGACATAAGACGTACAAGTTCAGACCTGCAGGAAATCAGTGAGAGGACTTAGCCACTATAATGAGTTCTTTATGTAAAGATCAATTTGTTGTCTACTATTCTTGGATTTGATATGAACTAACATATTTCCTTGTCATTGTTAGGACACCAGTTTGTGTGTATGTTATTCATATTCTTCTCTGTGATGTTGAAAAAGCAATTTTACGTTTTCAAACAGTGATTCAATTTCATGAAACTCATTTGCATTTTTAAGGGGGGGTCTCATTATGTAGCCCTTGATGGCCTATAACACTGTTTTGCGATGTAGTTCAGGCCAGCCTCTAATTCATGGAGATCTGTTTACCTCCAAAGTGCTATAATTAAAGGTATATGCCACAACACCCAACATTTGTTTGCATTCTTAACCACTAAGAATTACTAATTACACATGTGCACGGACTTCTGCATGCCCAGGAGCCTTCTGTCAAGGATTGTTTGTCCATTTCCTACCCTCAATCCACCATCACTAAACATTGTTAAATATTAATTAACATTTTTAGCCATACAACAAAACCTTTATTAACATTTTTAACAGAGGTTCTTTGGCTATTACTCAAACTTCTAATTTTTAAACTTAAATTGGGTAAACAACTATTGTACAGACTAATGCCTTCACTGCCCACTAGAAATGCAGACTGAAGATTAGTCACTCATCAGACAGAGGTCTAGATATAAGATTGGTTCTTTCTGGATATTGTAATCAAAAAAGTGTGGCAATCTTCCAACTGCTTGCTTGTTAATATGAGCCTCTACTAGTCACATTATTCTGGATCTTGGATTTCACATGCTTGAAGTGGAAGTGTGCTTTCATATGCTATGTTCCACTTCCAGGTGTTGTTGCTCAGGGCCTTCAAATAGATTTGCATACGACACAGTAAGAAGTATGATGGAACTGTGCAGCTCCACCCACATCAACACCTACGTGCAAAAACTACAGTAGCCAACAAAGCCCTTTGACCCTCTTAATAAATGTTTTAAATTATTCCTCAGCATAATGCTTAAGAATGGAATTTCTTCTGGGACTGATCCTAAAATTAACTCCTAGATCCATAATAGACTACTCTGTTGAAAGTGAAATTAAAATTACCTTCCAGCTTTAAGCCTCCATGTAAACTTTAACCATAGTTCAACATTTATTCTATATGTTAGCAGAAATAATTGGCAGTTTATATTTATCAAAGTCTATACTGTTATGTACTTGAAAGTTTCAATATATAAGTGTAATGAATCTTTTTATATTAAAGTCAATGATCGTTTTTAACCAATGCCAATTTAAATCATGCTGACTACTTACGAAGGACACTTTACACTGTCAGCAAATATCTAACTTTATTGGTAACTGTTTACTTTTGCAAGTAATTTATTCTATTTCAGGAGTGGTTGTCATTCAGAGATGTGGCCATTGATTTC
The DNA here is from genome assembly GCA_902729485.2 of Mus minutoides. Lineage (NCBI taxonomy): Eukaryota > Metazoa > Chordata > Mammalia > Rodentia > Muridae > Mus > Mus minutoides. The sequence goes on along the minus strand of LR749504.1, from coordinate 1,386,173 downwards.
TCACCAGAGGAATGTGAATGCCTGGAGCCCGCTCAGTGGGATCTGTATAGTGATGTGATGTTAGAGAATTACAGCCACCTCGTCTCTCTGGATGAGCATCATTTCCCTACTGAATTCTTAATTCATTGTTAACATTTATAGAAAATGTCATGGGAGCTTATGTTTTATATCAATGAATTTTATATTTCTGCTTTTAAGGAAAAAATAAAGGGATGGTTAATAATCATTTAGATAAGTTTTATTATGTTTCTTCTACCTTTAACCTCTTTTGTTTTAAATTATGAATTCTTTATTCTAGTAGCAATTTTAGAAATTCAGTTGAAGGAGACATACCTCACACATAATTACACCCTTTAATTTAAAATTTTCTGTATTTGTAGGAAAAGCTCAAGATTTACAAATTATAAACTCTTCCTATGTATTATATGTTTATCAGAGTAGGGTTAAATGGCGTCCTGTTTCTGCTCTGCCACTGGGCTTGGGCCGCTGAGGGAGACTGGATGAGGGAGACTGGATGAGGGAGTTTTGACTGTGCTTAGCCCAGGCTTTGGGGAAGCTGCAGGACACCACTCCAGAGGTGGCGGAGTGCAGTCTGAGGTCCCAGGGACAGCTGAAGTTGGCTTGGGAGTCCCAGGGCCTGCAGGGAGGCCAGGGCCATCTGTTTCTCAGGCTCCTGGGCACCCAGGTGCCACTGGGAGCTGTGGAAGAGCTAGGAATGGAGTGGGGGCCCGTGGGCTGGATCTGGTATGGAGCCATGGGCGAAAAGAGGGGAACTCCAACTGGATCCTGAGGGGAGGAGTCCTTGGCTTATTGGTGGCTGGTTGGCTTGGCTTGGTGGTTGTGTCTGGGAGCACAGAGAGGCCTTGTACTGGAGATTAGACACGGTTCAATAGGGAAAGGCCTTCTATATGGCAACCCATGGCAGATCCTGATGAAAAGAGACAGTCCATGAATGGTTTTAAGGCATTTATTGTCATGGCAGAAAATGGATGAGTAAAACCATACCCCACTTCTCAGGGCGGGGTTAAATACCTTTTTGTAGGGAGGAGTGTCTGGGAAGGGGAGTTTATTGGCTAATTGTCAGAAGCCTAGTGTCCAGGAAACCAGGCAGAATGCCTGCTGTCCATTTAGGGTCACCAGAGTTTTTAACCATAGCTCAACCAGGATCCAGGCTGCCTTTCACGGTCCTACATATCAGGAAACATTTAGAGCAATGTTTTTTCCTACAAGCTTTCATTAATCTTCTTTCCTTATAAGCACAATACTAGGATAGAAATGCTGATTTCCCAGAGAACAACATGAAGCATCACGCTCCATTTTTCTACAAACAGGTCTTGCTTTCTCTAAGCCATATCTGGTCACATTTCTGGAAAAAAGACAACAGTCTTGGGATGAGAAACAACCAGCAACAGTGGCTCCATACCCAGGTATGTAGTATGAAGGAGGGGACATAGATGAGAGCCCCAAAACTCCAACAGAATGAATGTCAGACTTCTAAAATGTGGGTTGATAAGCTGTTTTACAGAAATCATTTTTGAGGAATCTCCATTTAATTCTTTAATAACTAAGGACATCTCGTGTGGATATCATATCATACTTTTATGTCCTCTGAGCTTTGTTCTCCTCCAGTGATCTCTGCACTCATTCATGACTATCAAAGTAATTCCTTTTGCCTATGAAGACCTACATCATGATAGATGTTTCATTATTGTGTAGCCCTCAGACATTTGTATATACTTCTAAAGAACTCTTGTGTCAAACCACTATAACATTAGTATTCTCTCAGAATTTTACAGATTCATGATACTTCTTGTTTTACTTGGAATTCCACTTTCTGTGGACTTGTTTTTCCAGTCCAGTTTCTCACAAAGAAGTTGTTTAGATATATTCTGATTAGGTGGCAGTTAACAAAATGTAAGACCATATCCCACAGATAGGCAACAGGTTTTGGGATAGTCCCTGCTCCAGGTGTTCAGGACCCACATGAGTCCAAACTGCACATCTGCTGCACATGGACAGGGAGGCCTAGGTCCAGCCCTGGTATGTTCTTTGGTTGGTCGTTCGGTCTCTGAGAGCCTCAAGGGTCCAGCTTAGTTGGCTTTGTTGGTCTTCCTGTGAGTTCTTATCCCCTTTGGGGCTGTAATATTTCCTCCTATTCTTCTATAAGAGCTTCCAAACTCCATCTACTGTTTGGCACTCTGGGTATCTGCATCTGTCTTAGTCAGATGGTGAGTGGAGCCTCTCAGGATAGCCAGGCCTGACTCCTGTCTGCAAGCATACAGAGTATGTTTATTAATAGTGTCAGGGATTGGTGCTTGTACAATGTATTCTTCTAGCTGGGCTGCCTTGTCTGGCCTAAGTGGGAAAGGATGTATCTAGCCTTATAGAGACTTGACATGCTAGAGTGGGGAGATACCCAGGGGGACCACACCCACTCAGAGAAGGAAAGGGGGGATGGGGAGGGATTGTGGGAGCAGATGACTGGGAGGAGTGCAGTGAATGAGATGTAAAGTGAATAAGTTAATAATAATAATAATAATAATAATAATAATAATGATAGTAGTAGTAATACATTTATTCCACTGGAGGGAGAAAAGAAAATGTAAAACAATAAAATATCTATTAACTATATCTATATTTCCAATACAATTTAGTTTTTATTTACCTGTTCCCATGTTTTCATACCACACTCAATAGTTGTTTTATCCTGCCAAATGAATATTTGTAGAAATTATACTAATTTTATCAAATATTTATGAATACATTGCCTTTATTGAAACTTCTGTGATCTACAGATAAATTTATTAACAATAAATTTGATAAATTAAAACTTAATTGTATAAAAATTATATAAAAGTATATTAAGTATTTTGAGTATACTATTCAGTAATTAAGTATATTCAAATTCTTATACACTATATTTTTAGAAAATAACTTTTCTTTTGAAACTAACTATATTTATGAAAGATATTATATACTTTTGTCTCCATGTAAACTATTCCATTTACCATTCTACTGTAAGTTTTACAAGTTTTTAAAAAATGATTTTATGTATATGTATATGATGAATACACTGTAGCTGTCTTCAGGCACACAAGAAGAGGACATCAGATTCCATTAGAGATGGTTGTGAGCCACCATGTGGTTGCTGGGAATTGAACTCAGGACCTCTGGAAGAGCAGTCAGTACTCTTAACTGCTGAGCCATCCCTCTAGCCCCACAAGTTTTATTACTATAGAATCTTCAAGTAATTCAGGTCATATAATATATGTTTGTGTTTTACTTCATTTATCCTTTAAGAATTATCCTCATGGCAGGTAATATATGATCTCCTCTTACTGGTTGAATATTATTTGTATATTCTGTATTATCTTCATCGTTTGAGTGCAATGGAAGTTTAGGTTATTTCTGTCTGTGCTACTTTCTGAATAATGCTATAGTGATTTGGGCTATAGAAATATGTTTAGGGGGCTGGTGAGATGGCTCAGCAGGTAAGAGCACCCAACTGCTCTTCTGAAGGTGATAAGTTCAAATCCCAGCATCCACATGGTGGCTCACAACCATCCGTAACGAGATCTGGCGTCCTCTTCTGGAGTGTCTGAAGACAGCTACAGTGTACTTACATATAATAAATAAAATAAATCTTTTAAAAAAATTTTTAAAAAAAGAAATATGTTTATATTTTCTGGTTGATGTGAGGGTAAATTTTTATATAAAATGTAATGGAATAAAAATATCTATGTTAATGATAAGTATTACAAATATAAAGATTATCATTTTTATTAATACCTTACCATTTATTCAACAGGAACAAAACCCTATAAATGTAAAGAATGTAATAAGACCTTTGTTCGGAATTCACTCCTTATTCAACACCAGAGAGTTCATACAGGAGAGAAACCCTACAAATGTGAACAATGTGGCAAAGCTTTTAGCTGTTCTTCAAGCCTTACCCCACATCAAAGAATTCACAGTGGAGAGAAACCCTACAAATGTGAACAATGTGGTCAGGCTTTTAACTGTTCTTCTCACCTGTATAAGCATCAGAGAATTCACACTGGTGAGAAACCCTATAAATGCACAGAATGTGGCAAAGCTTTTAACTGGTCTTCAAGCCTTACCCAGCATCAAAGAATTCACAGTGGAGAGAAACCCTACAAATGTGAAGAATGTGGCTTGTCCTTTAACTGTTCTTCACACCTGCACAGGCACCAGAGAATTCACACGGGTGAAAAACTTTACAAATGTGAAGAGTGTGGCAAGGCCTTCAACTGTTCTTCATATCTTAATTATCATCAGATACTTCATACTGGAGATAAACCCTACAAATGTAGAGAATGTGGCAAAGCCTTTACCATGGTCTCTTACCTTACTCGACACCAGAGAATTCATACTGGAGAAAAACCCTATAAATGTAAAGAATGTGACAAAGATTTTAGCAATTGTTCAGCACTAATTCAACACCAAAGAATTCATACTGGAGAGAAACCCTACAAATGCAGAGAATGTGGCAAAGCCTTTAATAATAGTTCAAGCCTTACTCATCACCAAAGAATTCACACTGGAGAGAAACCTTATGAGTGCAAAGAATGTGGCAAGGCCTTTAACTCTTCTTCACACCTTAATTATCATCACAGAATTCATACTGGAGAGAAACCCTATAAATGTGAAGAATGTAGCAAAGCCTTTAATAATTTTTCAGCTCTTGTTCAACACCAAAGAATTCATACTGGAGAGAAACCCTACAAGTGTGAAAAATGTAGCAAAGCATTTAATAATTGTTCAACTCTTAGTCAACACCAAAGAATCCATACTGGAGAGAAACCCTATAAGTGTGAAAAATGTGGACAGGGCTTTAACTGTTCTTCAAACCTTAAACAACACCTAAGAATTCATGCTAGAGAAAAACTCTACAACTGTGAAGATTCTGGGAAAGCCTTTAATAATGGTGAAGCCCTTCCTCAATACCATAGAATCCATACGTACTAAAGAGTAACTATAAATGCAGAGATGTAGGCAATGTGTTAAACAGTTACTTTATACTTCTGCAACATCAAAATTTTATACGTAATAGAAACCTTACAAATTAAAATATGTGTCATATCCTTTATTCATGCCATAATCAATGACCAGGGATTTTGTATTGGTAAGAAACCTTGCAAATAGAAATAATGTTACACAGCTTTTAACTGAAGCTTGATCTTCATTAACCATCAGTGAATTCATACTAGATAGAAACTTTAAACATGTAATGACTAGGAGGAATTTAGTCTAATATTCGTATCTCAGAAAAGCAAAATACTTAAACCACAAAACATGTAAATAAAAAGAATATAAGCAAGTCTTTCTGCACACCTCAGATCTTACTGAATATAAGGAAATTATGAGACAAATCCAGTGAATAAATAGAATGTCACAAAAACTTGAGGACTTAGTTATAATTTACAGGGCATCATGTAAAGAAATATCACAGAATTCAGAATCTTGCAGATAACTTATCTCTGTAAGAATATCAATGTATTATGAAATTGAATTTACTATATAGCCCCACTTTTCAAAACTAAATGAAGAACAGATCTCAAATTATATCAAAAGAACAAAACTGGTTCTTTTTTTTCCCAACTTTTATTAGATATTTTCTTCATTTACATTTCAAGTGTTATTCAGAAAGTTCCCTATACCCTCCCCCCTCCCGGCCCTGCTCCCCTACCCACCCGCTCCCACATCTTGGCCCTGGCATTCCCCTGTATTGGGGCATATAAAGTCTGCATGACCAAGGGGCCTCTCTTCCCAATGATGGCCAACTAGGCCATCCTCTTCTATATATGCAGCTAGAGACATGAGCTCAGGGGGTACTAGTTAGNGACCCCTTCAGCTCCTTGGGTACTTTCTCTAGCTCCTTCCTTGGGAACCCTGTGTTCCATCTAATAGCTGACTGTGAGCTTCCACCTCCATGTTTGCCAGGCATTGGTATAGTCTCCCACGAGACAGCTATATCCGGGCCCTTTCAGCACTATCTTGCTGGCATATGCTATAGTGTCTATGATTGGTGGCTGATTGTGGAATGGATCCCTGGCAGCCGCAGTCATTGGGTCCATCCTTTGGATTCAGCTTCACACATGATCTCTGTAACTCTTTCAATGTGTGCTTTGTTCTTACAAAACTGGTTCTTGAGAGTTATTTTCTTCCAGAGGCCATACGTTAGATTTTGAAGTGTAGTTGTTTTAATAAATAAAGTGTTTCTTAATGTATTATCATTGTTGTATATTTGATGACATAATTCTATCACAAATAAAAGTATTCCACTTTACTCAAGGATACATACAGCAGATTTTAATTCTATATTACTGGTGATTAGTGAAATGACTTGTCATGCTTTGACCAGTATTTATATTCTTCAAGTAACTTGGAAGTTACTGTTCTATATGACACGATTTTTTTTCAAAATTTTTTAATTACTCGGAAATGTTTTGTTTCTTCCTTTCCTATCCTTTCTCCTCCCCAAATATCTCTGATACAGTCCCTTCTCTCCTTACACAGTTGTATGTTCTTTCTCTCTCTCTCCAAAAAAAAAAAACCAAAAAAACAAAATAAAACTTGGAAGTTTTTCAAATAAAAAAATCACTTTTTCTAACCAACTTTTGAAGTAAAAAACATGCGTCTAGATTAACACTCACAAGCCCTTGCCCAGACTGCACAGAAATCATCACATAGGAAGGAATGAAGGATCCTTTATAGAAATCTTTAACAAAGTTTTACAAGTCATTGACTCCAATTGAACCCAACTGACCTTGATAACAAATCTATTTACACAAAACATGAGTCTATGGGGCCATTTTTATTCAAGCCACACATAATGTAAGGGATATTTTCATAATAATATATCACCCATGTGTGATATATGTCACATTTTATTATTTGCTCCAGCAGAATTCAATAAAGAAGGCATCTTTCCTCTAATGTACATTTTAAAACTTTATAAAAAAAATTAACAGGATGGAGAAAGGACTAATAAATGGTTAGGAACACTTATTGCTCTTGCAGAGGACAAAGGTTCTATTCCCAACACCCCAAATGCATGGCTCACAACCATTTGTAACTCCAGTTCAAGGGGATCTGATCCCCTCCCCCTTATGACATAGATGGACACCAGGCATACACATTGTACTCATACATACACGAAGGCAAAACACTTTAACACATAGAAATGAATCTAAAATTTCTCAATTAAGTGTCTACCCTATATGGATTTACATCTAGATTGTGTACTCTATTCCATTGGTCTACAAGTCTTTGTGCTGGTGCCATGCTGGTTTTATTGCTATAGCTATATAGTATAAGATTATGTATTATGATACCACAAATATTGCCTTTCCACTAAAGATTTTCAAAGCCTTTGTATTCTGAATTTTAGGATTTTTTTTTCTAAGTCTATGGAAAATGTCATGTGGATTTTGATGGGGGTTACATAGAATATGTACATTATTTTGGGTGATACAGCTATTTTTACAATTAAGTCATGACAATTTTTTTCGTCACTTGACACAAGCTAGACTTTTTGCAAAGAGGGAATATCAATTGGGAAAGTGCTTCTAACAGATTGGCATGTAAGCAAGCCTGTGGGACATTCTTTTGGTTAATGTTGATGTTGAAGGGCATGGCCCACTGTTGGCTGTGCCACTCCTGGATGAGTAGTCCTGGTGTGCATAAGAAAGCAGGATGAAGTCCTGGTAGCAAGCAGATAAGCAGCATCCTCCATGGTCTCTGCTTTAGTTTCTGCCTCCAGCTTTCTGTTTTGAGTTGCTGCCCTGACTTCCCCTGATAGATCAAGACCTGTGATGTGAAATAAATCCTTTCTCCTCCAAGTAGCTTTTGGTTGTGTTATCTCACAGCAATAGAAACCTAAGGCAATATTACGCTGACTCCTAATGACTTATCATTACAGCCATAGATTAGTATCTCAACCCTCATTAGGAAGCTTCTTGATAGAGTAGTAGCAAATAACACAGAGTTCCTCTGTACTGCTGTCAAGTACAAAGAATCAAAGAGTGCAGAATAACAAGAGAGTTTTAAAAGTCTTTCTGTTTTTTGATTAAAAGTCTCTTTTGGTTCCTTTTTCAATAAATAAACTAGGACGGGCTGGTGAGATGGCTCAGCGGGCAAGAGCACCCGATTGCTCTTCCGAAGGTGATGAGTTCAAATCCCAGCAACCACATGGTGGCTTACAAATCACCCGTAATGAGATCTGACGCCCTCCTCTGGTTGGTCTGAAGTCAGCTATAGTGTACTTATGAATAATAATAAATGAATTTTTGGACCAGAGAGAGCAGGGACTGACCAAGTGGGACTGACCAGAACGAGCTGGGCCGACCGGAGCGAGTGGGGCTAGAGCAAGCTGGGCCGATCGGAGCGAGTTGGGCAGACCAGAGCAAGCAGGGTTGACAGGAACGAGGAAAAAAAATAAAAAATAAACTAGGAGATTCAAGTCTCCTGCTAGATATTGTGGTAATTTTTCTTCAGTTTTACTTAACAATAGCTTCCTATGTTTATGAAATATGAAGTGAGTTTTATATACATTATTATATTGTTCTAGGGAGAGATACTTTTTACTATCTTGATTATCTTATTCAACATAAATATTTTCTGGGCCTGAAGGAATGGCATGTGTTTAAGAGTACATTCTGTTCTTGCAGAGGTCCTGAGTTGGCTTCCAAGCACACATGTCAGTCAACTCACAGCCAACAGCAAATCTAGCTCCAGAGTGCTCTGCCACTTCTGGCCTTCATAGGAACACACACACACACACACACACACACACACACACACACACACACATATGCAATACATGCACACATGCACACACACTTAAATATGTAATAGATACTTTACTTTGACATGAATTATTTTGTTTTAAATTTTATTATATACAAAATATTCCTTTTGGTCACTATTTACACAAAATATTTTCCATCTTTTTAGCGTCATCTTATATGTGTTCTTGAACCTAAAAAGAATCTACAATATAATTCAGATATTTGAATTATTTCAGATTTGATTATACCAGTCAATTTTCCTCATTCATTCATTTACTTAACTAGATTGTAACCTCCCTCACACAGCCCCTCTCTTTATCCCCCTCCCTTTCACTTCTGAGAAGGAGAAGGTACCCCCTGGTACCAATCCACCCTGACACCTACCTCAAGTCATTTTAGGATTATGTACATCCTCTCCCATTGTACCCTCTTTGTCCCTGCACCACTTGAAGGAACAGGATCCACAGGCAGATAACAGAGCCAGGGTAAGCCCCTGCTCCAATTGTTTGGGGGCCCACATGAAGACCAAGCTGCACATTTGCTACATATGTTGTGGGGGGAGGCTACGTCCTCTGGGAGCCCCCAAGTATCCAGGTTACTTGGCTGTTGATCTTCTTGTGGTGTGTCTGTCCCCTCCAGGTTCCTCAATCCCTCCCCCAACTCTTCCACATGACTTCTTGAGCTCCACCTAATGTTGGGCTGTGGGTCACTGCATGTCTGGTCAGCTGCAGGGTGAAGCCTGTCAGAGGATAGTTACTTAGGTTTCTTAGATTGGTATGAGGTACATCCCTATAATACCAGGGTTCCTGTCTGCAACCCTAACAGTATGTGAATTAGTGAATAGTGCCAGGAATTGCTTCTTGCCCATGGGATGGATCTCAAGTTGAGCCCTCTATTGGTTGGCCACTCCCTCGATCTCTGTACCCTCTTTGTCCCTGCAACACTTGTAGGCAGGACAAATTCTGGGTTAAAGGTTTTATGGGTTGGGTGGGAGTCCTGCATATAGGAGGTGGCTACTTCAGACTCCATATCCCTACTGCTGTGAGTCTCAGCTAGAGTCACCCTCATAGACTTCCTGGAGCCTCCCCATCCCAGGTCTGTGGTATGTCCTAGAGAGTCACATCCCCCATTTCTATTCACTCTCTCAGCCCTTTCTCCCCAACTCTTCTTACACCTTATTCCCTGTCCCCCATTCCCCTCCCCATTCCATCTCTCACCCAGTTTCTTCCCTCCATCTATTCTGTGGTAGATTGAATGTTCTTGGCTCAAGAATGGCACTATTAGGAGGTGTGGCCTTCTTGGAGGAAGTGTGTCACTGTGGGGGTTGGCTTTGAGGTCCTCTTCTAGCTGCCTGGAAGACAGTAGTCTTCTCCTGTTTGCCTTTAGGGGATGGGGGCAATTCCAATATCTGTTGTCAGGATATCAGGTGCCCAGTTCAGTAATGTCAGGTTACCAAACATGAATCAGCAGCAGTGGTACAATCCAATAGAAACAGCCAGGCCTCTTCCCAATCGCCCAATCGGCAGGAGTCAGCAGGAGCAACCAAAACCTGAGGGACACCAGGAGAAGTTCTCTGCTATGCTTCTCTCAACAAAATGATCAGCAAAGACATGAGATCAATGAAATGTTACAAGACTAGCTGTGCAAATGCCATTACTGTCAGTTGAGTTCTATTCACTCTCTCCAAATATCACATGTCCTCTCACAGAACTTTCCTCAGCAAAACACCACATGAGTCTACCTCAGCAAAACATCACGTAATTCTGCATCATATGACCCAAACTGAAACTTCCACTTCAGGTACTCATACTTCAGTAGACAGTCTTATACCTATATATACATTGGCAATGCTGGAACACATTAAATTGGAAGGAAATAGTTGAGATTAGGGTGGGAGTAGAAGAAAAATTGGGGCAGAGGGAATGAGGTGTGGACTGGATCAAAACACGTAGGAATGTACAAGAATCTCATAATTTTTTTAAAGAAAAGAAATAATCACAAAATTATCACAAATTCTCTTGGTTCAACCTTCTTTCATGCCAAATAAGATAAAAATAGGAACACTCAGGGGTTTTATGTATGGGAAGGCAGATGATTGAATTCATATTTTAACATTGCTTATATTGATGAAGCAGCAATGAGATAGATAGATAGATAGATAGATAGATAGATAGATAGAGAGAGAGAGAGAGAGAAAGCTTTGCAAATCAAAACTTACTTGAAGTGAGAAAAAATGCTAACTGTTCTTTATATGTTATTGTAAAGAGAAAGGGCGAGGTGACTTAGAAATTAAGCTCAAAAGAGGTTTCTTAGATTGGTATGAGGTACATCCCTATAATACCAGCACTTGGGTGGCAGAGTCAGGAGCATCAGGGGTTCAAATTTATATGGCAAGTTCTAGACTACCCTGGGCTACATGAAATTCTGTATCAAAATAGAGAGAGAGAGTGAGAGAGAGAGAGAGAGAGAGAGAGAGAGAGAGAGAGAGAGAGAAAGCCACATTTCTCTGCAAGTTGAAATCTGCAGATTTCAAGTGAATGCTGGAGACCTGGGTTCACTTGCAATCAGAAATATGAAATCATGAGAACTTACAGACAAAAAAAGAACATGAGTTTTGCAATACAACTTTATTTGAGAAGCAATCACAAGAATCAATACAAAAACAAGCTTTATTGCATAAGCAGATATATGATGCTAAATTATCCATTTCAGTGCCAACAAGGTGGTATTGTAGGCACATGCATTTGCTGCCTGACAACCAGAGTTAGATCCCCAGAACTCACATTATAAAAGGAAAGAATTACCTCATGCAAGCTGTCCTCTGACCTCCACATGCATACTGTTGCACACACGTGCCTGTGCTTGGGTACACACACATTCGCATGTATACAAACAAATAAGTGTAATAGTTTAAGTATCCATTTCACTTGTGAATTCCATAAGCATGGCAGGGAAATTCAAGGAACTCATGGAACATGTTAAAATTATGTAATTCACCATATATACTAATATTTCCAAACATGTTTCAAAGTGATTCATACAGTAGTGAATTTAGACATAGATCAGTAATAACCTAGTCACATGTACTTCAGTTTATTCCTTAAAGGATAGACATTTGGTATCACTAGTCTTGGGCTCTTATTTAGCAGACATGGTAATACTTCAGAGGCTAAGATTGGGGAGGGGGCAAGGGGTGACATTAGGGCAAAATCCTGTCATGGATTACCTTCTATATAGATCCTACCCACCTAGCAGTGCTTGGGGCTCCACCATGGCAGCACATTCCCATCTCTGCCGATGGCAGGGTCTCCGGGAGAGATAAAGCTCTGTATCAGTAGGAAGTCAAAAAACACCACACAGGAAAACTGGGGTACACCTGAGGACAGGACACTTTCCTGGAATGGCCACTGTCTGCCTCTTACCTCTCCCTCTCTCTTTCTCTATTATGATTTTCCTATAAAGCTGGCACCATGGGGACCTATGAGTTGCCCATTCCAGGTGATTGGGATGATGAAAGTGCAGGATCTAACCACTCAATACCTACCTATGCTAGGGCTGTGAATCCACAGCCTATAGGGACCTATAGTAACCTATAGCTACCTGTAGGTACCTGCATTTATTTGCAGCATCACCTTCTTCACTAGTCCACTCTCCTCACCCTTTTAAAATTAGTTTTCTCCAACTGAGTGTCATTGGAAATACATATCACATTTATTTTTAGATTTATTTATTTATGTATATGAGTATACTGTAGCTATCTTCAGATACACCAGAAGTGGGCATGGGATCCCTTTACAGATGGTCATGGACCACCATGTGGTTGCTGGGAATTGAACTCTGGACCTCTGGAAGAGCACTCAGTGCTCTTAACCACTGAGCCATCTCTCCAGCTCCTGCCTGTATTTTTTCAGGGAAATTGTTTCTCCCTCTTCTACAAAGAAGGATCGTGGGGATAAAAGATGATGCAGCTTAATGGCCAGTATTCTTAAAATATAAAATGTTGTCTGAGTTACCTACCCCACATTCCTGGCCCTTGCATTCCTGACTCCTAGGCATTAGGAAAAAGACCCCCTAGGTATTACCCAAAGACCACTGTTTCATCCATCCAAGTGCAGTTCAGGATTTTGCTTCACCCAGATCTTTTGACTGGGATAGGCCCCATCTGAGCAGAATATCCATTTGTATCGTAAGCCTTAGGCTACTTGTGCAAGTACCTAGAGCTTAGCCTCTTAGTGGTTCCACTTCAGACAACAAAACCAAGCAACTCTGCTTTCACCAGCAGGGTGCCATAAGACAGACAGATGCCTCCACAGTTACAGCCAAACTGGTACCTAAGGACCAAAATAGCAGTCAGATGACCACAAGGGCCAGTTTACCACTTCCTGGGCCTGAGCCCAGAAGCAGCAGCAGCTAAAAATAGCCACAACACTCGCACACTTTGGGAAGAACATCGGGGACAGCACCATTCTGAGCAGGGGCACAATGAGGTCGCTTCGCTTCATTTCTGCTGAAGCTTTAGTGTCCCACCCCCAGCTGGTCCAGGAGAACCTGGACAATGTCGCCTATAACCTCTACCCACTTCTTTTCAAGGCCAGTTACCTGCTAGAGCAGGCAGACGTAACCCGTGCTCTGCTGAGTCACTGGCCACTGGAGGAGTTCCGGCTGGCTGTGCTACTGAGGCCAAACACTGACCACCCTGAAGACCTGCGTGATCGTGCCTGCAAGGCCTGCCTGGAGGCCTGTATGCAGGGCATAGCTGACCATATCCTGAAAAGTGGGAGCAACCGCCTTCGGGTAGCTGATTTCACCGGCATCCAGGACGTACAGGTGCAGCAATGTCCTTGTGGGAGGGCACTAGGAAGGTGGGGCCGTACCAAGGTGCTGGCCAGGACCTGCTGCCAGCTCCAAGAACAGCCCTGTTCAGCTGGGCACCCCATTGAAGTCTTTGCTGACCTCTTTGTCACAGAAGGCAACTTTGACATGGTGGTGCAGGCCCTGAAGCCATTAGGCCCAGCACCTCTGCAGGTCTGTTGCCCTTCACTCCGGGCAGACAGCCTGAGCCCTGGGCAGCTCCTACAAGTTCTTGGCCTGGCTGGGCCAGGCAACCTTAGAAAGTTGGAGGTAGTACACAATGTACGGCTGCATGCTGGCCATGTGCAGCAGCTGCTGACCCAGGTGGGCTTCCCTCAGCTGACCTCACTCACCTTGCCCACCAAGGCCTTTGATGCTCCCCCAACTTGTGCCCCAAATCCAGAGGGTGAGGATCTTCTCCTTACCTCTATTGCCTGGGAGCTCAGCCAGATGAACCAGCTCACTGAGCTGAGTGTCGCTTTCTCTACACTGACTGGGAAGATCCAAACATTGCTTAGGTAAGTCTCGGACAATTGGGTACAGGGTCTGTGGTAAAGTATTCTGGAGTCACTGAGGAATAGGGATAGGATCTGTTTACACAATGTTCTCTGGGAATGTGTTGGTCAGACCAGCAAGAGTTAAGAGCCATTAGGAAAGAATCAGAACACTGAACCGGTTTGGAAGACGCCTTTCAATGAACAAAACTCAGGCTTGCCCATAATCCCAGTGCTTGAGGTCAGCTACAAAAAGAGTCTTATTTCAACAAACAAAAACAAAAACCAGAGCTGAGAGTATAGGGCAGTTGAGTGACAAAGCACTAGCGGTGCCTGCCTGCCTGCCTGCCTGCCTGCCTGCCTGCCTGCCTGCCTGCCTGCCTGCCTGCCTGCCTGCCTGCCGGCCGGCCGGCCGGCCTGGAACGGCAGCTCTCATCCAGACAGGCCAACGCAGTTCCAGGTGGCAGAGGTTTATTGGGGCGGGTTGGGGTGGACAGAGACAAAGGGAGAAAAGAGAGAAAGGGCCAAAGGTCAGGAAGGGTCTACCTTGTATTTAGGCTCGCAGGTAAGGGTGGGAAATGGACTCTGGGAATGTGATTGCCATGGTTAACAGATGTGCACATCCCTGTCACCTATGGGTGACATCACTGGGTTCAGAGGCAATCTGGCAATCTGGTTCCTGATACCAACAAGCAGGACCCTAGTTTTAGTTCTCAGCATCAGAGAGGGAGGGAGGAGGAGGTAGAAGGAAGAAGACATGAGAAAGTGGAACTAGAAAGTAAACAACACAAAAGTCACAACCAGATCTTTTACTGACTAGTGTTGTATAACCAATTACCCAATATTTAGTGTCTTAAAACGATTTCCCAGGATAGGAATGGGAAGGGAGCTTAGCATAGTAAGAACATTGTCAGCAGTTAGCAGGATTGTCTCACCTGAAATCCTGGTACTGCTATCTCCTCCTTAGCAACTGTACTATGAAGGGCAGTAGGGTAGCTGCCAGGTAGTTCTGAAGTCAGGGTGGTTTCACGTGGAGAGTACTGTCCCAGTAATAGGTTATCATTTATGGGCAAGCAGTGGAGAGGCAGCAAGAACAAGTTAGTAGGGACAGAACAAGACCCCACCATGTACTGCCTTGTTTAACAAGGGCAGTGAAGGGTGCCTTCCCAGAAAGGTCCAGGGTGCCAGAAAATGTATATTCTCATGAACCCTGGGTGGAGAAGTTATTCCAGACACACCTCCCCGCAGATGATACTGGATGAATACTGAATTCAGGATTATGGAGCCCACATTCAGGATGCTGGACTTCCTTCTCAGCCCTGAAAACCATTACTGGTTCTATTGTCATCAGAGTGGCAGCACTCTTTCAAGCTAATTCTATCTTTCACTGTTCTCACAGTCAATATTCTGACGGTTCTGACATCAGGTGCATAATTTCCCTACCTAACTTGAAAGGTGGTGTTGGTCCATTTTAGGTTCAATTATTGACTGCTCAACAGGCCCAACAGCTGTAGACTTCTAGAAGAAATGTGACTTTCACATTTCACAAATTATTTTGACTCTTTAAATTTTGCTTAAAAATATCATTCTTAACTCATATGCTAATGTGAAATGAAGTCAGCTGGAGTTTCTGGCAGGCTGCAGTCAGTGATCTCTAAGATAGAAAAGTGGTTAGATTGTTCGCCTCCACCACAACTCCAGCTCACCTGAGACCCTCCTAACATTTGTGATGTTTTGCCTTCCTCATAGCCCCTTGAAGACCCCACTAAGAGTGTTGGACCTAGCCAACTGTGCCCTTAATCATGAAGACATATCCTTCTTAGCAGACTGTAACCACACTGCCCACTTGGAGGTGCTGGACCTCAGTGGACACAACCTGGTACATTTGTACCCTTCGACCTTCTTCAGGCTACTGAGCCAGGCTGCCCAAACACTGAGAGTGCTCACCCTAGAGGAGTGCAACATCACAGACAGCCATGTCAACATGATGATTCTGGGCCTTAGCCCTTGCAGCCAGCTCCAGCAGTTCAAGTTCCTTGGGAACCCGCTTTCAGGCAGTGCTCTCCAGCGTCTCTTTGCTGCACTCTGCGAACTCCCTAGGCTTCGCCATATTGAGTTCCCAGTACCAAAGGACTGCTACCCTGAGGATGCTATCTACCCCCAGGATGAACTGTCAGTGTCCAAATTTGACCAACAGAAATACGATGTGATTGCAGAGGATCTTCGAGCAGTACTGCTTCGAGCTAACCGGGAGGACATCCAGGCCTCCACCCCACTTTTTGGAAGTTTTGATCCAGACATTCATGAAACCAGCAATGAACTTGGTACTTTTTTGCTGCAAGCTTTCAAAACTGCTTTGGAAAACTTTTCCAGAGCACTAGAACAAATGGAGTAGGTCCTGGAATCATGCTATAAGAGGCTGTGCATTTCTAGTGCCCTGAGGTCAGTCTTGGACCAGAAGATCAGGCTCAACCATTTGTCACCAGCAGCAACATTGCCACAAGATTTCCTTAGAGAAAACTGCAGGCATACTCATTACATGCTCTAAGAGGAAGCCAGATATATAAATGAGACATGAGGTACTCCTGTGTGTTAGCACAGCAAGATCTTAAAGCAGAGGGGAAGCCACCTCAAACCAAGATAGAAGGTGGAGAATGTGATCACCAGGGCAGGATGTAGTGGGAGCAGGGTCAACTACCTAGCTCTGATGCTGTGAGGGGGAGAAATGAGAAAATTCACCACATGGATATCAAAATGTATACAAACAGCAGCTCATAAAAAAATAGACACTGAAAAGAAAAGTGAACCAGAATCCTGAGCTAGCAGTTATGTTCTGTCTGCTGTATATTTTACCAGGTGACATCTGCCTATATAGAAATGTGGGCAATGGGGTGATGATCAATTTTCTATCGGCTGTTTTGGCTTTGTTTCCAATTGAAGCAGATTTTTACTGTCTTTTGGTGACTGAGGACATCTAGTCACTGAAATATGCCCAATGTTTCTTGGCATACTCTGATCCTGTTTTCTGCTCAGAGTTCAGACTGTAAGACAGGCATGTCTAACATAAACAGTATATGCAGCCACATGTGACAGAGGGTAGCTATGAATGTAGCGCATTACAAAGTTGTAAACTTACTGAAGAGACTGAGATGACTTTTTTGAAATTTGTTGTGACTCAGTTTTCAAGAATGAACTTTGTAAATGTTAACATATCTATAATGCACACAAATCATTGCTCCTCAGAACGGCTGAGGTGTGACCCTTTGCAACGCCTTTGAGAAACAAATCATCACGTAAGAAAGACTTGTTTAGACTTTATTTCCAGTATTTGCTTTGCCAAAGTACTACTGTAATTAAATGCTAATAAAATAGGAGTGTGGCTTAATTTATGTACAGTTTATTTAACTAATAATCTAAATTTTAAAACTTAAAAGAGTATGAAAATAATTCTTTTGTGACTGAAGTAAAAAACTTAGTTCTATACTCATCCATATGCCAACCAACGGACTTGACTCCCACTTGTAGTTTTTGTCCATGTGACCCTTCTCAGGCACCTCCCCATTTCAGGACCTCCTGTGATACCTCCTCCCACAGGTAAACCATTCCAGATCCCTATGCTATCTCTACCCCCAAGGTCTGTCTACTTCTACTTGACCCTGAACAGCAATAAAATATGCTACTACCATTTTCAGTTTAAAAAGACAGAAAGCATACTTAGGATGGAAGGTGGCCATGCCACAGACTCCAACAGTGATGGGATTCCCATGGAAAATATGGCATTTTAAAAGATAAACCTTAGGGAAAGCCATGAAGTGGTCTGTCCAAGATCACATGGGCAAACCAGTGGAGTAACAGAAACTAGAGCCTATGCGGCTTCCTTCAAAGATCTAATGAATTAAGAAACACAATCTTAAAAAACTGTTTCCTAGATGTACTAGAAAAAAAATAACTTCTCAAAATACTGGTAATACAGCAGAAAGGCATTGTAAATAGACAAGAGCTTTATCTGAAGCTGGAATTACCTGGCTTCTGCTCAGAGGGCCTGCTATCAACTCTTTCAAGATAGTTCTGAGAACTAAATGTGGAATATGAAGCATGAGCCAAGTGCTCCTCAACCAATCTATAAGTGAACTGTTTTCTGGGTATTTTGTCATCTCTCTACACAGAAAGATATGCACAGGGTAGACTATAGGATCTGAACACAAACTGACCACTTTGTTCACTTCCTGTATGGCTACTGACAAATAACCACACGCAGGTTCCAACGCCTGTAAATCAAACACCCAACTCAGATCCACTCCAACAAAATACTACCTATGATCTAGACAGATTGTTTTCTCCACATCAAGGCTCTGGATCTCCATCCTCTGTAAAATAAGGCTATGTGGAAAAGCTCACTTAACAGACTGCAAAGTGTACCCTCACACAAGGCTAGTCCCTAATAGGTGTCTAGATGCTGGGAGTTCCCAGTGCTGGTAACTAGCAAGAGTGGTTCACCATACCTAAACTGCTTACAGACTATGAGTGACCTCTACCACTTGCCTTCCTGTGGGAATGGAACCGGTGTGAAGGGTTACATGAATAGATCTCACTCTATCAAAATCTTGATAGTTTCCAGTGAGCTTTCCTGGGAATTTGTCATGTTTCTAGTTATACCCCTAAACTAAACAATGCTTCCTGTGATTCCACAGTGTAACCCTTGGTGGCTCCATCTGGCTCCCTCTAGATTCTCCTACATCCCTGTTCTCTGCTGATTTTATTTTCTTGCTATCACAAATCTCAGTCCTGAGGGCAACCATAGGTAGAGTATTAGAAACCATGGCAAGTCATAGAACCTGGGTATCTTGAGAAATTACCATTTACAAGTACTTAGCTCATAAAACCAGAGTAAGGATTATGTAAGTTATGTACAAAGGGTCAACTCATATAAGCTCTATGTAAATGAGTTATAAGTACTTATCAATACATGCAAAATAATCAACCCAAGAATGTAATACACACTTGTAATCACAGCATGTGGAAGCCTGAAGCAGGAAGACTACACATATGAGGCCCACCTGGGCTATGTAGTAAAACTGTCTCAAAAAAAAAATTGGAAAAGAGTCACCCAAAGAGCAACACCATTCTTTTAAATGACAAATATTATTGACTGCATATCATTGCTAATAAATAACATGCTTATTGAATACAGGACCAGCTCAATTCTAAATATTCACTGGGGTGCCAGCTGGGAATAAGAAATATTTGGTTTGGGGTTTTTTTTTGGTAGTGTTGGGGTGTTCCAAACAAGATAAATTTTGGTAATATAACTACTATATTACTCAACAACTCCTGCATGAAATCAGGAAAGGGAGTAGGGAGGTAAAAACTGACAGAACATTTCTTAGAGTAAGAATATTGTATTTTCCCTTAGAACTAAAATATATAGTTGTACTTGTTTTGCTAAATATTAGCAGCTCGAAAATGTTTCAAAAAAAGTATCTCTAATAGCTGCATAGCATCATAGAAAAACATTATCTGCTAAGGCCCTACTGCACTGATCAAAGGGCGGAAAGACAAGTTCTCACAATGAGTAGCTATAGTGGGCCACTTTTGGTGGCAAAGGAACAGAGTAAATATCAGAGACCCCAGAATGCAGACTGCCATGGTGAATGACTCCCTCTGGCCTTGAGGTTCATTTCATTCTTATTTTTCTAATATGACCTTCTCTACTTTCTTAAATTTTTTAAGTTCTACAAGCAGCTCCCAATATTTAAGATACATCCACATGAGCTTCCCATTTTGACGTTTGTTGGTGTTCCAGACATCTCCACAATGCTTATCATGCTTAAATATGTCAGATAAGCCAGCTGCCATTTCTAGGTCAGCAGCCACTGGATCAACAGATGTGCGCACCAGTAAGCTCTTCTCCAGCTCTAGTCGTGCACTACGGGGGATAATCAGGCTACAATAGATATTTTGGCGTTCCTCTAGAGCTTCTCCCACCTCTTTTAGCACAAGCTGGGCTCTCCTTTGCCAGTCATCCTCTTCTTGCAGGCAGCTCAAATAGACATTTCTCAGAGGCTGAAGCTGGCTTTTTTCTTGCTTTATCTGAGCCCGTTCCTGTTCAAGAAGCTTCTTTTCTTCTGCCAACTTACGCCCCTGAGAGATAAGGGCTTCTCGAAAACTACTTGTTCTATTTTGCTCTTTTTCCAGTTCCAAAGACAGCTGAGCAACAGCACGCCGATGTTCTGAGATCACAGCATGGTATTTAGCTTCAAGATCCTGTTGGAAAGCAGCTGTTCTCTGATGATATGCTTTTCTTGCTTTTTCTATTTCTTTTTGGGATTCCCTAGACCAAATCCAACCTGACACAAATAAAAAAGATGAGGAAAACACATGAAGAGACATAACTAAAATCCTATGACTACTTAAAGAAAATATGTAATACAGTAATGACAATATTTCAGTAAAAGCCTAAAAATTCAAAGGTACCAAGACAATAAAACTTTGTAGGTAACAAAGTTGGCCAAGTTCTTATCCTAAAATCAGACCAGTGCTGGGCACTTAAAGCAGCATATACGATGTTCCTCTTCTAGTGTCTAATATTCATGGCTGGAAAATTTTACCACTGTTTTCTTTACTTATGTGCTCTGCCTCAGTGCTACATGACTTATTGCCAATGTTTAATAAATTAATATAGATGGTACACATGGCCAATAAATAATAACAAATAAAAAAATGTTCAACATCCGTACTTATCACATAAACACAGTAAAAACCACATTGAGATCCATCTTTCTTCTGTCAGCATGGTAATCAAGAAAGCAAGCAATGAGATGCCAGCAAGAGCTTGGGGACAGGAGCCTGATATGGCTGTCTCCCAAGAGGTTCTGCCAATGCCTGACTAATACAGAAATGGATGCTCACAGTCATCCATTAGACGGAGCACAGGGTCCCCAATGAAGGAGCTAGAGAAAGGACTCAAGGAGCTGAAGGGGTTTGCAGCCCCATAGGAGGAACAACAATATGAACTAACTAGTACCCCAGAGCTCCTTGGGACTAAACCACCAATCAAAGAAAACACCGGAAAGACTCATGGCTCTAGCTGCATATGTAGCTAAGGATGGCCTAGTCAGTCATCAATGGAAGGAGAGACCCTTGGTCCTGTGAAGGTTCTATCTCCCAGTATAGGGGAATGCCTGGAGTAGGTGGTTTGGGGAGCAGGGGGAGGGGTGAGAGGATAGGGGATTTTCGGAGGGGAAACTAGGAAAGGGGATAATATTTGAAATGTAAATAAAGAAAAAGCTAATTAAAAGAAAGAAAGAAAGAAAGAAAGAAAGAAAGGAGGAAGGATGGGAATAAAGGAAGAAGCAGAGGTGAGGGATTGGTTGTGAAATTTAAATCATCAGAATAAAAGCAGATTTTCATCCATCAGTGGTTGTTAGTCAAGTAAGGTATTCATCTGCTGTTACTTCAAGATCATGATTAAGGCTAGTTGATATTTGCATTTTGCAATACACCTTCTCAAACATGTAGTAACTTACTTGTAGAAAATCCTTATAAGAATGCAAAATTAAAAATTTAACTCTGATTTAGGCTGTCCAGGCATACACCTATAATGTTGACAATTGAGAAACTGAGGCATGAGGATTGTGAATTTGAGGCCAGTATAGTGAGACCCTGATTTAAAGTAACAAAAAACTCAACAGTTATCCCTGAATACATTATTTAACCAGGATAATCAATACAAAACCATAAAATGTTCTTCAATCTTTCTCAGTACAATACTTATCAACTTGAACATACATAAAGGAAAAGCATGAATTTGGGAGTTATGAGTTGGTATTAAAGCTACACAAAAGTCTGAAAAGTTCATGGAACATGACATGACAGGGCCTCTCATAGTCTCAAAGCTAACTCACTCAAACTGACTAACACCACTGATGAATGAGAATCCTCTTATAATAGGTATATGATTATAAGACTTTCAAGCTACTCAAAGAATCACAGCAATAGATGCCTTTTTATGCTAAACAGTGTGCTGAGAGAGGAAGACAGGAAGGAGTCTTTAGATGGCACCATCTGGAATGGTCCTGGACTGGTTGCAGGAAGTGCTCAGATCCCCCTGTACGGGCTGGTTTTGTGTATCAACTTGACACATGCTGCAGTTATCACAGAGAAAGGAGCTTCAGTTGGGGAAGTGCCTCCATGAGATCCAGCTGTGGGGCATTTTCTCAATTAGTGATCAAGGGGGAAAGACCCCTAGTGGGTGAGATCATCCCTGGGCTGGTAGTCTTGGTTCTATAAGAGAGCAGGCTGAGCAAGCCAGGGGAAGCAAGCCAGTAAGAAACATCCCTCCATGGCCTCTGCATCAGCTCCTGCTTTCTGACCTGCTTGAGTTCAAGTCCTGACTTCCTTTAGTGATGAACAGCGGTTTGGAGGTGTGAGCTGAATAAACCCTTTCCTCTCCAACTTGCTTCTTGGTCATGATGTTTGTGCAGGAATAGAAAACCTGACTAAGACACTCCCCACTTCCTCCATGGCAAAGTTCTGAACTGAGAATTTCAGGCACATAAAAAGCTACTGTACAGGAATGATCACTACACATATAGGACAGTATTTGCTTTAGATTACTGAATCATCAGTTCTCATATTCTTAGATGACAACCAGGACCACAAGACATGAAGTAATATAAGCCAGTTCTACATCAGTGATGTGTCCCCATCACAGGTGAAGATATACTTCACTTGAGATATGCTTCCCACACTACACTGTGACTTCTTGAAATCACATAGGATGTGATGCTGTGGAGCACATAAAGCTGAACATTATTTTCTGGACTAAAATGTATATAGATGATATAGTCATAATAGCCATACTCTCTTTTATATAGTTAGTATTTTTTTCATTTTCTTCAAGGTATACCTCAGAGAGAGAGAGAGAGAGAGAGAGAGAGAGAGAGAAAGAGAGAGAGAGAGAGAGAGAAAGAGAGAGAATGTACGAGAATGTACGTATATGACTGGTAAGAGTCTCAGTGGTGTTTATTTAATTTAAATGTGAGGATTTCTAGCCTGTAGTTTTTTTTCCCTCATGGGCAAGCTTGTCCAAATACTGACTTTAAATATACTAAACATATATCCTAACTGGTTTTCTTTCAGGTCAGTTTCTCTGTAGGTCCCAATGAAGGCAATTAAGACAAAGAAGTCCCCTTAGAACAGTGAAGCATTGGGAGAAAACTAAAGCTTATTAAAACCTAACCTACACCAAATGCTTCTGCATTATTTAATCCTCACAATGTACTGAGGCAGGATAAGCTACTTTCTAGGAATAGGTAAACTGAGGCTCAGAAAGGCTAACTCTGTAACAAAGTCACTGTATAGGATAAAACTGCACTGTATTGGTCAAGTCCTAAAGACAATCTTCTAGTCCAGCCCATGCAGCAACCCGGGTACTCCTGGCATAATTTTGGACCGGAAAACAAAAAAGTTCCAAGAAAATCATAACTTACGAAATGCTGCCAATCCGAGCATTGGCACCAATAGGGCATAATTCCACTTGCTTCCATCACCCCCATCAGCCCTGGCATTGGGCCTGATATTCCAATTTGGGGGGTCGTTTAAGTTATTCATGGAGCTATACCTTGAAGAAAATGAAAAAGATATTAACTATATAAAAGAAAGAGTATGGATATTATGACTATATCATCTATATACATTATTTTAGTCAAGAAGATATTTTTCAGCTTTATGTGCTGTACAGCATTGCATCCTATGTGATTTTAAGAAGTCACAGTGTTGTGTGGGAGGCATGTCTCAAGTAAAGTACAAGTACAATGTAGTGATTTCTCCCTTCATGTTTAGATGTACGGTTGTTGTAATGATTATTATCCTGTGTGTCAACATGACCAAAAGAAGGCATCTCAGCATGCCCAGCTAATTGGTTAGACATCATTCGAGGAGTGCCTGAGAAGTGTTTCTGTATGATTGGTAAGCATTTGGGTGCCTATACTGATTATTTATAATAAATCAAATGTCATTTTACTGCACACATACCATCACAAACCCTAAAAAAATTATGGCTGACAATGAGCTACACGTGTAGCAGTTCCATGTTAATATTGCTTAATGTCAGAGCAGGCTCAGCTCACTCTTGGATTTACATAAAATTGGAATCCCCTATCAATACATTTCTCAGAATCTGTCTTCACTGTTAACTAAGTGATGCGTGACTGTACATGTTTCTTATTGGTTGTCTCTGTAAGACTTTAATACAGTTGTACAGAGATAACAATAAAAGTGAATCTACAATAGACATTTGCTTTATATGACCTAGGGTTCAAAGAATGAGTAGTTTTCTACAGACAAAAATCAAAGAAAAGCTTTTTACATGTGGGTCATGATCAGGATTACAGAAATCCCTTGCTTCATATTAGAGTATAACTCATAAACTAGGTTGGAGACCAATATTAATATAAACTTACTAGTTTACAAACTACACATACTAGCCAGGCATGTTGGTGCATGCTTTTAATCTCAGAA
Organism: Mus minutoides; assembly: GCA_902729485.2. Lineage (NCBI taxonomy): Eukaryota > Metazoa > Chordata > Mammalia > Rodentia > Muridae > Mus > Mus minutoides. The sequence continues at coordinate 1,361,494 of LR749504.1, read as the reverse complement.
TTCAAGTTGGCTGAGGCAGGCTGATCTCTTTGAGTTTGAAGATAGTCTAATCTACATAGTGAGTTCTAGGACAGCCAGGTCTATACAGAGAGCCTCTGCCTCAAATAAATAAAAATAAAATAAAAAGTACCCATATTAGATGGGTGTTTTCATACTGTAAAGTCATAAAAACATTCAGCTTGCTTATATGTACAAATACAATAAACACAAAATAGTTAACCAAGATGCATGTAAGAAATATGGAATGCAACCCAAATTTTGAAAGTTTTAGTGTTTTTTTTTTTGTTTTTGTTTTTTGTTTTTTGTTTTTCGAGACAGGGTTTTTCTGTATAGTCCTGGCTGTCCTGGAACTCACTCTGTAGACCAGGCTGGCCTCGAACTTAGAAATCCACCTGACTCTGCCTCCCAAGTACTGGGATTTAAGGCGTGCGCCACCACCACCCGACAAGTTTTAGAGTTTTTAACAAACCTTGTTTAACATGCAAAGATGAACAATAATGAACAATAAGTATATAACCATAATACATGGTTCAGAACTTAACGGTTTATAGGAACCATAGAATTAATAAGTATGGTAGATGCCTAATTTAGAAATATGTATGTATGTATGTATGTATGTATGTGTATATATGCACATACACATACACACACTAAAAGCAGGCAACTTTCAAAAACCTCCTACTATGTATAGCCAGCCATCAGATATCTGATGGGGTGTCCCATCAGATACCAAAAGCCTGGAAGATAGCCAAGGCTCTCATATAAAATGCTGTATTTGAATATAATCTGCTCAATACTTTAGATTATCTCTAAATCACCGATATCTAATAAGGTATAAAGGCACTTAAATAGTTGATATGTTTTATTTTCCCCCTTATTAAAAAAAAATGTCTGTATGTACTCAGAACAGACACATTTTCCCCAAATATATTTTATCTGCAGTTGGTTGAACCCACCAATGCAGAACCCTTGTAGGGTAAGCTGTCATATTTATTTCCTCTGCACCAACAAAATCCATTTTGGGGTTATAAAGTTCAAGGAAATAATTCAAAATATAAAGCGTTGTGCATAAATACATTCCATATTTCCTTATTTATTAATAAAAAACAAAGAAATAAAATGGGAACAGTTCATTGTAAACTTAAACAATTCAAAATAATGGTCATAAAGATTGAGCACCAAGAGGAAGACCTTAATCTAATATTGACTGAAAATTCAGGAAACAATTACGATTATTGGTTTACTTTTTGTGCATTTTAATTCCACCGAACATTTCAGCTATGCTCACTTGAAAAATAGAAAAACTATCTGAAAGTGATCAAATGAGAGCGCGTTTGCAATAAGGGATGCTAACCACGATCTAAGCAGCTTTCAGGATGACAACAGGCCGGGCCTCCAGCTTCCCAGCAGCTGTAACGAAGACTAAAGCTTTGGATATAGTTTCTAGTTCAGTATCCTGGCTTCTACGTAGCCCAGTGCAGCTAGCTGCTCCTTGTCCAGCCACCAAGAGATCATTCCTACCCACTCTAGAAGGCCAGAGCAGGATCTCCCGCCCATTAGTTGAGATTCAAGCGCCCTACAAAATGGGCTCTTATGGAGCTCGCGATCTCTGCCTCAGGACCCTCCTTCCATCTGTCCGGATCCGCGGACCCTCTCTGTTTTGGCAAACAAGAAGAATCACCCGAGAAGCACTTTAAAGACATTGGCACCTCACTTACCCCTGGAGCAGAGTCCATGAGCGTAGCTGACACCCTACCTCAGACGTACAGCCACCGCCGCGTGTGTAGAGCGCAGGCGCAGCACCACTCACGCGAGCCAGGAGGGGCGTGTTGCGCAGGCGCAGAATCTTCCAAGCCCGATACCCGCGCGACTCGGCGCGCAAGCGTAGTCTGTCGCTGAGGCTTGCGGGAAAGGCAGACATGGCCGGGGTTGGCGCAGTCTCGAGGCTTCTTCGCGGGCGGCGCTTGGCGTTAGCTGGGGCGGTGAGTTAGTGCCACGAAATGGCGGGCACTAGGAGTGCGCCACGATTCCACCCGAGTTGGCCTGGGTCTGGGAAGGTGCAGTGGGCCGAAGCCGACTGCTTTCGGCGAAGGTCACGACCCCGAGGTCGCGGGCGTGGAGTCTGGCCTTCCCTGTCTTGATCTAGCGAAGTTCTCCAAGGTTAAAGGGAGGGACCGACCGGCCTGTGGCACTCTGGATGCGTACCGGTCTGCGAGTAATCCGTTGGTAGTCTGGGTGTCGACACTAAGACATATAAGTGATGAGCTTACAGATTCTGTGTAGTGGCCTTGGCTACTGTTTTTAAATATCAGAGAGATATTTGAAGATAGCAGGTGAGACTAATGCACCGTGTTCATCCAGTCTTGCGACTTCTTTTTGCATTTGAAAAGGGACACAGTGGCTCAGGGCTGCAAGGGTCCGAGTTGGCCTCCCAGATTGTCAGATCTTGTCTCAGTGCACTCTTTGCCGGCCACATGTTATTTGTCACACTCCTAGGGTTTTATTAACGCAAACTAAATTTGACAGGTTGGGTTCTTTAAAGTGAACTGTCTCACCTACCTACTTAACAATTTAATTATGAAGTAAAAGCCCCAAGACATTGAACAGTATCGACTTGCATTGTGCATAAAATTATGGCTGCAGTTGTCTACTTTCTGAAATAGATACTAAAATGCATATCCAATGAAATGTTCAAGGGTTAGTTGGCAACTATTCTTGCAAGACCAAAAGGCATTTTCAAACCTTGATAATTTCTGTGATTTGTATTTGCTGCCACAATCTCCTACTTCCACCTCTATCCCTTGGGCTCTGCAAGAAGGGTTTTAAGTACTGATCATTGAAACCCCTTACAGGAAATAATAAGTCAGCAATCTATAATTGTAGCAGAATTATTTTGTAGCAGAAATAGGTGAGCCCACCCCATGCCCAGGATTCACTACACACACTCAGGAAAAAAAAAAAAAAAAAAAAAAAAAAAAAAAAAAAAAAAAAAGATAGTCTGAGCCCTGCTCTGGCTAATGTCCAAAAGGAACAGTCAAGAATAGAAGATTTTTACTAACTTGTATACACCATAGGTTTATGCTTACCACATATGTTGACATCCTTAAATTCCTTTCATATTCCAGATCCAGTTTATGCTTTGACCAATTTAGACAGAGACAGGAGACTTTAAGTCTGGCCACTTAGGCAGGTGGGATATTTGCACAGCATATTTTCCATTGCCTGAATTATTTTTAAGTACATCTTTATTGTTCCTACCTATGGGCATCTTGTGCAGCTGTCAGAACTGGGCTTTTGTTAAGAGGAGAAGTGGGGCTTTATGGGATACCATTTTTAAAGTTGATTGGCGCCAGGACTACCTTCTAGAGCAATGGTCTTTGAAAGAGAAATGGGCTTCATAGTTGTAATTTGGTTTGTTTCCTTTGTTATGGGAAGGAGTCTAATGGCTGCTCAATCCTGCTGAAGAAACATTTACATCCTAGAATCCTTAATTTTACTTATGTCCAACAGGCCTGGTTACTATAGTCATATCTTTGGGGTGTTTTTGAAGGCAACACTTCCTTAGCTAAATACTATTTTGCGTTACTTAATGTCTCCTAAGCAAGCCTTTTAATAAATCCTTTATAAAATCAATTCTTTTGCTTCGTTTCTTCTACATCAGTGTGTCCTCATCTAGGCTAGTGCTCAGTGATTCCTCTGGAGACTAAAACCTAGATACTGACTTTTATTCAGACTGGAGTAAAATTCCAGTTGAAAGTGAGAATATCGTTTTAAGCATATGAGACCAGGCTGCACAACTTTCTTTTCATAGGGGCATAATTGGAAGCTATTTCTTTCAAACCTTCCTGAGTTGAATCCTATTAGCTTCAGCATTTTACCATTCTCTGTGGTGGTGCTTCCGAACTGTTCTGTGGTTAAGTACCAGTAAGCAGGATCATCAGACAGGAAAAACAAAATTCTGCCCTCTAACTGAATATTCATTGGCATATGAAGTTTGTAGGTGGTTTTTTTGTTTTTTTTGTTTTTTTTTTTTTTTTTTGAGGAATTTGAGTTTCCCAAAGAACAGAATCAAGTTAGCAGAAAAAGAAATGTATGACTACTGACTGAGAAGTGCTGAAGACAAGGAATTGTTTTGTCCTGTCAAGGTTTTCTGTATTGACAAACACTTTCTTTCTTTCTTTCTTTCTTTCTTTCTTTCTTAAGAAGCTCAGCGCTTCATGCCTTTAGTTTTTTGTTTTGCTTTGTTTTTATTTTTAAGATTTTATTTATTTTATGTATATGAGTACACTGTAGCTGTCTTCAGACACACCAGGAGAGGGCATTGAATCCCATTGCAGATAGTTGTGAGCCACCATGTGGTTGCTGGGATTTGAACTCAGGACCTCTGGAAAAGCAGTCGGAGCTCTTAACAACTGAGCCATCTCTCCAGCCCGACAAACACTTTTAAGTTATCAACTCATCAGATTTATTTTGCCTTTGTTTTGCTTTGCATGGTCCCAATACACTGATGTGACTCATGTTTAAAATTATTTAAAAGAAAAATAAGAACAAAGACAGCTGACTTCTATAAAGTTTGTAAAAATTGTTAGGAAAAATACATGATGCATCATAGTAGAATAGATCTTTCCTTTGGATGAGTTGTTTTTAATGTTTTACTAGTATATCTAGAATTATATGATTTAGTTAGGCCTCTACAGTCAAACCATTTTGTTTGGCTTCTCGGGATCATCATAAAACCAGTGACATTCAATTCAGTATGTTGCGATATGGTTCTTGGTTCATTTGAAGACTTCTGGCTTAGTATTTATTCATAACCAGGATTTTACTCTAAATTTGGAGTTTCTTGGGGATTTGCCCCAGAGGTCTTCAGATAGTGGAGGAAGTACATCCTTTGGGTCCATCGTTCCCACTGACCTTCAGGTTTTTTGTGTGTTTGTGTGTGAGTTATGAGACCTGTGAGGTAGCCTCTGAAAGTTTAAGCTGTATTTACCCAAGTCAGGGGTAGATATCCCTTTGAGCTGTATTTTAAGAATCTCTACTTTAAAATAGTGAAAATTAAACATTTTTATTACATTTGTCTGTATGTGTTCGTTCACATATACTATAGAGAAGTCAGCAGACAACTTGAAGGTATAGCTTCTACCCTACAGAGTGAGTCCTTATGTCCTCAGGCTCAGCAAGAAGCATCTTTGACCCACTGAGTCATCTGGAGGTCCTTAAAAGCTAACTTTTCTTTTTTTAAAGATTTATTTATTTATTCATTTATTTATTATATGTAAGTACACTGTGGCTGTTTTCAGACATATCAGAAGAGGGCATCCAATCTCATTACAGATGGTTGTAAGCCACCATGTGGTTGCTGGGATTTGAACTCAGGACCTTCAGAAGAGCAGTCAGTGCTCTTAACCACTGAGCCATCTCTCCAGCCCATAAGCTAACTTTTTTTTTTTCTTTTTGGTTTTTCGAGACAGGGTTTCTCTGTATAGCCTGGCTGTCCTGGAACTCACTTTGTAGACCAGGCTGGCCTCGAACTCAGAAATCTGCCTGCCTCTGCCTCCCTAGTGCTGGGATTAAAGGCCTGCGCCATTATGCCCGGCTAAAAGCTAACCTTTTTAATGAAAATAACTTCACATGGTTATTTTTTTTAATTAAGATGATGAAAGCTCTATAAATGAGGAATAAACTATTTTGTTCAGTAATGGAAGCAACTTCTAAAATAGTACCATTGTGCACTAGTATTCATTTCTATAGCAGTAGATTTTTAAACATCAATTTTCTGAATGATAAAAGAATTTAGTTATCTTAAACTACTTACTTCTTCTCCCAGTGCCAGCAATTTTTAGATCTTCATATGGTGATTTTATAATTGCAAGAGTTGTTTAGAAGATAATTTGTACCAACTTCAGCTGATGAGGTACTGAGCTTATGAGGCACTTTGGTTATTGAGGATAATTAATAAATAGCCTCTGCTCTTCTCATCCTCTCTCCAACTTTTTAAATTAGAACACTTGTTCTACAGGACAAGGTATAAGTGGCATTTTTGTTACAATGTAGGTGAATTTCCTCATTCATGTTTCCAAAAATTTAATCATAAAGATTTTTTTAAAAGTTGCTTCATCAACGAAAACAAGTTAATGGCTAGATATTATAAAGTTGAAATCTGTCACATTACTAATTCACATTTACTTATAATGTGTTTATTAAAAGATAAAGAGATATAAAATATGTTCTATGGGTGTGTGGTGAGGTAAGGGGGAAGGGAATGTCTCAGTGGACCTTGAGGGACCAGCCACACAACAGTATAATATAGAATAGTTTATTCATATAGAATAGTTTATTCAGGGCATGAGAGGGGAGTTAAGAAGGTAGGAGAGGCAGAGAGAGGGAGAGAGGAGAGAAGTAGAGGCCAGCCATGACCACGTAGAGAGATGGGGGAAGGGAAGGGAAGGGGGAAAGAGAGTAAGAGATGAGAGAGAGAGAGAGAGAGAGAGAGAGAGCGCATTGGGGTGGGGGAGAGGAGGAAGTGGGGAAGGCTTGGGCAGGCAGCCCCTTTTATAGTGGATCAGGCCTACCTGGCTATTGCCAGGTAATTGTGGGGTGGAGTTTAGACAGAATTCTGACACCTACCATGCTTACAAAGAAGTTACTCATTTTATGTCGCCAGATTTCTTTCTCTCATCCCCTTACTTACAGATTTTTTCATGTCATAATAATTAATGTCTCTTCAAAAACGGATTTTTTTAGTTGTCACAGGTATTTTCTAATAATTTTCCCAGAATTAATTATTTATGTGTATGAGTACAGAAGAGGGCATCAGATACCATTACAGATGGTTGTGAGCCACCATGTGGTTGCTGGGAATTGAACTCACAACCTCTGGAAGAACAATCAGTGCTCTTAACCACTGAGCCAATCTCTAGCCCTATTTTTCCTTCTTTTCTCTCTTTCTTTCTCTCTTTCTCTCTCTCTCTCTCTCTCTCTCTCTCTTTCTCTTTCTTCCTTTTATATCCTGATTGCTGTCCCTCCTAGTCCCCCTCTCTCACACTCCTTCCTCCCCCTCCCCCTTCTCTGAGGGATGAGGGCCCCCTGAGTATCCCCCTACTTTGGAGCATCAAGTCTGCAGGGTTAGGTGCATCCTTTCTCACTGAGGCTAAACAAGGCAGTCCAGTTGGGGAACAGATTCCAAGACAGGTAACAGCTTTAGGGACAGCTTCTACTCCAGTAAAAACATGCAATTCTTAAGATCATTCCTGACTTCCCCATTTCTGATTACTAAGTGTACTTGACTACCAAGAACTGTTGGGGGGATATGTCCAAGTCTCTTCATTATATTTTGGTCTTTTTAAGTAGAGCAAGTAAAATGAAAAATTTATTCCCTTAATGGCTGACTGGGTTCACAGTGGACTGATTTCACTGACACTAGTTTTCTTGAGTATATTTTTATCTTAACCTTGGATGTGGAGAGTTATATGTGGTTAAGGAATATATGATTTCATCCTAAGGTTAAGGTTTACCTTGTTTCAATAAGTAGTAGCCTGTTGCAGAGTACAAGTCTCCCAGTATGCTATCTAGTTTATTTTCTTAAAACCAAAATTCTTGAAGGACATGCAGAGCCAATATGGGAAGGGTTAAGATGGAGCCAGTAAAAATGCTTCATATTTAGAAAATACAGCAATATGGATTTCTTTGCCATTCTTTACTGAGTTAACAGAATAATATACTGCAAAGCAGGGGTCAGTGGTACCCTGTTGGGAAACAGGCTATTTTGGAAAAGGCTTTTCCTAGAATGCCAAGTTAGTAGAGAGGACAAGACATGAGTCTTAGGGTCCCAGGTAAACTTTCTAGAAGAATGAAAACAACTTGATATATAGGAAGGTTAACAATTTAGAAGGAAAATTTTAATTCATTCCCTTCTGTTTCTGTTCAAGACCTAACACTGTTCATTTCTCTGCAGTGGCCAGGAACACTCCAAAAACAGACCTGTGGCTTTCACTTCTCTGTTGGTGAGAACAAGAAGGCATCAGCTAAAGTTTCAGATGCAGTAAGTTTAAAGTTTAATGCTCAATTATAAACAATTCTTGTTTTTGTTTTATTCAAGTCAAGGTCTCGCTATGTAGCTCTGGCTGTCCTGGGATTTGTTATGTAGATCAGGCTGGCCTCAAACTCACAGAAATCCATCTAACTCTGTTGGGGTTAAAGGTGCACATCATTATGCCCAGCTTGCAAACTTTTCTTGTTTTGAAGGATTATGATCTAATTGTAATATATTTGAATATTGGATATATTTAAAGGAAAGGGTTTTTTATGGTAATTGTATGCTCAAATGTGCGTAGTATAATACTTACAAAAATACTTATATAAATACTGACATATTTGCTGGCAAATCTTTAAACTAAACTCTAAATTCAAGTAAAGTAACAAAATAAGAAAATATTAATGAGGGCTGGTGAGATGGCTCAGCGGTTAAGAAAACCGACTATTCTTCCAAAGGTTCTGAGTTCAAATCCCAGCAACCACATGGTGGCTCACAACCATCTGTAACAAAAATCTGATGCCCTCTTCTGGAGTGTCTGAAGACAGCTATAGTGTACACACATATAATTAATAAATAAATAGATAAATAAATCTTTAAAAATATATTACTGAGCTGTATATGCTGTGATGAACAGTGGAATTCCTGCACAAAATAAGAGTATGGCCACTGGAATTGAGACTCCTCTGTATTTAGCCTGTTTTGCTTTCTGTTTAAAAAATATGAACATTACTTACAAGTTTTTATCATATGAACTAGCAAGGTTATAGAATATTGCTTGACAGTTTCTCAGCAATAAATCTTCACACACAGACCTTCTCCCTAAATAAAAACTTGAAATATAGTTGTGCTCTGTGCCCAGGCAAACTGAAATATGCTAACTTAAAAGCAACATTGTTTTCAAGAGAGACTTGTATATCACAGTTGAAGAAGCTATCTGTACACTAAGTTCCTGTAGACAAATGGATATGGTTATGGACATAGGAGTAAAACCATTGAAAAAAGATAGATAATAATTAGAGCTCATTGTGTTGATGTTTTCTTCTGCTTTTACACTTCCCTGCTTTGGTAGCAGAATAGAAAAATTGGAATCTTAAAAATTTGAAGTGCTCTCAAAAACACTTTTTTATTAAAAGCTAGGTGTGGTATGTGATAGCATGTACTTTTACTCCCAGCACTTGGGAAGCAGAAGCAGGAGGATGAATTTTGAGCCAGTCTGAGCAAAATATGTCTCAAAACTAAAAAAAGTAAAATAAAATGAAAATAATCTGTGTGTGTGTGTGTGTGTGTGTGTGTGTGTGTGTGTGTGTGTGTGTGTAGCAGTCCACCTATTGTCCATGAAATCTGACTGCTGGTTCATAGTACCACACTTCACCAAGAATGCATACTCAGGTCAGAACAGGATTGGAAGCCTTTCTGTGCACAGCAGCTATTCTTTCCTGTGACTATTTTGTAATTATAGTCTTGATGATTTATGAAGTTAAATATGTAATGAATAGCTGAATTTTCTTTTCAGATTTCTACTCAATACCCAGTGGTGGATCATGAATTTGATGCTGTGGTTGTAGGCGCTGGAGGGGCAGGCTTGCGAGCTGCATTTGGCCTTTCTGAGGCAGGGTTTAATACTGCATGCCTTACAAAGCTCTTTCCTACCCGATCACATACTGTTGCAGCACAGGTAAGAAAAAGGCCCTCTTTTGATGCCAACAGATCTTATACAGCACCACCTCTCCTATAATACAAAGTCTTGCCTTCTTATTAAGCTTCAGCCACAGTTGTTGGCATCCAGTTCATCATTCATACTCACTTTCCAAGTCACTGCTTGTAATCTCTTCCTCGGGACCATTATGGGATTGGCACCTCATTGTTATTTTCATGCATGGGTCTTTTTCCAGCCGTCCTGCCTCCTGTATGTCTCCCTATCATGGAGACATATTTTCTTCCACATTTATTTCCTGGTTCATTCATCATATATAAAAGTAAAAACAGTAGAGAAGTCAGGGTACTATATCCCCTTCAAGGACATATCCCAATGCTTAAATTCTCGTTAGGCTTCACCTTCTAAAGGTTCCACCATCTACCAGTAGCACCATGTGACTTTAGCACATGTCCCTTTGTTTGTTTGTTTGTTTGTTTTTTCGAGACAGGGTTTCTCTGTATAGCCCTGGCTGTCCTGGAACTCACTCTGTAGACCAGGCTGTCCTCGAACTCAGAAATCTATCTGCCTCTGCCTCCCAAGTGCTGGGACTAAAGGCGTGTGCCACCACCGCCTGGCTACATGTGCCTTTTTGGGGATCATCAAAATCTATACTACATGGATAACGGTGAGCTTTGATGGCATGGATGTAAAGAATAGAAAAATACTGGACTTTGAATCAAGTGTAGAAAATTACAATGATTTTTATTCTTGGATCACTGGGATCACTGTTAGTAACACTAATCTTTATATGGGTAGGAGAATCATGTTTGATTATCTTTCTTGGTATCTGGATTAGTTCTTTCTAAGCCATTAGCAAAGTTTGATGGCTTCTAGGAGCTGGAAAAAGCCTCCATCCGTTTTTGCTGAAGCATGCTTTGAGTACTTTGTTGCAAAGGTGGTTTGTAAGTGAAAGAATACTGGCCTAGAGGAAAAAGGAGACCAGAATAAATCATTCTTACTACTGTTGTAAAGTTGTAATGTGATGGGTAGTGTAGTCTTAACAGAGTGGGAGAAAATAGTTTGGTAACTAGTTATTAAGAAGAATTAGGGGCTGGTGAGATGGCTCAGCGGGTAAGAGCACCCGACTGCTCTTCCGAAGTTGATAAGTTCAAATCCCAGCATCCACATGGTGGCTCACAACCATCCGTAACAAGATCTGGCGCCCTCTTCTGGACCGTCTGAAGACAGCTACAGTGTACTTACATATAATAAATAAAATAAATCTTTAAAAAAAAAAAAAAAAAGAAGAATTAGCTGAAGGTAGAGTAACTCTGTAGTTCTGGAGATTTGAGAGCTCTCAGAAGACCAGCATTTGTGGCTTGTTTTTTCAGGCAACAGTAAAGTGATGGGTACTATTAGTTACACATTTTATTTCAAAATAGCTTTTGTATCCTGCTATAAACATGTAACTAAGTTATCAAGATCATCTTGTCTTTACATTGGAGGAGTTGAATAAAGAAGAAAAGAAAGTAACTAACGTTTATTCGGTTCCCACAAGGTTCTTCGTTCTTCCTTGTAACTCATCCAAACTAAAAGATAGCGTAACTGGGAATACTGAGGCACAGGAGTAATGAAAAGGGAAGAAAGTCAGCTTAGGTCAGCTTTTACAAAGCTTACTGAACAGCAATTGAAAGGGGAAGGAAATAAGATAGGTGTATTTATTCCTGTTGTTATAAAACAATATTCAATGTTTGGTAACATATAAAGAAAGATTTTAAAGTCCAAAAATTGGGTAGCCAAACACATTTGGCCTTTGGTGAGGAGTCCCTTGCCAGCAATGTAAAATGGCAAATTCCACCATGCTATAATCTTATGAGAGGAAGAAGTCATGTTACCAGACAGAAGACCAAAAAAACCGGATAGACTTAGTTTTGGGTTTTGTTTTTGTTTTTGTTTTTTTCCTGAAAACAAGTTTTATTTAAATAAAGGTTTAAATACCTTACATAACATTAAAACTGGGAAGGAAAAGAAAACAACAACAACAAAAAATCAAACTGAAACAACAAAAGTTTGTTACTTCATATGACACTGGGCAGCTGCTGCTAGTGATTTGAAACCTCTGCAGCTAGCCACATGACCTGTGGCATCAGTTTGGTAATTTCTTGTCATAAGTTTAACTAATAACAGGCTGGCTTCACCCTTCAGTTGTTTCAGTGTCTCTCAGCTAGGATATATCTGACTCAAAAGATGACCCTGGTGGCCAGCAATATGTTTATGACCTCTCTGAAAAGGTCACTCTTTCTAAATTCTACCTACCTAGTCAGACACCAGGGCTTCTTTTTACGGTCAGGGACTCCCTCTAGTGGTATAGCTGGTGTGGTACTCCAGCTTCTCTTTCCCCTGGGCCATTCTAATGGTGAAATTCTCTTAGTGCAGGGGACTCTATGCTTGGCTGAAACATTGTTATTACTCTGTTTCAGGATGTAAGCTGCCAGGCTTACTGTTTGAGCTGTTTAAATGAGGGACTTGAAGACTAAGCAACATGGCTCTTTTCATTTTATAGCATGAAGGAGTTACACTAGTCCAGATTTAAAGAGGACCCCAAATTGTTATATTATACAGGCTTTGAGGTTTTTAAACTCCTGACAAGGGACAGAAGGGAAATTGTACTCATTGCAAGAAAGTTCTCACATAAGGTTCAGAGAGTCCCAGCAGTTAAAACCCATGAACCTTCAGCTGATTGACCTTAGCTAGTTCAGTCTCTATCAGAAAATGGCATGTGTTCTTGTGCCGGTCACCTGGAGTTGAATTATTTCTTCATATTCTGGATGCTCGATTATAGTACAATTGTAGGCAAATTTCTTCTTAAATGCCTTCACTAGTTCCTTTTTGTGGTAAATCATTAGCAATCCCTTGGACAGTAGTAAGGGCCTTCCGTCATTTCTCTGTTGAATTCTTATATGGGTTTAATCCTCAGTGCCTGCAGAAAGGAGGTCATCATCCTTACTTACATCGGCAAAGGGGTCAAAAGAGTGGAGCTTCTGGATAGGAGACATAGGGTATGACTTCTTTTCCTTGGTAGAAAACCTGTAGAGCCTACAGGAGAAGTGGGGAGGGGGAGAGGGGAGAGGGTACAACACAACAGGGACAATCAGGAAGTGAGGAGGCTGGGGGGGGGTGGTCAACTTTGTCCACAGCAGTGGCTCAGTGACTGGACTAGTCCTGCTTTTTTACAGGAACACCTACAAGAACTATCTAAGATCTAGTAAAAACTACTTTAATTCCTCTCAAGAGGGTATATCCCCAAAGGCTAAAGGGTCCACCATTGTACTGTGTATTGTGTTTCCTTCTGATACACGAATGATTGAGAAACAATCAAATCATACACAGGTACCTTCTCTTATAAAAAGTTTATATAAAAGGGATGAATTGAAATATAAGTTGGAGACCAGGCATGGTGACCCTAACCTTTAATTCTAGTTCTTTGGAAGGAGGTAGAAGCAGAGGCAGGAGAATCTCTATGATTCAAGGCCAGCCTTGTCTACAAAGTAAGTTCTAAGGTAGACTATACAGTGAGACTCTATGTATAAAATTTCCAGATAGATTTGTTGAACATCTTTAGTTGTTAGGTAGATAAACAATGGCTAAGTTACAAGGATCTTTTCTAGTCTTTACAGGCCTGGAGATCAAGTAACATTCCCATCACAAATAAAAATTAAGCCATCTGTCTACTCGGGAAGTCTCATTCATGACTTGGAATCTGTCCTGCCTTACTGCTCCTTAACCCTCATGAAGAGTCACCACATATGGAGTTTGCTTTCTCTGAATCAGATCTAAGGGAGGAGGTGGGTTGCAGAGACTGTTAAGGTATATAAGCAGTTGTATGGTGTTTCCAGGGAGGTATCAATGCTGCTCTGGGGAACATGGAAGAGGACAACTGGAGATGGCATTTCTATGACACTGTGAAAGGCTCCGACTGGCTGGGGGATCAGGATGCCATCCATTACATGACAGAGCAAGCTCCTGCCTCTGTGGTTGAGGTAACTGAAGGGAAACTCTAGCGTATGTGCTCTGCTTGGATTACAAAAGAATCGGTGTAAACATAAAAGAGGGCTGGGATAAGGCTCTTGGAGAATGCATGCCTACTGCAATTGAGCTCTAGGGTCCCATCCCTGGCAATGATGAACCAGTAAGGAAAGTTCCCTGTAACTGTTCAGTTCATTTAAGAAAATAGTTCTTCTCCCTGAATTATCCATGTTTTCATAGAATATGCTAGTGTTGAAGTTTTCGGTTTTGGGTTTGGTGCAAATTTGGTACAAAAATGAGGGTTTGTTTGTTTGTTGTTGTTTTTTACTTGTTTAAGATAATATATTTTTGCTTGTTTTGTGTTTCACAGCTAGAAAATTATGGTATGCCATTTAGCAGAACTGAAGATGGGAAGATTTATCAACGTGCATTTGGTGGACAGAGCCTCAAGTTTGGGAAAGGCGGGCAGGCTCATCGGTGTTGCTGTGTGGCTGATCGGACAGGCCACTCACTCTTACACACCTTGTATGGAAGAGTAAGGCTGACTTGGTGGTAAAGGATGGTGTTTATGGTAACAGTGGAAATGTCATAGGACAGGAGGCAGTCACCCTATGAGTTACTTTTTAAAAAAGAAAAAAATAAGTAATGTTCTACCTTGATAGCTGTGACAAATACTGTAACCAAAATCAACTTAGGGAAAGGCTTTGTTTCACTTTATAATTTTAGTTCATCATGAAAGGAAGTCAGGGCAAGAACTTGAGGAAGGAATTGCTGTGAATCCTTGGAGGAACATTGCTTGTGACTTGTTCCCTAGGGCTTGCTCAGCCTACTTTCTTAGACAGCCCTGGACCTGCCATGGGATGGCGCCACACCCAGTGGCTGGGCCCCTTTATATCATCAGTAAAGAAATGCCTCCAAAGGCTTGCCTCTAGTCCAATTTTATGATAACATTTTTTTTTCAGCTGAGGGTCTTTCTTTGATGATTCTAGTCTGTCAAATTGACAAAAAATTAACACAGATAGTAAGGTGCCTGAAATAATCATAATTATTATTTATTATTATTATTATTTTGGTGTTTTGAGACAGGGTTTCTCTGTATAGCCCTGACTGTCCTGGAACTCAGAAATCTGCCTGCCTCTGCCTCCCAAGTGCTGGGACTAAAGGCGTGTGCCACCATCACCTGTCTTGAAATAATTAGTAATCTGAAAGTATTAAACACGTATTGTGAAAGCTGTCTCTAAGTCAGTATGTTACTCCTTATGTCTGTATTGGAAAGTTGAGTTGGTAATCATTTCTTACTATTTTGAATTTGTGCTGCATAACATGCCAAGAATAGAGAAAGTATTCTTTCTTTCTAACATAATATTGTTACTGATTTTGGGGAGGAGTTTCACATCATGGACCTTCGTCACATCACTTCTCAGTCTTCCCTGGGCTGCCCCCAATCCTGTGCAACCTCCTGGAAAACAAGACTCGCTGGGGCATATGTAGTCAGACTCCCAGTAGCCTGCCCCTTAACGAGCACTAAGTATATTAATGTGCATTTATCACCTCTGAGTTACTGAACAGATTGATATATTTTAATACTTCCCCATTTAACTGGATGAAATCTTGAGGGACAGTAGTCACGGATCAGTGGTTCACCGCTGGAAAGCACCTATTTATATCACCATTCATAACAGTAGCAAAATTATAGTTAGGAAGTAGCAACAGAAATACTTTTAAGGTTAGGAGTCACCACAATATGCGGGAACTGTATAAAAAGATTGCAGCAATAGGTAGGTTGAGAAACACTACATTAGATAGCATATTTTGGTATGTCCCAGATAATCAATAATCTGAGCTCTGTCTTCAGAAGGAAATGACAACTGGTTAACATGCAAATATTAGAGCACCAGTAGGTTCCTTTAGGCTGAGGACACTGAAAAAATATGACAGTATGTGCTTGTTCTGTGGTTGTTTTGAGAGTTTGCCTATGCTCTTTAGAGTTCCTTGCATTAACCTGCAGGACTATCAAACCCACCCCTGGTAGCATTGTCCAGTGCTGACTCTACTATGTGTATGGAAATGGGCTTATCAGCACTGCCTACTACAGCCCCAAGTCTGGCCATACTGGGATGTTGGTTTAATCTTAATCTTAAATGCAGTTTGAAATGTAGGATTTTTTTTTTCTTACAGTCTCTGCGCTATGACACAAGTTATTTTGTGGAATATTTTGCACTGGATCTTCTGATGGAAAATGGGGAGTGCCGTGGTGTCATTGCACTGTGCATAGAGGATGGGTCCATACACCGAATAAGAGCAAAAAACACTGTTATTGCTACTGGGTAGGATTTTATTGTATTTAATTTCTTATATAAAAATTGAGTGTCAGAATGGGGGCAAGAGTGTTTGCTTTTTTGTTAAATAAAGTGGTTCAGAGCAATGGGTCAGACGTAGGCCTTCATGTCATCTCATGTGGAAGATAAACTTTCCGAGCCGTAGTACCTTTGTCACAATATAGATGTTCTCTGAGCATAATAGGGCAAAATTTGGGATTATAAAGCTTACTTTACCTGTTTTAATATAAATAGTAAGCTTAGAGAGTCACATGGTATTTTCAGATAAACTTTCCTGCTTTCTTGTTTACTAAGTATACTGATTCTTAGAATCATGAAGTACTAAAAAGTACTATCTGCTTGCATGATGAAAATAAGTACATTTCAGTTTATATGATTTCATTTTTTACCATTTTTAAAGTTATGAGCTGAAGGTATATCTCAGTTGCAGAGTATTTGCTTGTCTAGAATCCACATGGTCCTGGATTCATTCTACTTTACCACCATCCCCTAATCCCACCCCACCCACCTTAAAAAAAAGAAAAGGGAAGAAAGTTTAAGTAAACAAACATTTTTAAGTAGGTATAGAACCTGAACAGATGTTTTTCCCAGGCTGGAGGGAGTACACATGGTCAGCAGACTTTGGAAAGTACTCAGCACCATTAAACATCTGGAGAATTCAAGTCACATCCATATTTGTGAGGATGGTTAATGTCATGATACAGATGGTGAATGATGATGTAGAGGTAGAGGAAAAGCAACAAGCTGTCTTAGTTACTTCTAAGTTACTTGATAAAATACCATGACCAAGGCAACCCATAAAAGAAAATGTTAAATCTAACCTTGAATTTCAGAGGACAAGAATCCAGACTTCAAAGCCCACCTCAGTGACAATCCTTCTCAGACATTTCCACTAGTTGGGGACCAAGTATTCAAATATGGGGGTCATTTTTAATCAAACCACCATACTGGGTAAAAGCAGTTGCCATAAGTATGGCAATCTACCTAAGTTCAATTTCCACAACTTATAGTAGAATAACAGATAGACTCCTTAAAGTTTTCCTTTGACTCCCACCCACATGCCATGGCAATGCCTATTTTTGTTTTTTGTTTGTTTGTTTGTTTTTCCTTAAAACAATGGGTAGAGAGATTGCTCAGGATTAAGAGCTGCTACTCTGGCAGAAGACCTAAGTTCTGGTTTTAGCCTTCACTTCAGAAGGCTTACAACTCCCTGTAGCTCCAGCTTTGAGGTAGCCACTTTGGGTATTGACACACATGTTGCGTAACTCACACAGACACATAAACAAACAAACAAAAAAATCTTTAAAAAAAAAAGATAGAGCAAAAAGTGCCCTAAAAGTCTAAAGGCTATTGGGAGTATAAATTGGTAGTTAATGTGGAAACTCAAAAAACTAAAGGAGACTGAGGAGATGGCTTAATAGACAACGTACTTGCCACCTACACATGAGAATCAGACCTTGGATGCCTAGAACCCACATAAAACTGAGCAAGTGTGACCCTGTCTGTAGTTCATGACTTAGGCAGAGTAGGGATTCTCGAGTATATGTGGCTAGAGAGACTGGTTAGCTAGTTGGTGAGCTCTTGGCTTCAATAAAATATAGTGCAATGAAGGAAGTCACCCATTGTCAACATCAGGCATATTTATACAAATGTTTGCTATAGTACTCACCATGGCCAGACTGTCACTGTAACCAAACGGAACAATATGCAGGGAAAGGCTTATTTTGACTAATGTTTTCAGCAGGTTCAGTCTATGGAATATGGATTCATGTGTTTAAGCAAGACAAGTATATGATAGGAGACAGCTCTTCACTTCATGACAGAAAGTGTAAAGCCCCATGTCCTCAAGGCTTCACGACCTCCCAAATAATGCAAGTTGCCATGGACCAAGCCTTTTCAACATGAGACTATAGGGGACATTTATATTCATATAAAAACAATTTGAGTCAAGAGATGAGCAGTTTCTGAAATCTAATAAGATATTGGCTATAATGGGGTAGTTGCCAGGTGCCCATATCGCAAAGGATTATGTAAAGTTATGTGTTAATGAAATTGATTGTGGAAATTGGTTAGCAGTATACATTATTAGATCATGTGGACATCTTACAAATATACAGTAAAGCTGGGGGAGAAATAGTAAAAGAAAATAACAAATTAACAAATATTTAAATTTTTTCATTATGTGGTTATTTGAATAGGAATGGCCCCTTTAGACTCGTGTGTGTGTGTGTGTGTGTGTGTGTGTGTGTGTGTGTGTGTGTGTGTGTAAATGCTTGGCCCACAGGGAGTGGCACTATTAGAAGGTGTGACCTTGTTGGAGGAAGTCTGTCACTGTGGAGGCAGGCTTAGAGGTTCTATGTACTCCAGTTAAACTTAGTGTGGCAGTCCCCTTTTGCTGCCTGTAGATCAAGATGTAGATTTCAGCTCCGTCTCCATTACCATGCCTGCCTGCATGCTGCCATACTTCCCACTATGCTGACAATAGACTAAAACTCGTAAGTCAGCCCCAATTAAATGTTTTCCTTTATAAGAGTTGCTGTGGTCATGTCTCTTCACAGCAATAGAAACCCTAACTAAGACTCATTATAAAAGTTATATATTCATATCAGGAAAATTCTTTGAAGATAAAGCACAGAGTATCAAAATACAAAAAATACAAAATTACCCTTCTGTGTCTCCCAGCCTCCATCCCATGGTAAAAACATCACAAGTATGGCCTCCCACATACCGTGTGCCATGTATATACACGCATGGGGCAGAGAACATTACAAGCAAGGGTCATTAGAGGTTGGTGCCCGAGAGACTGCACCATATAAGAAGTTTGGTGTGGACTGATGCTTATAGTCACTGTTTTCTGTTTTCAGGGGCTACGGGCGAACCTACTTCAGCTGTACATCTGCACATACCAGCACAGGGGACGGCACAGCCATGGTCACTAGGGCTGGTTTGCCTTGCCAGGACTTAGAATTTGTTCAGTTCCACCCCACAGGTAGGACAGAATAGCTGTCTGGCTCTGGGCTCTTCTGTGTATTTTAAGCATGCAGTACCTATTCCTTGCTTTGGGGTGCACTTCTCCCACCTTGAGTCCTCAAGGAGAGTTTCTTCTGGTTCCATTAAGGCCGTTCATAACAGATTTTGGTTTAGGCACCTATGGTAAGAGGAGTGTGAAGTTAGAACAGATCAAACTGCACCTGATGCCAAAGTTAGGTATTGGATTTGGATGAGGAAAGAACTAGTTGTGGGAGAAATTAGCTCTTCCTGTCAGAGGAGAGAGATGAGCAGAGATAGAGAATGAAAAATAAGTGAGTGAGTTTTCTTACTTCAATTTCTGTCTAGTGTCTCTGAGCCTCTGGAGCCAGTCATGCACTGTGTTTAGCACTTCATTTTTTATACTTTCTTTACAATATATAAAAAATAAACTACCCAAGGGATGTTACTGAAGCTATGAAAAGGGAAAAGCACTTTGAGAGCATGTAACCTTTGGGCATATAAAAGGAAAATTAGCTTTTAAATAACCCTTATTTAGTCTCTTCCCTTAAAACTCAATACTTGGCATCCCTTGTCTTTCCTGAAGGACACAAAATTATATTAAAAAACTTCATCATGCTTCTTAGCTTTGCCCTTTAATAACCCTGTGACTTAAACCTCTCTTAGTACCCATCATAGACATGAAATGAATGAATGTTTAGGCTATCATAGACATGAAATGAGTGAATGTTTAGACTTAAAACATAAATACTAACCATTAAAATAATTTTTTCTGTTTCAGGACTTAAGATAGTAATTCTCTAAGTTGTTTTATCCCTGTCTAAGCTTGTTACCACATTTCATGGTATAAAGATATATTTTAAAAAGTTAAATCTATTAAGCATGGATGATGTTTAATCAGAGTATGGGTTAGACCCTGTGAGTGACAGCTGTTCCTGAGTCTCTGTGCTTTCTGGTTTGTTGTTGCTGCTTGTCACACACATTCCTTCTCCTACTTGACTTTTCTTCTTATTTTGAGTTTAATGTTCTTTGTGTCTACTCCCAAAAAGTGTCTTCTGAAAAAGGATTAACCATTTGAAGTAGTTTCCTAGTCCTCATTCATTTATAAACATTTAATCACTTGGATTTTTACAGGTATATATGGTGCTGGCTGCCTCATCACAGAAGGGTGTCGTGGAGAGGGAGGTATTCTCATCAACAGTCAAGGTGAAAGGTTCATGGAGAGATATGCCCCTGTTGCCAAGGACCTGGCATCAAGAGATGTTGTGTCTCGATCCATGACTCTTGAGATCCGTGAAGGAAGGTCTGTAATTCTCCTCCAGGGATGCAGGAGTGTAGGCAGGTGGATAAACATGTCCACTTTTCTCTTTGGTAGCCATTAGGTCACATCTACCTTTGCAGACAGGTGCCCTGCCCTCAGGGTTAGGGTTAGAGAATAAAGCTATGTCATTTATTTTTTTTTTTTTACTAACATCTGTTAATTTATGGTATATCCTTAAAGACATATTTTGAGAGTCTTCACATAAGTGTATCATCATTTATTCTTGGTATGAGCTGAGATTCTCAGGCTTAGCTAATACTCAGCCTTAGGAGTTAATTTGTTTTAATCAATATTACAGGTGTTTTGGCAGGTGTTCTTCAGGGCTTGTGTGTCACTTATCTTTTAGTGAAATTGCCTTAGGTTCCAAGTGCCTAGCTTTAATCTAGGGACTTAATGTGGGTTTGACACTTTAATTCTCAGAAATCTGGTGGGTTATGGGAAACTTTCTAATATATTTACCAAGGAAACTATAGGAAATCATAATACCCAAGGCAGGGATGTAAGCTTGGTGAGTATAGAAGGCAAGGATGTAAGATTGGTGAGTATAGAAGGCAAGGATGTAAGATTGGTGAGTATAGAAGGCAGGGATGTAAGATTGGTGAGTATAGGCTTCTATTCTTGGCTGTGTCCTTGCACAGAAGTGTTCTGACACACTATGATTAAAAAAATACTTGAAGGAAAAAAGTATCAATGGGACACTGATGAAGGTGAAATTTTCCTCAAGATCAAAGATCTAACATAGTGATCCTAGTTAGCTCTTTCTTACCATTCTTTGCCTCATGTTACAGTGTTGTATTTGCAGAGGCTGTGGCCCTGAGAAAGATCACGTCTACCTGCAGTTGCATCATCTGCCTCCTGAGCAGCTGGCCACGCGACTGCCTGGAATTTCAGAGACGGCCATGATCTTCGCTGGTGTGGATGTCACAAAGGAGCCCATCCCAGTCCTCCCCACTGTGCATTACAACATGGGTGGGATTCCCACTAACTACAAGGGACAGGTGATGGTGACAAGACTACGTCACAAAAATCCCTTTAGCGCTTAGAGAATACAGTGTATTTGATAGTGTAATGTTAGTTATAAAATGCCATACCTGCCAGGCAGTGAGAGGCTAGGTTATGTTTTGGGGGTTGCATCTACTTGGTAATAACCAGTAGAATGTTAATTCCCTTATACCTATAATACTAAGCACTGTTACCATTTTACATTTGATTTTCTATATTATCTAATACTTTTACAGTGAACTTATAAATTAGTGATCTATATATACAATTGGTACTTGGGTTATAAACAGTTCACAAGTGCTTATCAGCTGGTCCTTCTGGTTTGGACTCCTGTCAGCACCACTACCCCCTTCACAGATGATCCTGTTTTTCTCATCCCTGTAGTGTTCCATCACCTGTCACATTCCTTAGTTAAATCAGTTGGTGACTGACACTCTGGGACACCTAAAACATCCTTGACCTGTTGGTAGCAAACAGCAAGAGTTTTGGAGCAAAAGAAGAACTGAGGATGTACTAAAGAGAATGCCATAGAGAAGACAGTCTTTACTTTTGCTTCTTGAGGCCTAGGAAGTCTGCCAGGGAAGCAGGCACATGAACACATAGGCATGGGAAGTCTGCCAGGGAAGCAGGCACATGGACACATAGGCATGGGAAGTCTGCCAGGGAAGCAGGCACATGGACACATAGGTATAGGAAGTCTGTGCAAGGGAAGCAGGCACATGGACACATAGGTATAGGAAGTCTGTCAGGGAAGCAGGCACGTGGACGCATAGGTATAGGAAGTTTGCCAGGGAAGCAGGCACATGGACACATAGGTATAGGAAGTCTGCCAGGGAAGCAGGCACATTGACACATAGGTATAGGAAGTCTGTGCAAGGGAAGCAGGCACATGGACGCATAGGCATTGTGTTGCTTCATCTGAACTATCCCTACAGGTGCTGAAGCATGTGAATGGCCAGGATCAGATTGTGCCTGGTTTGTATGCCTGTGGGGAGGCTGCCTGCGCCTCAGTGCATGGTGCCAACCGGCTTGGAGCAAATTCTCTCTTGGACCTTGTAGTCTTTGGCAGAGCCTGTGCCCTGAGCATTGCAGAATCTTGCAGGCCTGGTATGTATTCTCTTCCAGCTCTCAAGCCATTCTAGGAGCCTGCATAGTCTTTATTTGTTGCTGAAAATTAGTTTAGTGATCATAGAGGAAATCTGCTTTTTCCCATTGAAACAGTATTGATGTTGAGATTAGTTCTGAGAAATATTAATAGTCAAAAATTTTAATTTTATTTGTAATTTGTCTTTTACATTCTGTATTCCATTCCCCACCTTTCCCCATTCACCATCCGACTGCTCCACATCCCGAACCTCCTCCCTACCCCACCCTGTCTCCATGTGGATGCCCCCACCCAACATCCCACCTGACCTCTAAACTCCCTGGGGCCTCCAGTCTCTTGAGGGTTAGGTGCATCATCTCTGAATGAACACAGACCTGGAAGTCCTCTACTGTATGTGTGTTGGGGGTCTCATATCAGCTGGTATATGCTGCCTGTTTGGTGGTCTGGTGTTTGAGAGATCTCGGGGGTCCAAATTAATTGAGACTGCTAATCCTCCTACAGGGTGTCTTCCCTCAGCATCTTTAAGCCTTCCCTAATTCAGCAACAGGGATCAGCTGCCTTTTTTTTTTTTTTTAAGATTTATTTTATTTATTATATGTAAGTACACTGTAGCTGTCTTCAGACACTCCAGAAGAGGGCGCCAGATCTCGTTACGGATGGTTGTGAGCCACCATGTGGATGCTGGGACTTGAACTTATCACCTTCGGAAGAGCAGTCGGGTGCTCTTACCCGCTGAGCCATCTCACCAGCCCCAGCTGCTTTTTTAAGACACAGTTCACTGTATAGCTATGGTTGGCCCAGAACTTGATAAATCAGCCAGGCTGGCCTATAGATATCAATCTGCCTCTGTTTCCTGGCTTGGTTGCTTTATGTCCTTAAGACACTATTAAGAAATTGGTATTTTGCTGGGCAGTGGTGGCAAGTGCCTTTAATCCCAGCAGTAGGGGGGTAGAGGCAGGTGGATCATTATGAATTCAATGTCAGCATGATCTACAGAGTTCCAGGACAGCCAGGGCTACAGAGAGAAACTCTGTCTTGAGAAGCTGAAAAATAAAAATAAAAAAGAAATTGGTATTTTGAGAGAAAGTTGATTACATATTATTTGTCTGTTATAAATTATGTTTGCAGGCCAGTATTAATAGTAAAAATGAATCTCTAACTTCTTGGTAATTATAGAAAAATTTTAGACTGTTTTAAAAGCAAGGTTTAGAACTCCATTTATAAAAGGATGACATAGGCCCTACCCCTCAGGCATACAATGAATTTCAGTTGATGTTTTCTTATGGTAGCTTAAAACTGTGTAAAAGAAAAATGTAAGCTGGGCGGTGGTGGCGCACGCCTTTAATCCCAGCACTTTGGGAGGCAGAGGCAGGCAGATTTCTGAGTTCGAGGCCAGCCTGGTCTAGGAGTGAGTTCCAGGACAGCCATGGCTACACAGAGAAACCCTGTCTCAAAAAAAAAAAAANTGGTCTCTCCGGTCCAAGGATTCATTTCTTATTATTCTTCATAAGTACGCTGTAGCTGACTTCAGACGCACCAGAGGAGGGCGTCAGATCTTGTTACGGGTGGTTGTAAGCCACCATGTGGTTGCTGGGATTTGAACTCATCACCTTCGGAAGAGCAGTCGGGTGCTCTAACCCGCTGAGCCATCTCACCAGCCCTGAAATTTTTAAAAATGTACATCATCAGAAAAGTCGGTTTTATTGAGAGATTTTTTTTTTTTTAAAGACTGAAAAGGAGCCAGGCACATAAACCTATAATTTGCATATTTAGAAGGCTAAGGTTGAAGATTTGTTAGTTCAAGACTGATCAGAACTATATACTGAGTTCATGACTATCTCAAAACAGAGAAGGGAGAGAGAGGAAGAAAAATGAACGATTTGCATGCCTGGGGTGACACATAAGAGCCATTTACCTGGAGTCCTTGGAAAGGAGGTAGCTGGAAGCAGTTATTGCCTGCATTTCTCATTAGAAAATGCATATGCCATCTAAAACAATTTTTTAAATGCCTCACTCAGAACTTTTTTTTTTTAAAGTAAAGTGGATTCTTTCATTGGGGTGGGGGTGGAGGGTAGATGGTACAGGGAATCAAACCTGGGGCCTCACCAATGCTAACCATTACATCTGTAAGTTGTACCAACTGCCTAAAAGTCCTGATCTTGAGGTTTTGTTAAGAGAACTCAAGAGTCAAGAGTCAAGACCAGCAGGCAGCTTTTCAAGACACATAGGATAGCTACCTCTTTATTCCTTCATCAGAAAATGTGTGAGGCTAACATCTCAAATTAAGACCACTATCTTAAGGGTATCCAGTTTCCTTACTAGAGTAACAATAAGTCTGATCACGTATCTTTTTTTCTGTATATGTTCTTAAGAACTGACTCTAAGTCAGTATCTCATTTCTTAGGTTGGTGCCAGACAATGTTGGTTCAGATTCTGTCTATGCTTTCCAAACTCCTGGAATGGCTATTATATAATTTGAGTGGCATTCGAAATCTTTCTTTTTTTGCCCCATAAGTTAAATTCTGGCTTTCTTTTAAGGAGATAAAGTTCCTCCAATTAAGGCAAATGCTGGAGAGGAGTCGGTTATGAATCTTGACAAGTTGAGATTTGCTGATGGAAGTATAAGAACATCAGAACTACGCCTAAGCATGCAGAAGGTAGGAGCAAACACAGTGACAGCCACCCTGCATGAGTGCTTGAGGTTGACAGCAGGAGGACCTGTTCCTCATTTTGCCAAGCAGAGTATAGAAGTGATCAGGAGCCTCTCATGCAGAAGTGTTTCTTTCCACATGGAACATTGGAGTTCTTAATTTAGGACAGAAATAAGCTGCAGCTTTAGCACCAGGGACTTGACTTTCTCTGGCACTCCTTTATGTGAGCTTGACATCCATCCTCAGACTAGTATTGCCTGTCATGTGTGTTGCAGCCAGTAGGAAGGGGAAGACCATCAAAAACTTCATCCCAAAGAAACAAGAAAAAAACAAAACAAAACAAAAAACCCCGGCATCCCAGGTCACTTAGAAGCCAGCATCGCTCCCATGCTCACCTTTCATTGCCCAGAACTAGGTGTGCTGCCTTACTTAGGCCTTTCAGCTCTGAGAGAGATGTCCTCAGGCTGAATCTTGTACCATAACAAAGTCAGGAAGTGGAGAGAGTGAAATGGGCAGGAGCTAAGCTAGCCCCTAAGACGGTGGGACAGTACGTGGCCCAGGAAGTGGAGAGAGTGAAATGGGCAGGAGCTAAGCTAGCCCCTAAGACACTGGGACAGTATGTGGCCCCAGGGTTCCCAGGCCTTGGTTCCTCCTTACTCTCATGACCTCCCAGTTCTGTACCCACTACTGCTAGCCCATTTGGACTCTAGGATAGTTGTGTTCCAGAAATGCTGCCAGAAAAGTAAAATAATTTTAAGTGACATACAGATTTGTTGTAAGATACATAATATACATAGAAACATATTTTAAGTTTAATCAGAATTTCATTTTTACCAGGGTAAAAATGGCATATTTGGAAGACTATAATAGGAAGATCACATGCATATATAATAAGACCCTTTCTCCAGGAAAAAAAGTACATTGAGTTTAAATTTAACTCATAGTCTGAATTTCCTAGTTTAAGTTGTATAAATATATCAAATATAGAAAATATAAAGTTGTACGAGTTTTTGCCTGTCTCTTTCTGTGCGTTAAAAATTTGTGTTTGTATTTTATTATAGTCGATGCAGAACCATGCTGCAGTGTTCCGTGTGGGAAGTGTATTGCAAGAAGGCTGTGAAAAAATCAGCCAGCTCTATGGAGACCTAAAGCATCTAAAGACATTTGACAGGGGTGAGTCAGCAGTACTCTCAGAGGATACTGCCTTCTTTGGGATAGGTTGGTATCTGTCCCTTTTACCACTACCTTATTCCATGCTTGCTGTCCAGCCATCTCTTCCCCACAGCTATATGTTGCTTTATGTCCAGAGTACCTACATGACTGGGTCCTATTTGTCTTTCATGGGTTCTTGTGTATCCCCAGGAATGGTTTGGAACACAGACCTGGTGGAAACCCTGGAGCTGCAGAATCTGATGCTATGTGCACTGCAGACCATATATGGTGCAGAAGCTCGGAAGGAGTCACGGGGAGCTCATGCCAGGGAAGATTACAAAGTATGTCTTCAAGATAGATCACCCTGACCTGACATTGCCCACCCAGGTCTCATCCCTGCTTGCTTTCTGTGTTTCATTTATTTTCCCAAAACTAAATCAAGGAAAACACTTTTTCCTTCAATATCTTTTATTCATATTCTTACTCTCAGACCTTTTTCTTGCTTTGAGTTAGCCCATGCAGCATCTGTAAGCAGAACAGGCCTGGTTCTTAACAGGGCTAATAGTAACGTGCAGCCAGTGACCATACCAGGAAATGCTGACTTATTGAGTCATCAGACCTGTCCTGAGGCTTGGAAAAGGAATTAGAGATCTGCCCTGGCCATGGTTTTTATGCAAACTGTTGTCTGTACAGAACACACATGTTGGATTCTACATGTGATGGTAAAAAACTCAAGAAGCTTGGGTGTAGCTCCAAGTTCAAGATGAATACATCAACTAAAGAGTTGTACTTTCCATGATGGTTACGTAAATTCTGGACAGTGTAGGATGATGAGTAAATAGAAAAGACACCTAAGCACAAGTTTTCATTTGCTGTGAACATGTGATCGAGTGGGTGAAAAGAGACATAGGCAAACATATGTACCAAGGAGCTTCGTCAAAGTTAACTGCTGGGGACAGAGCTAAATCAGGCTTTGAAAATTTGAGGTAGATTCTGCTTACTCTCAGCAGGCTTATACTGTACTTAGGAATGTACAGCTAGGACTATGCTTTAGCCTTTGGCTCAGGTAGGAACTTCCTCTTGCTTCTCTTCCCATATTTGCTTTCAGTAGAAACAGCAAGGTATCTGATCTTGATTTTTATTTGAAGAGCCTCTTACTCATCTAACCTATTCCTGATGCAAAGTTTTCTTCATTAGCAGTCAAGTTCTTCAGTATAAATGCTAAACTTAGAAAACAGTTAATTTGGATATAGTGACATGTTCCTTTNAGGAACTTCCTCTTGCTTCTCTTCCCATATTTGCTTTCAGTAGAAACAGCAAGGTATCTGATCTTGATTTTTATTTGAAGAGCCTCTTACTCATCTAACCTATTCCTGATGCAAAGTTTTCTTCATTAGCAGTCAAGTTCTTCAGTATAAATGCTAAACTTAGAAAACAGTTAATTTGGATATAGTGACATGTTCCTTTAATCCTAGCACTTCGCAGGCAGAAGAAAGCAGATCTCTGAGTTTGAGGTCTGGTTGACATAGTGAGTTTCTGGATAGCCAGGGCAATGTAGAGAGACCCTGTCTCAGAACAAAACAAAAGCCCATTTAAATTAAAAATGCTGAAGAGAAAAGCTGAAGAAATCTCAGTGCATGGAGCCAAAGGAAAAATTACATAAATGATATTTAATTCTAATATCTACTTACAGAGTTGTAAGAGAAAATGTAGACGTGGATGTTTATATTTGCATTCCTGGCTCTAAAAACCCTTTGCCATAGTGTTTACTTCCTGGGCTTGTCTGTGCATCTTTAATATTTTCTGTGGTTTTAATGTTCTCTGGTGAGAGATGGAGGTATGTTTTTACCTCAGGTGCGGGTCGATGAGTATGATTACTCCAAGCCCATCCAGGGACAGCAGAAGAAGCCATTTGGGGAACACTGGAGGAAGCACACCCTCTCATATGTGGACATCAAGACTGGGAAGGTATGTGGGCATGCATCAGCCCAGGGATGTGCTGAGCCACTCTATTTGTCTTTTGATGGTTGACCAGTTTAGAAAGCAACCTAGTTTTTAAACCAGTTGTTAACTGAACCAAGATATCACTGAAAAAAAGTAACGTGAGTCATGCTTCTTGCTAGAAACAGAAACCAGTCAGTGCCTAGGGTGGTTCACGGGACCCTTAGTATAGGACTGGTTCTCATCTTCTGTACCAGATGAAGAGCATTGGGCAATAATCAGATGTCTGATGCTTGTGGTAGGGAGTTAGTGGTGACTATTATTAGTATCTTTATATCACTGCGATGGAATACTTGACATGACTAACTTAAGAGAATTAAAGATTTTGTCTCTTGGTTTCAGAAAGTTAAGTCCATTGTTGCGCGAACTCATTCAATTGAGCAGAATGTCATGACAGAGACAGCTCTTCACCTGGTAGCAGGAGGCTAAGGCAGGAGAAGCTTGAGTTGGAGGCCAGCATAAGCTGTAGAGAGAAATGGGGTGGGAGGAATTACCATAATTTACATAGCCAACTTGTGACTCTTTTGTCTTAAAGTTCTCATGCCTGTAAATGTACTTGATGGCCTAATTTTACAGAAGCACAGAGGAAATAGCTGTTTGTAAATATTCATGCCTTGATTCACCCTGACTCTTTTCTCCAAGGTTACTTTGGAGTACAGACCTGTTATTGACAAGACCTTGAATGAGGCTGACTGTGCCACCGTACCTCCTGCTATCCGTTCCTACTGATAAAACCTGACAGCTTCAGGACCAGCTTCTGTGATTATATATCATAGCTTACCTGAGTTTCCTCTCATACTTGTCTGCTCTCATGAACAAGGAGTCACTTCATAGATTGTGATCAACAGTTTGGTAGTACTTGCTGTAAGGGATTTGAGTTACACCAGACTTTGTCTCTTTATTCTTGTGCAGTGATAAAACTGGCATAATTCTTAAAGTGAAGTACAAATGAGCAATCTTTTATTTCCAAATAAAACCATGTAGTATTTGATTTTAGTTCTATCTATTGGTCTGAAATAGCAAGTATAATTTTCTTCCCCTGTCTACCTGCAGCACTTGTGTTTTTCAAGTATTGTTTTGTTCATTCTCTGTGCGAAGTAGGGCACATAATTTGAAGGAAAGTTTGGATATGGTAAGTATCGAGCCAGTACCTTGTTTAGGTTCCTGGTGGGTAGAGGTATATGCATATGTCCATGTATATTTGAGGGAGTATGTGCTGGCTAGCTTTGTCAACTTGACAAAAATCTAGCATCACCTAAGAAGAGAGTCTCAATGAAGAATTGCTTCTGTTTGCTTGGTCCATAGGCATGTCTTTGAGGGATTGGCTTGATTAATTGTTAAGGAAGACAGCTCACTGTGGGCACCATCATTCTCTAGTCAAAGGAGTCTGGACTGTATAAGAGCAAGCTGAGCCTTCCCCGTGCATGCATTTATTCATTGTCTACTTCTCACTGTGAATGTAACTAGTTGCTTCAAGTTCATGCCCTGACTTCCTTGAAATGAAGGACTTTAACCAGTAATTGTAAGCCAAATAAACCCTTTCTCAAAGTTGCTTTTGGTCAAGGTGTTCTATCACAGCAAAAGAAATGAAATTCGCATAGTACATGCTTATGTGGAGACTGGAACTTGACATTAGGGTTGTCAGGCCAGAAATAAAAGAGGAAAGGTTGGGCTGGTGAGATGGCTCAGCGGGTAAGAGCACCCGACTGCTCTTCCAAAGGTGATAAGTTCAAATCCCAGCATCCACATGGTGGCTCACAACCATCTGTAACGAGATCTGGCGTCCTCTTCTGGAGTGTCTGAAGAGTGTACTTACATATAATAAATAAAATAAATCTAAAAAAAAGAAAAGCAAAATGTTTAAAAAAAAAAAAAAAAGGAAAGGTTATAGGAATCTAGCCACTAAAAATGACCCAGAAGTTTTGTGTCTGTTATAGAAAGTAGCCACAGAAAAGTTGCTTTTTGCATGCAGGAAAAAAAAAATGATTGTATTTTGTCCATACAGTGCTATTAATACTAGAAAAGTATGGGCTTTGATATACACAGCAGCATGGATAAATCTCAATGCTATTGACAAGGGTAAGAAGTCAAGAAGGTGTACACTGATTGCACTTGAGGTCTAGAAACTGCAAATTGACATGTAATAACAGAAGATCAGTAGCTCTATGCAGATTTGGAGGAGGACGAGGTCCCAAAGATTAGGAGGGAAGTTTTGTGTGATAATTATGTTTGTTATTTTCTAATTATACCTCAAAACTTAAAAAAGGAGGAGGAGGGGGAGGAAGAAGAGGAGGAGGAAGAAGAGGAAGAAGAAGAAGAGGAGGAGAGAAAAGCTATACAAAAGCCAGTGGATTAGTCAAGGTTCCATTGCTGTGAACAGATACCATGACCAAGACAACTCTTATAAAGGATAACATTTCATTGGGGCTGGCTTACAGGTTCAGAGGTTCTGTCCATTATCATCAAGGTGGGAGCATGGCAGCATTCAGGCAGGCATGGCACAGGAGGAACTATCAGTACATGAATTCTACATTTTGATCTGAAGACCACTAGGAGAAGACTGGCTCCCACATGGTTAGGAGGAAAAGGCTCAGAGCTTATCCCCACAGTGACACACTTCCTCCAACAAGGCCATACCTACTCCAAGTGCCACTCCTTGGGCCAAGCATGTTCAAACCACCACAGGCAGACATGGTGCTGCTTGCCTATTCTCACAGCACTTGAGAGGGTGAGGTAGAAGATTTCCCCATGTTGGAGGCCATCTAGGTCTACCTAGCAAGACTTTGTTTCCAAAAAACAATAAAGAAAAGATTGTAAAATTGGTAAACACTGTAAACACACAAAGTGATGGTATGCAAGGACTCTCCTTGTACATGGCCGATGGGAAAGCAAATCACTACAGCTTTGGTAGTAGAGAATTTAGCAACATCTAACTAAACTACTTAAGCATTTGTTCTTTGTCTCAACAGTTCTAGGACTCTACTTCAAAAACGAAATGAGCTTTGAGTCTTCAGGAAAATGGAAGTGGAGCTCATATTTTTCATAATCCAATTAGAGGGCAGGATGAAACTTAAGCAGGGCATGGTAGCACATACCTGTAATCTCAGAACTCAAAGCTGAGGCAGGAGAATCTTAATTTAATGCTTTGTCTGTGTAGAGAATCTTGACGTGCTGTGTGGAAGCATCACCTGTCAGTAAAACCTATAGCCAGTGAGCCAAAGCAGAATTAGAAGGTGGGACATTGGCAGGGAGAGAGAGAAGTCTGAAAAGGTGAGGCACATGAGAGATTCACCTTGAACTCTGGAAGAGATGGTTGCATAAACTTGAGGAGAGGTAACTAATTATGTGGAAGACATAGACTAATTTATGTCATATAAGTAACTCGCTAGTCAGGGAATATGGCAAAGCTTATGGCCTAATCATTTATTAGTAAATACTTGGTCTCAGAGTCATTATTTTTTTGGGAACAAAGTGGCTGGGAGCAAAAGCCCACAGATAAACTTGCCTTAAATGACTGCAAAGTTTCTAACCATTTGTTGTCTTTTTAATATTAAAAACAACCATTCCTTGCTGGGGGATCAGTGATTTCATCTATGGTGGAGGTACTGTAAAGCTGAGAGAAGAAATGAGAAGATCTTAGGTGTGGTCTGTGCCTGTTTTCCCAGTACTCTGGAGGCTGATGTGTGAGGATAAAAAAATTGAGATTTGACTAGACAGATAGTTTAGAGGTTAAAGTTCATACTTTTCTTTCAGAGAACCTGAGTCCCCAGTACATGGGGTAGCTCATAATTACCTTTAACTATTCTTAGGGGTATCTGATACCTCTGTTCTCCTTGGGTACCTGCACCTAGCCCCCCCCCCCCCCGATTCATACATAATTAAAAATAATGAAAATGAAAAAGAAAGTTTAAACATAGCTTGTGCTATATAGGAAGAATCTGACACAAACACAAATCACATGTTTCATATAACATAAATGTATGCTTGTTTGTTTGCTTTAAAAAACAAACCAACAAAAGCAAGAAGAGAAGCAGAGGATTGACCTGCTTTACTGCACCAGGAATTTCAATTTCTAAGCTTCTGGTTGCACCCCAAAATTTGTATTTCTAGAATGACCAAGGAATTTGAAAACTCTAGAATGACAAGGCCTACCAGAAGGCAGCATAGCAAGTGGAAAGTTGTGGCTACTGAGTTACAGGGCCCCATTCAGAACATTTGATGGGTATGCAAAGCTTTGTGGGAGTGCTAGAGTGTCAGAGCAATAGTGAAGCTTAGTAATTGAAACACAAGAATCTCCTGCAGCATAATATGATGATGGTTTCCTGGTAATCACAAATGTAAATGTCTATAATTCACTAATGAGCTAGCAATCAGAATCTTTCAAAATGCAGGTCTCAGAACTTCAAAAATTAAACATTGTAAAAGCAGCAGCAAATCAGGTAAGTAAAGAAAGCTGTCAGGGATAATGGCACCTTGAAGGAAACAAAAAGACACATTCAGACTTGCACTGACTGAGCAATGCTTTGTCATAGTTACATGTAGCTGGGTACATTTTAATTAGCTTGAAATTTGAACCTACTTCAGTTACACTGGTCCATCTCCGTTCTTTGTAGCCTCATGTGACAAGTGGCTATGTCAGACTAAGTATATGAGAACAAGTTCATCTTCAGCCAGTGGTGGTTTGTGGACACTTGCTGCTTCCTCGCCATCTAGCGCACATTTGACACACTCGGCAGTGCTCATTAAGAAGCTTGAGTTACATAAAAAGTGATAGGTTCTCTTTGGTATTAAATTCATACCAGAATTTTATTAGAGCCAAGTGACAGTTTTAACACTAGAGAAAGAAGGGTGTGCTGAGCATATTTGGCTCTGTCAGGAAAGGTTAACTGAAAACTTGTCTTACATGTGCAAATGTTCAGTATGCAATCCACCTGTAAGCAAAGGAACCAATGTGGCTTAGAAGTACACTTAAATTAGATATGTATAAGAACATGCATGCATCTGTGCACATACAAAAAGATCTTTATGCAAAAGATATGACAATGACTTACCCATTTCATGCATCTCAGCTCCCAGAAAGAGCCAATGTTTAGAAAAGTTCTAAAGGAAAACAATTTTGTGTATATAGTAGCTCAAAGAAGTAGCTCAGAGAATTAGGCTAAAGGAAAGAGTGGCCCAATATGCAGACACATGATATGATTAACATAGGAGGACTGGGTTATCTCATTTATTTCTCTACTGGAAAGCTTAGAACAGACCTGGTTAAGAGGAAACTAAACCTGAGATAGGGTAAGGAGATAGATGGTGGCGCCTGGAAGACAACTACCTCTAAGCTGTTGCACAAGGTGGTCTCCTTGGGACTGGACCTTTATAGCATTCCAAAGTTGGCCAACAGCTGGTAGAATCCTGGATTCAGCAGCCTCAGGTCTGCTGAAGTTTCTTTGTACTGGAAAACTTCCAGTTCAAGAAGGAAAATTATGGTTAATATTTTTGTATTTCTGGTAAAGAGAAAAGGAACCAGAGAGAGGACTGAATAAAAATAGATTTCAGATTTTAAATAAAAGAACCAGAAAATTATAAAAGATTATTCAACAAGTGAGATGAACAGTTTATGAGAAATTATAAAAAATGAATTCACCAAATCCTAGAAGAAAATCTACCTTTCTTAAAGAATTTTGTAGATTTTGAGGTAAATGTCAAAGA
This sequence comes from Mus minutoides, assembly GCA_902729485.2. NCBI lineage: Eukaryota > Metazoa > Chordata > Mammalia > Rodentia > Muridae > Mus > Mus minutoides. The sequence continues at coordinate 1,327,535 of LR749504.1, read as the reverse complement.
TATAAGATGTTTCTTTTGAACAATTTGAAAGTCTCTTAAGAAGATGTCCCAAGAACAAGAGAAATGGAGCAGAAAACGATACAGTTGGGAGTTGATCAGATCTATAGCTGTGCTAAATAATGGATGATTGTCCACATGGAAGTTTCAGATGTACAAGGCCCTTGGCCCTTGGTCTCTTCACCCTCTTCTTTAGTTATGGGGTAAACAAAACCCCCATAAAGACAGCAGAGCAGTTCTTATTATGATAAGTCCGTCCCTGGATGAGGACTGTAGGAAGGCTGGAGTAATCCTGTGGCAGAACCTGAGTCATCTGTACCTTGAGCTATTCGCAGCATACAGATTTAGGTGGAAGGATGGCCTGACAGCACGTGAGCGTGACCGGTTGGTAGTTGCTCCAATGCTATGCATTTTCTCATGTAGGGACATTGCAAACTATAAAAGCACCATAGAATTAGTATCTAGAACGAAAGAAGGAATACTTATAATTAAAAGTACAGTCCGAGTAAAGGGTGGAGAAAACACAGCTCTCACCTCAGGACCAAACCTCACTGGGGCCATTTACAAATGAAGTCACTGCAAACTTAGGGAGGCTGGGCATAAACCGATATAAGCAAGTGGGAAAGCAGGAAGGTGTAGTACGGACAGTCGGACAAACTCCAGAGTGCACAAATGTCACTTTGAGTTTCCGCCGAGAACTTCATGCGGTTGGTGCACATCACATTCGCACTAAATACTAATGCAGACGTAAAGGGAAGCTGTCGGTCCAAGTGAAAGCTTTGACCACTTTCCGTTACAGGTCGAGGCGTTTTGTAAGCTCCGGTCGGCCCCTCGCGGTGTGGTCTCTTGAGCTCACCCGCCGCAGCTTCGGGCAGAGACACACAGGAGGGCGGAGCAGGGTGGGGCTGAAAGGCAAGGGCCGCCCTGGGCGCGGCAGGAGTAGGAGGCGGAGCTCAGACTAATCCCAAGGCCCTCCAGACGTTGCGTGGCAACGGACCACGCCTGCCAAGTGACTCAAAGGTGCGCGCTTCCGTTGTTCCCAGGAAGTTGTGGGCTCCTCGTCCTGCCCCATAACTGAGGCGGAAGCATAGCTTGTGGAGCTGGGCCGCGTTGCCGCTGTGCATCAGCCCATGGCTGCCTACTCCTACCGCCCAGGCCCAGGGGCTGGCCCTGGCCCTGCTGCTGGAGCTGCACTGCCAGACCAGAGCTTCCTGTGGAACGTCTTCCAGCGGTAAGGCCAGCGCCGCTCAGCTCCTTCGGCCCTTGGGTCGGTCCTCAGTTTCTAGGGCCTACCCTCCAGTCCTCCCTCTCCCCACCTCTTCATCCCCCAACTTCCTTCCCAGTCCTTCCTACTCCCCTCCATCCCCGACTTTCTCTCTTCTACAGTAGCACAGGATTCAGGGTCATGTTGACAGTGACTTTGCCCAGGGCCGAAGGGCGGGGACCAGTCGCCCTACAGGGTCAGGTGCTTGCGTTAGAAACAGGACAAATCTTGAGTCAGGAAAACGGCATCAGTGAAAAGAGCTGGCTGCTACTGTATGTCTTCTGTCCCCGGCCGTCCTTCTGAATGACTGATTGTCTTTCCACTGACTCGTGCCAAAGAATGACTTATTCGTCCTAGAGAATCTTTACCTGTTAGGATGAACTGGTGCAGGTATAAATTAAGCAGACTTGAAGAGCTAAAAGAAAGCTTGAAAAGGAATAGAGAAAAGATGACTCAACCCCTCCTACTGCTTCTGGTTGTTCATTAGTCTCTGGCACACCTGGGGGCGTGTGACATTCCAGCTGAGCAAAGAGGAAGGTCCGGCCAGAGTAACATTCCAGACCTAGTGTAGATTGATGGAAATGATGTCTTGACTATGTTTTATTTTTAATACTTCCTTTACTTTTAATCACCAACTTACCTATTTGTTTGTGGTTTTGTTTTGTTTTGTTTTGTTTTGTCTTTGTAGGGTTGATAAAGACAGGAGTGGAGTGATTTCAGACAATGAGCTTCAGCAAGCATTATCCAATGGTGAGTTGAAGCCTGATTCAATCACATTAAGCAGTTTCCTTCCTGGAATTATTTCCAAAGAAGTCCTTAAGACTAAATTGCCATTACCAGTATAAGGTAAGGGTGTTTCTAAGCGAATGTGTTTGTATTTTCTTAATTATCATTGTTGCCTTACCAAGCTACAGAACAAATGTATGTGAGCCTCTGAAACTGCTTTCTGAGAAATGGGAGCTGTAGCGTAGACCTTGCCCAAGAGTTAAAAAGGTTAACTCTGTGCAACAGAGGTCCCTTACTTATCTACAAGGCCTTTGACCTGCTAACAGTCTTAGCAACTGTTCTCAAGAGGATCATCAGGGACACTGACAAATTGTCAGGTGACATTTAGAGGTAATCACTTAGTTTTTGAAAGGCTTCAAGATGGTCCTTAGGTACTTTTGTGGAAATATGTTTGCTATAAGAACTGTTAAAACTTGCCAGGTGGTGGTGGCACATGCCTTTAATACCAGCACTCAGGAGGCAGAGGCAGGCGGATATCTGAGTTTGAGGCCAGCCAGGGCTATACAGAGAAATCCTGTTTTGAAAAACTTTTAAAAAGGGTGCACTGAGTTGGGGGTGCTGGAGAGATGGCTCAAAGGTCAAGAACACTGGCTCTTCCAGAGGACCTGGGTTTAATTCCCAGCACCCACATGGCAGCTCACAACTGCACATAACTCCAATTCCAGAGGATGTGACACTCTCACACCAATGAATGTAAAGTAGGATTATTTTTATTATAAAATAATATGTTAATATTTTGTTGTATAATATGTTAATATATACTATACACACACATACAGATACATATAAACATTAAAACTTGGGGGCCAGTTTAGGAAATAGAGATATGGGAGATGCTGTCAGCAGGAGCAAGGGGAGGTATTTATATAATGTGAGGAACACTGTCTCCCAGGAGAATCGAGAGGATTGTGGCTTTTTTATGGAGCTCTTCATGGAGTCATGTTCTTGCTGGTGTTATTGTCATTAATCTTTAGTGGTACCATTAGAGACAATATTTTTTCTTTAAAATTTTAAATTTAATTTTGATATTTATTTTATTTGTATGAATGTTTGACCTGCTTGTATATATGTAAGCGCACCAAGTGTATGCCTGCTGCCTATGGAATATAGAAGTGGGCATCTGACCCCCGGAACTGGAGTTATAACTGGTTGTAAGCCACCATGTAGCTGCTGAGGATTGAACGTCCATCCTGTGCAACAGCAACAGTGTGCTAAACTCCTGGGCGGGCTCTCCAGCCTCCTCATCCTGCTCCCTCCTTTTTTCTTGTTTGTTTGTTTGTTTGTTTGTTTTTTGTTTTTGACCAACTCATTAGTCCTAGACTGGCCTTGAACTTCTATGTATTCAAGGATGACCCTTAAACTTGTGGTCCTCCTGCCTCTAACTCCTGAACACCTAGTGCTGGTTTACTCTGCACTGAGGATAGAGCCTACACGCACCTACCAACTGAGTACATGCATGACCCTAAAGACATTTTTCTTATTAAATGTCATCTGTAATTCTTTTTTTTTAAAGATTTATTTTTTATTTATTATATGTAAATACACTGTAGCTGTCTTCAGACACTCCAGAAGAGGGCGCCAGATCTCGTTACAGATGGTTGTGAGCCACCATGTGGATGCTGGGATTTGAACTTATCACCTTCGGAAGAAGAGTCGGGTGCTCTTACCCGCTGAGCCATCTCACCAGCCCTCATTTGTAATTCTTTAGGTGTGGCTATATAAGCCTGGAAAGGGATTACTTTTAAGACGTGATGGAAATTTTAAAAGGCTCATTTTTGTTCTAATGGGGAGCATTTTCTTATAATTTGATTAGATGAAGGGAGAAGGCAAGTAAGATGCTAGATAGCGCCTCATAGCCTTGGTGTCAAAATTAAAGGAAAGCTTTGGTTCATTTGTGTTTTCAGTGACCTTTGCCTTTCACAAATGTGGTAGAATTGACGCAATTTTTAATTACTTAACCTGTGGGGACTACAAGATGCTATTGTCAAGGGGCCACTTGGTTTTCTATCACCTAATGGTATAATGATGGTCTATAAGTTAGCTACTGTGCTGTATTATTACAGTATTAAGGAGACAGACTTTGTCAGGAGTTATCAGGGAAAAAGAGAAGTCTGGCTTGAAGGTAAGGGAAGCCACACCCATGTGGTATGAGGTACATCTTCCAATGAAGAGAGGCATGTAGACAGGAAAATAGGTGTCTAGTGGTTTGGATCACACAACAACTGGTACAGACAAGGTAAAAAAGCATAAAGGCTTCGGGGTGAAAGGAAGTGACATCTCAGATAGTAGGACAGAAATACTGGTGTCATATGTCACCTGCTCTGTGATAAAACTAGCATTTATGTTCACTGATAATCAGCTCTATTCCAAATAGTCAGAATACAAAAAAATAAATAAAATTTAATCACATTAGCTGAGAAATAGAGAATAAGGTGGTAAAGAGGAAAGGAAGGTTACCAATAAATCATAAATCTGACTTTAAAATTTTTAATAGCTAATGCGAAGAGAAAAATGTATTTAGTTAATCTTGGTTTTTCCAAAAATCTAAACAGAAACAAATAGTTACCCAAGCCTTTTGGACACACAGGTTATTAGAGGTCTGCTTGTGCACACGGGGCCAGTGCTTAGACCCCAGCATGAACCGAGGTTTTCCCCTGTTTAGCATGGGCACCAATTTCAAAGTGATTCTGACACAAACAAGGGCTTAGTGTCCTTCAAGCAACTGTTAAAGTTAATACACTCTGTCCTTTTTCTCTCTCCATCTCTCTGTCTGTCTCTGTCTCTCTCCTCTCTCTCTCTCTCTCTGACTCCCCCCCTTCCTGTTCATAAGGCTAGAGTTCTTATGACTTAATCACTGTGCAAAGCACCTGACTTTTAATACTATTAGCCATGGCAACTAAATGCTAGTTTCAGAGGGAATAACTTTCAAACTTTAGGTCTCCCTGGCTTTTCAATTATAAGCTTCATGAAGAAGGTTTAGGGACAGTTAGCGTTGGATAATTGCATATGAGTTCTCAGTACCCTTCTCAGAATTGCTATGTTTACGTGATTTAAACTATTTTGACTTCTGATCAGTCTTCAAGGATTGGTTTTCTACTTTGATTTTGGAATCAGATTAAACTATTTTAGGAAATTTAAGTAATATGCTATTGGAAGGGAAGTGTGAAGTTAAAAATAACATGGTTTCTAACTGTAACTTAGTCATCTCTAAGACCTCTTTGTTGCTGTGTGGTTGCCATCAGGCTAGGAGTGTTTATGAGTCCACTGGGCCTCTGTGAGACTTATTTACATAGAAAAATATGGTCAGTAGACAGATCAGGATTTGTTTTCTCATCGCTGTGACCACTGTACCTTCTAGAAGCAACTCATGGAAAGAAAAATTTGTTTTGGGTCACAGTTTGGGTTCAGTCCGTCCAGAAGGGGAGGGTTTGGTGGAACAGAACCTTTCACTTCCTGGCAGCCAGGGAGCCTACAACAGGAATGCCAGTGTTCTCTGTTCCTCTAGCTGCTTCTTCCCTTCTTCTCCTGTCTGGGCCCCACTCCCTGGAATAATGCCACATACATTCAGGATGGGTCTTTCCCTCAAGTTAATTCTATCTGGAAATGCTTGATAAACATAGAGATGAATCTTACTAATCTCCTAGGTGATTGTTTCTAATTCCAGTCAAGTTGACAAGGTCAGCTATCATAGGATTTCTCTTACTGCTATGAAATAATGTTGTCACAAACTTCTGGGGTTGTAGATTAAAAGTAAATTTTCCTCAATCTCCTTTTTGTTTTGCTTGTTGGTTGGTTAGTCTTTTGTGAAGTGTAGCCTGGGCTGACTTTTATTTAAAACTTACTGCTTGGCTGAGGATGATTTTGAACTCCTAATTTCATGCTGGGATTACAGGCACGCGGCACTGTGCTCACCTCTTCTTAGTGCTTTTGAAGTAGATTTGACTTACTGAATATACTAGTGCTTTAAGGTACATGTTTTAGTTATACTTTAAAAACAGACTTATTTTCTCTTTTTTTTTTAAAATCTTTTGAAGACATTTTATCAAATTTTATCAAATTGTAGTTTAGAATAAAAAAAAGAACTGAAGGAAATCCTACCTCTATCTATGCAAGATGATTACCTGTAAAATTATTATTCAGTCATTAACAGTCCCAAAGCATTGTCAAGCCTGAAGGTGGTCTTTAGGACCCCAGCACAGTCAAATTCACACAAGTGAAGCTGTGAAGCAGCAGCCAGCCCTGGTAATTACAAATAGGTTAATTACAGACTAGGTACTGACCGGGACTGCTCAGACCTCACACAGGTCAAGGCAACCAGCTCTCCTGGTGTCCTAGGAAGCAGGCCTCTGCTTGCAAACTTTGTTCCAAAGCAGGCCACTGAGTCTCTTCGACTAACGACAGACCAGGCACTTAGAGCTTCTTGTAACTTAATCTTCTTTGGTCTAATTGATATTATGTCACTTGTTTTCAGGTACATGGACTCCATTTAACCCAGTGACTGTGAGGTCAATCATTTGTAAGTATCCACACAGACCAGCTAGATATTTCTCTGGGAACAACTATAATAACCCCATTCAGATACTGCGTGGGCTCTGCTTCTATGTATGTAGATGTCTTCATTTATCCATTAGTTTAAGTTTACATCTTAGTTCATCCTCTCCATTTCTAATTCTAAGGTTATAGATCCATAAAATCTCCACATTACAATTTTCTTTAAGCCTTATTTTGTTATTTTGGTAGTATCTTTTAAAATTCATGTTTGTGATTCTTTTATTTAAATATTATATGTAATAGTCTTTTAAAATTTAAAGAATGCTTTTACTTAAGAATTACATATGTTAATTTACATCTCCTTTATCTTGTGTTACGGATGATTACAAAGTCTGTAAGAAGGCAGCCTGCGTCTAATAATTCTTCCTGCTGAATTTCATGCATGTAACTGATTACCTTCATGTTTTAGTCGTTAATGTTTGTTTTGAGAGCTAGTATTGGTTGAATTTAATATGCATGTACCAAGGTCTGAGCTGGAGCTGGAGGTGGGCCCTCCAGGAAGGATTTCCATCATTTCTTTCTTACCAAGATGTGGGTTGTCTGTTTTGGTTCTCTCTGTGTGTTAGTCACTTTTCCATTACTATGATAAAACACCATGACTAAGGTGAAGAAAGACACTATTTGGGTTTATAGTATTGAGGTCCAGGGTTAGAGTCCATAGTAGCGGGAAGCCTGGCATTAGGTAGCAGGCCTGGTGGCATGAACAGGACTCTGAGAACTCACATCTTGAACCACAAGCCCAAAGTGGAAAGAGAGAAAGTGAAAGACCACTTTGAAACTTCAAAGCCATACCTCATAAACCTTTCTGGCCAGCACCATCACTTGGGAACCGCGTGTTCAAATATATGAGCCTGTGAGGGTCATTCTCATTTAAGCCACCGCAGTGTGGTTGCATGTGTCAGCAAGGATTAAGCTTCAGATGAAAAAGATGACTCCTCTAAGGACATCCTTAGAGATTTACCGTTCTTTTGATTCCTAGGTTTCTTTTCCAGGAGGTAGATTTTTCTTTCTTTTTTCTTTCCTAGCTTCCTTTAATGTGAAATTTTATGACCAAGTCCCTTCTACCACAGGAGAAAAGGTGTATGTCCAGCCTTTTCCACTTTACCTCTCCTGTGCCCCTTTGAAGTACACTATATCTTGTAACCTCAGCAGCATATTGCAGGGCATGTTGCTATAGGTTAATTGTGTTCTAGCCACCCCAACAGATTGATGTAGGTAAACTTGTCAAGGTGGCTTATGAGTGATCGAGGTCTTAAAAATAAAATCTAAAGTTAATATCATAATATACTAGGACATCTTTTAATTAAAACAGGTATTTCTTGACCTAGAAGAACTCTTGTAAGCCTTCCTCTAGAGTTGTGATGCTTGGGCAGTAAAAAGGTTTACTCTGGCTCAGGACTTGGAGCTGGGAAATGGGCCCTTAACCTTTGCACACCCATTTTCCTTCTGATAAAATGAGAGTACTCTTAGTGTTTTTGTTTTTCAGAACATGTTATATCATAACTGTCTACCTTCTAGACAGAGGTGAATGTGTGTTCTGGTGGTCATTACTTAGGGGCCAGTATTAGAAGACTGTCCTCTACACTCCCTCCACCCTAGGCAGGGATAAGTAGGCTTTTAGGAATTTAGTAATTTGTTCAACAAACTAACCTTTACTAGACGACTGGCTCCACACTAGCACCTGAAAGTCTTCGAGGTATCATGAAACTATTAGTAGTGTCCTTGGTTGGTTGTATTTTGCTGTAGAACATGCAAACTTAATGTGTGCCTGCTATTTCTCTTCATCTCAGCTATGTTTGACCGAGAAAACAAGGCTGGTGTGAACTTCAGTGAATTCACAGGTGTGTGGAAGTATATCACAGACTGGCAGAATGTCTTCCGGACCTACGACAGGGACAACTCTGGGATGATTGACAAGAACGAGCTCAAACAAGCACTCTCAGGTTTTGGTAATTCACTTGTCTTGATTGTATAGCATATTTCATTTTGGAATATAGGAGTCCCTCAAGCTTTGTTTTACTATGTTCCATTTATTGATTTCTTTTAACCCAGTCTATGTGAAATTTCTTTTTATGTTATACAGGTTCATATTTTGATTCTATTTTTGTCATGAAGATTTATATGTGACATGGAGTCTTTCACACAGTGTTTCATCCAAAATGAGATAAGGGCTATGCAAATCATCTACTTTTTGTGAAATGAGATGGTGTCATAAGCAAAATTGAGAATGTGGCTTCTGGAACAGTTTAAAATAGAAAAATGAAAACATAATTGTGTGGGGTAGTTGGCAGCATATATGTAGTGGTTTGTCAAATTACATGAACACAGTGATAAAATAACAGTAAGACATAATTGTATAAATAAAATGAATCAGTCCATTCAAATTTTGCTTCAGTGGGGAATTAGAAAGTGTGTGTGCCCATTCTCAAATGCATTTAGTACGTGTGTGTTTGGTGTGGGCTTAGGCATGCAAAGTGTGCTGTGTTTCTCACAAGTATTCATAGAACCTGTCCAGAGCATAATTAGAGGCTCCCAGAGCTAGCCTTGAATCTGAAAGAAAAGTGGGACTTTTTAACTACAAAGGAATCACCGAAAAGTTTGCAGCACATCGATAACTTGTCATGGTTACACCAAGATTCGAATTTGGAACACTCTCATATAGTACTCTGTCCTTTTGCCCTTACAAAACCCTTGTATATTTTATTTCTTAAAAGGTTGCTAATAGATGTCTTCCAGAAAAATTTTATTTAAAAGTGAATTATAATCTAGTGTATTGTGAATATCTTGAGTTTTACTTTCCTAAAGTATGTTATTTCCTACTAATATGTTATTTCCTAAAGTATGTTATTCCTTCTAGAATTCTGTTATTTCTCCTTCAAGCATGACAGTGACCACCCCTTTTCTTCTGTCCTCTCCCCTCTTGGTTTGTTGTTAGGCCCAGTAAGAAGCGCCCTCTGTGTCATGCTCAGACCAGTGACATGTCAGGGTGCCTAAGGAAAACCGTGGAAAGTGTGTCTGATTATGGGCCAGTGGGCCATCGTAGACAGTACCAGCATCTCCCTCATTCTCTAAACATTTCTCAGCACAGTCCAGTGTGTATTCTCCAGGTGAAGTCCTGCCATGGTTTTTCCTGTTTGCCCTGATACAGGACATTACTCTATAACTGTCCAGGAAAAGGAAATATCTTTCTGTTTGCATACTAATTTGGAATATTTTCAGTGGCATCTATTAGGAAGTTGGCTGTAGAAGTAAAAGTTCCTACTCTGACTTCCAAAAGGGTTGTTGCTTTTGGATAAACAGGAGCTTAGTAGGGGATAAAGCACCAGTGATGTTTCGGGCTAACCCAGTGGTACCCATGACTGGTAGGACACCCGGTGAGTTTAATGATTCTTCTGTTCACTTAAACCTATGCTGTTAAGTTCTATGAGCAGGTAGAGAGGTCTGGATGGACGCTTACACCTTCCTCTAGGTGTGGCGTTGGTTACTTGTTGGTTACTTCACCTGCAGGAAAGCCACCTGTTGTATTAGGCAGCACAGTTGGAGTGAACCCCTAAACCCTGCATCTCTGAGCATCCCCTTTTCCATCTAGCCTTTGGCAACTGTAGAGTTTTGTTCGTTTTTTTCTTTTTTTTTTTAAATCATAAAAACTTACGAAAGTATAGCAAATCTCCACTTACCTATATTTTTACCCATGTTCAATATTGGTGCATGTGCATATGTCCTTTATGGTGGAGTCTTATGCAAACCTGAAGCCTCTACCATGATGTGCATTGACTCATTTCACAAGGTTAATGGTTTTTAATACTAATAATGCTTTACCTGAGTTAGGATCAGGTAAGACCCACACACGGCCTTTCTCAGGCCATTTACTGGTTGGGGGAACACAGATTAATACCATGCAAATTATTCCTGTATCCACTGGGGGTCATTGACTTTAATCAGATTGGGACACCATTGGGATTCCTCTGGAAGCACAGGGGAATGTTGCTTCTGGCAGTGTCTAGGTGCGCACTGCCCATAAATCAATGGCCTGGACCAGTGGTGTCAATGGAATCATTTTTCTGGTGATATCATTAGTTTCTTGGTAGAAAAGGACTTTGCCTCTCACCAAAGGCTGTTGGCTATTGGAAGTAGACACAGAGTATTTCCATTTCCAGGAAGATTCTCACCTCTAGGACTACAGAAGAAGATCCTTGGCAGAGTTGGAGAGTAGATATGCCTTTGTACTACCTTCATTCTACCTAGTCTATCTTTCCTGAGATCATCAAGACTGACTGACTCCAAGACAATTCCCTGGTTGAAAATTATGATCTGATCATGTACTTGTGCAAGAGTGGAGGCCTCCAGGGGTCCTTATCCTATTAGATGGATACAAGTTGGCGGTGTAGTCTTGCAGTTAACAGGCCAGGTCTAATATGTATCTCACCGGTCAGTCCTAACCAAGCCACAGGGCTGAGCACACAGCGCTTTGGCTCTAAGGGAGTGCTGTTCCTGTGTGCCCTTGTATTGAAGGAGCTCGGTGGAGGTCAGTTTGCTGCCAGTTTTTGGCCCCTCTAGGGAGCCTTCTTTTGTGGTTTACTTCTTTGTAGTTTACTTTGCTAGTCTGTATGTCTTTTGCTTTGCATTACCTACAAGAGTGCCAGTGATCAGAAAAATTGCAGATTGGTTCTAGCAGCAATGAGATTGCTTCCTTGCACAGACAGGAAATCTTATATATTTGTCCTCATTTCATCTGTCCTTTCTTATCCTGGCAGGAGACCACCAGTGCCTGTCTTGCTCTGTCTATACCTGGGCCTGAAGCTCTGTTCTTGGAGAATCAGGGCTTAGCCAGGGCCACTCACATGTTAGGTGTAAATGAGGCATGATAGCTGTTCCCTACGTGCTCTCTTTTTAAGACTTCAACTGAGGGTCCTATCTTCTGTTTGATTTGTAAGAGAGGGGACTCCTGTAGCAGTTTCGATGTCAAACATTTGTGTAGGGTTCCTGAATGTAAGTTCCCATCTTCTCTCCCACAATTGCTCTGGAAGGTGCTGTGAACATGTTTTTGTATTTGAACATTTATCAGTATAATGACTAAGTTTTATACAGTAATTAACTGTGAGATTCAGATAATAGGTGTACATATACCTACAAAGCTTCCACCAAGACTGAAAACCAGTAAAAATATTTTGTCACCTGGATTTTGTCTCTTGAATTAATAAGGTTACCACGATCGCACAGTGGTAAGGAAGGGAAGCAGATGAGTGGTGTCCTCCTTAAACATGGCCTCTGGGGATGTTTGTATGTCTGGTGTGTCCACACATCTTTGTCCCGTCATCCCCTGCTGAAGACCTTTCAAACACAGTAAATTAGAAATGGACTTATAATGCCCAGTGATTTGTCACTGATCCTGAACTTCATGAGACTAATTAGCTGCACACTCAGAAACTTAGAATCATAATGCCTCGTGACATGTTATTCTAATCTTTATGAGACTGATTAGCTATATTTTCAGAACCCTGACACCAAATGACATAATTTGTTTATGTTGAGACACATGTAGCTAGAACCTTTAGTGACATTTTAGCTTTCGGAGCACTGTGTAATGATGAGCAACCAAGGGTAGCAGGACACTGAGAACACTCATAGCTAGGCAAGTTGACATAGTGAGGTGTCTCTGCCAGATTCAAGATCACCAAGCCTAACTGCCTTGTGGGTGTTTTCTTGGGCACAGGCAGAATGAGCAGTTAGCTAACAGAAGCCAGTGAGCTCATAAGAAGCAAGACATCCAGGGGACTTGTTACTGTTGTATAGGATCACTTCACAGTTTTGACAACATATTTATTTCAGGATGTTGTATTTAGGTAGCATACTTAGTTTCCAGAGTGCCTTTCAATAAATTTTTTCCCCTCTTAATTTCTGGAGTCTTAAAAAAATAAATAAAAATAAATAAAAAATAAAAAAAATAATAAAAAATAAAAAATTTCTGGAGTCTTAGAAAGGAAAGTTTAGGCAGTGATTTATATTTTAATCTTCCACTCCTAGTCTGCCTCTGATCTGACTCTAATCTTTCCTCTCCAAGGCTACCGGCTCTCTGATCAGTTCCATGACATCCTCATCCGAAAATTTGACAGGCAAGGACGAGGGCAGATCGCATTTGATGACTTCATCCAGGGCTGCATCGTCTTGCAGGTGACCTATCAGCTTCATGTGGGTTTGCTGTGACATGCAGAGGCGGGAGTTGGGGATGGGGGCAGAAATGGAGTAGCCATTTCTAGCAGCCAACATAGAGTGATTACTTAACTGCTCTTCTGTCTCAGGTTTGGTGCTAGCAAAACGTTTTATTTTAAACCCTTTTAACTAGGATCAGGTTCCTAACAGTGATCTCTCAGTATTTGTTCCCACCATCTGTAACTCCAGGTCCCAAGGATCTAGTCAGTGCCCTCCTCTCTCCTTCACTAGCAATGAATGTACATGGTATGCAGAAATTCTGGCAAAACAGTCATACACATAAAATGAAAATAAATCTTCAAAAATAACAACAACAAAAGTTATTCAGAAAAAAAAAAAAGTTATTCAGAGCCTAGTATGGTATAAGACTATAATACTAGTTCCCAGAAGCCAGAAGCAAAAGGTTCCTGAGTTCTAGGCAAGCCTAGCTATATAACAGTACTCTGCTTTAAAAATATATATATATTAGCATGTCACCTGTGTTTCTTTTTTTTTTAATTAGATATTTTCTTCATTTACATTTCAAGTGCTATCCCATAAGCCCCCTATACCCACCCACTCCCACTTCTTGGCCCTGGCATTCCCCTGTACTGGGGCATATAAAGTTTGCTAGACCAAAGGGCCTCTCTTCCCAATGATGGCCGACTAGGCCATCTTCTTTTTTTTTTTTTTTTNGCCCTTTTGTCTTGTTGACAGTATCTTTTGCCTTACAGAAGCTTTGCAACTTTATGAGGTCCCATTTGTCAATTCTCGCTCTTACAGCACAAGCCATTGCTGTTCTATTCAGGAATTTTTCCCCAGTGCCCATATCTTCGAGGCTTTTCCCCACTTTCTCCTCTATAAGTTTCAGTGTCTCTGGTTTTATGTGGAGATAGGCCTTCTTCTAATACATATGCAGCTAGAGACATGAGCTCTGGGGGTTCTGATTTGTTCATATTGTTGTTCCATCTATAGGGTTTCAGACCCCTACAGCTCTTGGGTACTCTCTCTAGCTCCTACATCAGGGAACCTGTGTTCCACCCTATAGATGACTGTGAGCATCCACTTCTGTATTTGCCAGGCACTGACAAAGCCTCACAGGAGACAGCTATATCAGGGTCCCCTCAGCAAAATCTTGCTGGCATTTGCAACAGTGTCTGCATTTGGTGGCTGATTATGTGATGGACCCCCTGAGTGGGGCAGTCTCTGGATGGTCCATCCTTTCCTCTTAACTCCAAACTTTGTCTCTGCAACTCCTTCCATGGATACTTTATTCCCTATTCTAGGGAGGAATGAAATATCCACGAGTTGGTCTTCTTTCTTGATTTTCTTGTGTTTTAGAAATTGTATCTTGGGTATTCTAGGTTTCTAGGCTAATATCCACTTATCAGTGAGTGCATATCAAGTGACTTCTTTTGTGATTGGGTTACCTCACTCAGGATGATATCCTCCAGATACATCCATTTGCCCAAGAATTTAATAAATTCATTGTTTTTAATAGCTGAGTAGTACTCCATTGTGTAAATGTACCACATTTTCTGTATCCATTCCTCTGTTGAGGGACATCTGGGTTCTTTCCAGCTTCTGGCTATTATAAAAAAGGCTGCTATGAACATAGTGTCACCTGTGTTTCTTATGCTGTTGGAGAATTGGTTTATTAGTATTCAAGCTTTAAGTCTCTGAAAGAGACTACCTCTGCTACTACTCAAGAGTTCCCATGAGCCGGGCGGTGGTGGCACATGCCTTTAATCCCAGCACTTGGGAGGCAGAGAGGCAGGTAGATTTTTGAGTTCAAGGCCAGCCTGGTCTACAAAGTGAGTTCCAGGACAGCCAGGGCTATACAGAGAAACCCTGTCTTGAAAAACAAACAAACAAAAAAAGAGCTCCCATGAGGTTAGGGATGCTTATAGTGTTCTCTGAACACTTCAGAAAGAGATGGATATGAAATCTTATAGACTGTGTCTGAATTATCAACTTAAGAGGTCTTGTTTGTAAGTAAAGTTCTAATCCTTACATTTCTGAATATGCAAAGATTTGGGAGTTTTATCAGACTCCTGAATAACCTAATCAAGTTCAGAAGAAGCTCTGCATTCCCTATACACTGTACTCTGTTGGTATGTGTCCTGTGGGATGGGGTGGACAGCCAGTTTCTTGGATCACTTTTACCTCTGAAGAATGGCTGAAAGTCATAGAGAGGTGGAGAATCTTAAAGGAAAGAGAAAGCTTTAGGTTACAGGTAAAAGTTTCCTTAGAAATGTGTTTTTTGTTTTATGGATTTTTTTCCTAAAAAACCCAGCCTAGCTTTCATTCCCACCCACCCACCACCCACCCATGTAGCTGAGGGTGACCTTGAACTCCTGGTCTTTCTGCCTCCACCTCTCAAGTTCTGGGGATACAGGCTTGAAACAGCACTCTCAGCAATTTATTATTCTTTGTTTTTTGTTTTACCGTTCCCAACACATGGGCGCTGTAAATCTATGTTTCTAGCAGATATTTAAGATTCAGATTGTAGTGTCTTGTGTCTACCACTGATGAGCACATAGTTTTGTGGCCACATGGCAGTAGTTTGTTTTATGCTAATAGTGTCTTGTGGAGGGAGAGGAGCATTTAGACAGGCTCAGGCTATGTGGCCTAGCATGGTCCTGCCTCAGCCTCCTGAGTGCTGAGATGCAGGTGTGTGCCACCACAGCCAACCTCCATGCTAGCACATTTTCATGAGGTAGACCACACACTGTTGAGGTTTGCTTGATGTGCTGGGGCTATTGTTTTCTGTTAACACATGGAATTCCCTTGTGTCTTTTTTTTTTTTATAATTACTGAAAGCATATTATAGACTTCATAAATTTATTCAAAACTGGCATGCATATAACCTAGTCTTATAAAATATGAGTGGAATCTGGGCATGGCAGCGCCATGCCTTTAACTACTATAACTCTATCGTGGAGGTAAGTAGATCTCTATGAATTCAAGGCCAGCCTGGCCTGCAGACATAGTTTGGGGCCAGGGTTACACAGTGGAACCCTGTCTCAAAAACATAAAACAAACAACGAAATAAATGGAATGGAATGGTCTTGCTCTTCGACTTCTGACCTGTCTGGATCCAAAGTCTGCTGGAGGGGACGTGGGCTCTAAAGGCTGATCCCTGCATGATGTACACACAGTGCATGAAGTTGGCACTTTCTTCCCTGGGCCCTCCAACACATGGGCCCTTCTGGACTACAGTCAAGATATAAACTAGTGTCTCTGTCTTGAGACACCCATACCAGGTCCATGAGGTGGTTGTGAAATGTGAAGAAGGGCCTATGTGGTATAAGGTTGGCTACACCTGCTGTATACTTTCTTGCTAGTATACTTTCTTGTTCATAATGGTGCTGACTAAAGGTGCTCAAGAGTACCCAACCTGTGCTTTCCTGTGTGAATACCATTTTCAGTGTCTCTTTAGAAGATGCGGGAAATCCATGTGCTTCTGGGATTGGGTCCTCAAGATGTCTTTCATCTAAGTACACTGTTCTGTACAGTAAATTCTCAATATCTATGTTTCTCACAGAGGTTGACAGACATATTCAGACGCTATGACACGGATCAGGATGGCTGGATTCAGGTGTCTTATGAGCAATATCTCTCCATGGTCTTCAGCATTGTATAACCAGGCCTTGAGAACAACAAGCACAGCATGCAAAAGACTGAAGATGCCAAATCCCTTACCTGTGATGGAACAGGGCACAGCTGCAGTGAGATGCTGCCCTTCCCATTGGCTGTATCGTTCATACTTGGGGACCTGGCTGTACATATGTGAATACGCTGGTCAGTGATTCTGTAGTGGCAATCTAGCTAAACTGTTATGATACAAACCTTGGGTTTGCTGACTAATTGTGCCATGAGACCTAATAATGGTTCAGGATTTTGCTCTCAAACTATCATGTTCTTTTCTAGATGTCTCTAATTCTATAGTTGCAATGCTTTTATTAGCAAATAGAATTTTAAAATAATATGGAACTTGCACAGAAGGCTTTTCATGTGCCTTACTTTTTAAAAAAAATTGAAATATGTAACATAAGCAATAAAGTAATGATACAAACTGGTTGCCTAGTTTTGGCTGGTTTTTTGCTTAGTTTTGTTTTAACCAAACAGGTGGAAGAGATGTACCCTTTGTTATACTACTCTAGTTGCTGTGTGAACCTGGGATAGTGGGGCCTAAAAATGAGGCAGACTAAAGTCTCATTCAAAAGCCAACTTTATTCAGAAAATTTATACTCCAAGGGTTAAGAAGAATCACATGAGTAAGATGTTCAATCACAAAGAAGCCACACGTGGCAAAAAACGTGTTTTTTCCATAAAGGCACATGAATAACAACAGGTGCAGTAAACTCACTCCTGTCTTCCATACCTGGGGGAGCACAAAAACACATTCTGGAACCAATTCTGGGGTCATGTAACATAAGCAATAAAGTAATGATATAGTCTGGTTGCCTAGTTTTGGCTGTTTTTGTTTTTTTAACCAAACAGGTGGAAGAAATGTACCCTTTGCTGCAGTTTACTTGCTATGTGAACATGGGAGAGTTTTGTTTTCTGACAAGCACTCAGAATTCTTTCATGACTCCACATTTGGACTGTGTTCTGATACCCTTGTTCTTGAAGTCACTGTCCAACAGACAAGCAGGAGAGAGGGGCAACCAAACAGATAACCGTGTTAGAGCTCTGGGGATAGTACTCCTTCCTCCCCTGCTTGTCAACTCAAATGGAAAGAAGTAGGTTGTGATTTAGGAGGGACAGGGTATGACGACAGCTGGGTAGGTGTCAAGGATGAGAAACAGACCCATTAAGGTCCCCTTCTGGCCAAGGTTGCCACTGAGGGTTTTTTTCCTGCGGTTTCTGGTTTGTGGGATCAGGGAAGGGGCTATATTCTGTGGTGGCAGAGTTAACCTTGTGACCCCTTTATGGGTGTCTCTGGGTGTGCTCCATGGATCCATCCATGTCAGTCATCGGCCCACAATATCAGATGACCCTAGTCCAGTGAGGCCAACCAATAAACAATGAAGTTCATAAGTTCAATGGTAAATGCTAACTGTGTAGAGGCTACCTGGACTCATCCATTCATAGCCACTATTAACCTCTGCTTCATCCCCGTCCTATCTGCAGCCATACTCCTCCAGCCTCAGTCTGCAGGACTGCCATGTTTGTCCTTCCTGTGCTCACTTGTTTATACATACGTGCACCAAATATGAGTCTCATTGCACATTGAGCCTTCTAATGGCACACCTTAGTACCTGTGCTGCATTCTTGAATTCTACCTCACACTTGTACTATGTGCCTGCACTGGGCTGGAGAGATGGCTCAGAGGTTAAGAGCACTTACTGCTCTTGCAAAGGGCCTGAGTTCAATTTGCAGCAACCACACGGTGACTCAGAGCCATCTGTAATGGGATCTGATGCTGTCTCCTGGTGTGTCTGAAGACAGGTACAGTGTACTCATATACATAAAAGAAATAAATCTTAAAAAAAAAAAAGTACCTGCACCAGCAATACACCTTAGAACCTGCTCCATAGTCCTGAGTACCCCCACACCACACAATTGCTTGAGTACCTGCACTGGATATATGAGGACCTGAGGGAATATATTGCATACCTGAGGGAATATATTCGCTACCTGCCTGAGAACTGACACTGCCTACCTGGGTACCTGCTCCATATGCTTGAGTATCTGCACTTCACATAAGAATGAAGTGACTTGATTGTACATGTGTGAGCTTGCTTGTGTGCCACACCCAAGAATGAAGTACCTGTGCCACATATCTGGGTGAGGCCATGCCATAACCCTGAGTGGAGTACAGTGCTGTCGTTAGGAAGGCCCAGGCTTGGATTCTTGCCCTGAAGTGGGTGTGATTTGGTTGGGCTGCTTCAGAAACTGAAAATGTCCTGGAGTCAGGGTTCCTACTGAGGGAGGCAGAGTGATACGGTGGGATGAATGTTGTTTGTGGAGTGGGAACTTTCTTGTTCTCTCAAAGGCCAGGGAAGGAGATGGCTCATGGGGTGTAGAACGGTGCCCACCTTAAGAGAAGCAGTGCTCTGAGCCTCCAGTACACCAAACTTCCCAGAGAAAGCTAGGAAGCCTGCCTTGGGAAAACTATTGAGCAGAAGAGTGTTTATAGGCTGTGCTCAGCCTGGCCACACGAGGGCAGTGCAGTCACATTAGAAACAGGCTCTGCCCATCCTCTCAGGGCCTTTGCAGAAGCAACAGAGGCCTAGGGGTTGGCTAAAGGGAAGGGTGGGTGTCTGGACAGTTTCTTCTAGTTTGTGTCCTTTGCTGTTTCCTTTTTGTTGTTCATTCATATCTGATTGTTAGCATGTAGTGAATAAATAGCGAATTAGGAAAGTATGATAGAGGAACTGGCCATGGTGTGAACAATGCCCTGCTAAGAAGAAGGCAGCCATAGGAAGGAGAGACCAGGATATCCACCCTCCCCCATGCTGACTCATCATATAAACAGTGTACACACGATTAAATGCTTCACAACTTTGCGTGGTAAGAAACTGGTTGAGACCCTGAAGGTGCCACTCAGATTCAAACTTCAGAGGATCCTACATGGAAAAAAAATGGTTAAGGTTGTCTATCCCTCCAGATGACAGAGACCACTGTGGTGAGAAGAAGATCTTGGCGCTTAAACTATAACCATTTTTACTAAAAGTAGGAAGTGTGTCTTTCCCTCCCTTCTACTCTATTGTATGGATGAGGTATACCATCATGTTTCCAAGTACAAACTGGCTCCTGGTCCGTGTCCTACAAGAAGAAATTTCTTTTAAATGCTATACCCATGACCTCTGGACAGTTACTTGTCCCTTTCCCCTCCCAGCAATTTACTAAAAGATCTTCCCCGTGTTCTGTCAGTGACAGTCTGTTCTCCCTCAAGCAATGCTGTCTCCACTTTCTTGAGACGATTCTGATGGAGCTTTACCTTGAGGTTAGGGGATGCCTGTGAGGAAAGTGTAGGCTGTGCAAGCACGAGGACCTGAGTTGGATCCCCAACATCCACATAAAGAGCTGTATGTGGTGATGCAGGACTCCTAATGTTGAAAAAAAACCAGGAAGATCCCTGAGGCTCACTGAGCATCGAGTCAAGCCAACCATGAGATTCAGGTGCATTGAGAGACGGTATAAGACGGAGAGTAATAGAGGAAGAACCTTTATATCAACTTCTGGTCTCCACATGCACACACATAGGCACACATCCCCATACACTCATGTGTACATCCATCTATACACACCACACAAACAAAAGCACCCCTAGTCTTTCACTTGCACCTATACAGGTGAGCAGGTACTATGGGAAACAAGTGGGTTCAGGATAGCAGAATGTGGGGATATTTTCCCAAGAAGAATGGGGCCTCCAGGTTAATGAGTATGGGATTTATTCTACCTGCTGTGGGATCAGTGCCCAGGATGCCTCTGTCATAGTTCTCTTTTGTGGCTCCACATCTTCAGATAACCCAAGCAACACAGGCTTCCCTGCCACCCTAGAAGGAGCTAGGAGTGGAGCTTCCTGTTAGAATCTTCTCATCTTCCCACAACCCGACAGTGTGCTGGTTAAGGGCCCAGTGCCATATTAACTAGGCTTCTTGTTCCTAATTTGAATGCAGCTCATGGCTGAGTGCACTGGGGAAAAAGCAGTAGAATTTAATGGATGTCTGATTCTCCATCGGAAGCTTCAGGAAGCTGTCATTATGTCTCTAACAGTTGGAACATCCATAATAAAATATTGCAGTACAAATCCAAGTATTGCAGGCCCATGTTCAGCATCTGGAGCTCTTTTAGGCATCATTTGTGCTCTAGGGACTTTGGGTAGCCCCGTGATTCTAGATCTGTTGTCTGTGGCACACACTAACCTACAGCTTTCCTTCCATATTTCTGGCATCTCAAGTACTCTGTTACTCCACGACAAACTAGACTTCACTTTCATAGGATGGATTCTGTCTTAGGGTTTACTGCTGTGAGCAAACACCATAACCAAGGCAACTCTTATAAGGACAACATTTAATTGGGGCTGCTTTACAAGTTCAGTGGGTCAGTTCATTTTATTAAGGTGGGAACATGGCAGCATCTAGGCAGGCATGGTACAGGAGGATCTGAGAGTTCTACATCTTCATCTGAAGGCTGCTAGTGGAAGACTGACTTTCAGGCAGCTAGGATGCGAATCTTAAGCCCACATCCACAGTGATACACCTACTCCAGCAAGGCCACACCTCCTAATAGGGTGCCACTCCCTGGGCCAAGCCTATACAATCACAAATTATCTTTTCCTATTTATTTATTTATTCATTCATTCATTCATTCTATACCCAAATCACTGTCCCCACCAAGGTCCCCTTTCACACAATCTCTCCTCCCTCTCCCAACCCCTTCTGTGAGAGAATGGAAGTCCCCCTTCATATTGCCACTCCCTGGTGTGTCAAGTCTCTGCAGGGCTAGGTATATCCTCACCAGCTGACGCCAGACAAGGCAACCCTGTTAGGGAAACAAATTCTACAGACAGGCAACAGCTTTAGGGACAGCCCCTGCTCCAGTTGTTCATGTGTGGTGACCCACATGAAGACTGAGCTGTTCTTTGCTACATATGTGCTAAGGGCCTTAGCCCAGCCTGTGTATGCTCTTTGGTTCATGACCCAGTCTCTGAGAGCCCCCAAGGGTCTAAGTTAGTAGACTCTGTTGGTCATCCTGTGGAGTTCCTATCTGCTTCGGAGTCTTTAATCCTTCCCCCAGCTCTCCCATTAGACTCCCTGAGCCCAATGTTAGGCTGTGGGTCTGAGCATCTGTTTCAGTCATCTGCTGGGTGGGGCCTCTCAAAGGACAGTTTGTTAGGCTCCTGTCCGCAAGCATAACTCAGTATCATTTAATAGTATCAGGGACTGGTACTTGCCCATGGGATGAACGTCAAGTTGGGATGGTTATTGCTTGGCCATTCCCTCAGACTCCACTCCATCTTTGTCCACCTAGTTTTTGTAAGCAGGACAAATTTTGGGTTAAAAGTTTTGTGGGTGGATTGGTGTTCTTATGCCTCCAATGGGAGTCCTACCTGGCTACAGGAAGTGGCCTCTTCAGGTTCCATATCCCCACTTCTATGCATCTCAGCTAAGGTCACCTGCATTGACTACTGGAAACCACCCCCATTCCAGGTCTCTGACATGTCTTAGCGATGCCTCCCACGCCCCTCCCCCACCTACTACAGATTTATATTCATTCTCCTGTCCCTCTGGCCTTCTCTCATGCCTCTCCCCACACCTGATCCTGACCCCTCCATTCTCCTCTCCATCCCCTCTCTCATCCAGTTCCCTCTCTCCATCTGCTGCTTATGACTATTTTATTCCCCCTTCTAAATGAGATTCAAGCATCCTCACTTGGACCTTCCTTCTTGTGTAGCTTGTTTGGGTCTGTGGATATCATGGGTATCCTATACTTTAAGACTAATATCTACTTATAAGTGAGTAGATACCCTGTATGTCCTTTTGAGTCTGGGTTATCTTACTCAGGATGATGTTTATCTAGTTCCACATAAGGTGGATTGTTAGGACTCTCTTGTGGGGAATTATACACTACTCCATATTGCTTAGTCTCAACACCTTTAACCGTGGCGCAAGCCTCACTGACACCCACTAGCTTTCCAAGTTGGCAAAGTTGAACGTATACTTGTAGGAGAGGTAATTTGGGAACTGAAAAGATACCTTAAAGCCCATTTAACCTATAATTGTTATTTCAGAGAGATGGACAAAGATACTGATCCTTGGAACAGAATCATCTCTAGAGTCACAGAATAGGAAGTAGCTGTAAATATAGAAAAATATCTGAGGGGAATGGGCTAAAAAGGTTTTTTTTTCTCCAGAACTCAGTGAGAGACTGGTTTAAATGGGCCAACAGAGCTGCCCTGTACAGCTTATAGAAACTTATCACACTAGGGCACTTCCATCTCCAGGGCAGGAAAACTCCCAAGGCTTCCAAGAGGTCACAGGAGACCAAGACTTGGAGCAGCTGTATCTTCCCAGCATTGACAGCACATCTACTCTAAGGTCTATGCAAGGAAATTGTTTTCTACTCTGGGCCCTGTCTTTGCCAGCAAGTGGTCAGATGAACCCTAAACTTTCCTGTTACTTTTTAGCGAGGTAACTTCTGGAGAGTATACACCAGAAAAATTCAGTGAGAAAACCAGAAAAAGAAAACCCTATGCTTCAGATAACAGAGCAGCTGGAGAGAGGTTAGATAGCTAAGAATCAGGATGAGCATTGAAGGAAAATATTCCCTCCAATGGGTGAGGCTAAGACATGGTCCATGGTGGATCATGGAGACTCACTGAGAAGCACTTGGAGAGCTCTGAGATGTGAGAAGATAAAAACTGACTCAGAAAAATGATCAAAGAGTCACTGCTTAGTCTTCAGTGCCTGCGAAAGGAAACAAATCACAAAAAACTGGCATTCTTGTCTGTGCCTCCAACGTGACCCTTCAACCTCTGGCTTCCCTCCTCTGGGTGGTGCCTATAATATACAGTCATCAGCTTTGGGATGAAGTACATAAGGTTCTGCCCTGGGGCAGAGCATAAATCTCATAAGGCTTCTGCTAGGGAGCTTTTACACGAAAAGCAGTAAAGACAGAAAAAGTTTGTGATGGGGGAACATTCAGCCTTGGAAACAGCATTCTAAGAAAACAAGAGGTAGGTAGAGGCTCCAAGAGCCAGGTAATGCCAGTGGTCAGGGTGGAAACCATGTCAAAAGCATGCTAGAGTAGGTAATCAGAAGTCATGTTGGAGTGGGGTGTCAGGCCATACTGGAGTAGAGCTGTGCTTGACAGCTTTGCTATACCAGAAAACTATTCTTGAATAGGGCCTGTCTCTCATCTGGTGTCTGTTATGTGGATGAGTAAGAGGTGGTATCTATCAATCAGGTACGGAGTCCTCCTTCCTCACCTCAATTATAACACTAGTATATGGGGGCAGTGCTGCAGCCCACGGCTTGGATTCAGCTCACAGGAATGGATCTTAAGATTACGGCAAATGGATAGGGGTGCCAGAGCTAGCCACATAGCTAGTCCCCCAGATCTAGTTGAGCTCTGCAGAGGTTTGGGGGTTCTCAGAGCAGAGTTATTGGGCCAGGATGTGTTTCTGACTCACCTGACTCCTTCCATCAGATGGAGTGAGGGGCTCCTCTAATTCCCCATGGGCATCTCAGACCTTAAGCTTTTTAGTAGTTTCTCTTCCTGTTGGATTTAGGTATAGGAAATTGAAAAAGTCAATTTCCTGTGCTTGTCATGGAGATAATGCCCATTGATATGTGTGTGTGTGTGGGGGAGGGATAGGGTGGGTAGATTCCTGCATGGAGGTTAGGTTATATACACTGCCATGCCAGACAGCCAAGGTCTTAAGTGTTTAGCTATATTTTATTTACTCAGTGTCCTAGCCAGTGGAAATTTTTGTACTGCTTTGTCTCTCAGATACCTTCTATAACCTCTTCTGGGAAGCCTCTTGTCTATAACTCCCTGATTGCAGCCCCAGAATTCCAGAGAACTGCAATGACAGGAAGTATGTCCAGGGAGTGGGAAGCCACATAGGCCTCCGTAGCACGCATCTAGCTGGAGGCAGTTTGTGATGCTGATAAGTTGGTTAGAAGGGACAGCCCCTGGCTAGCAGAAGCTTCCCAGAGGTTTTCTATGCATACCTGGACATTTTGCTGTCCTTCAGAAATAAAGGTTGGAGAAGACAGTTACAGTGGAGAAGCTTGACACTAGGCGCCTGCTGTGAAGAGAGAAGCCCACATCTATGCAAGGTTCTGACCTGGTTTTAGAGGAATCACTACTTTTCTAATGCTATGAAGAGATGCCATAACCAAGATACCTTATAAATGAAAACATTTAGTTGGGGTCTGGCTACAGTTTTCAGAAGGTGAATCCATGATCATCATGGCAGAAAGCATGACAACAGGCAGGCAAGGCATATCACTAGAGCAGTAGCTGAGAGCTTACATCTTGCAGAAGGTAAAGGCAGAGAGAGAGAAAGCTAGTTGGTAATAATGTTTTTGAAACCTCAAAGCCCCAGCTGGCACACCTTCTCTGACAAGGCCATGCCTCCTAATCCTTCCCAAGCCATTCTGCCAACATTGGACCAAGTGTTCAAATATAGGAGCCAGTTTCATTCAAACCTTCACAGAGTGTATAGCACACTCCTCTCTGCCCAGCTCAGAAGGACATGAATGGGAGAAGCCAGGAGCAGTTGAAGCCATATCCAAAGAAGCCCAGCTATAAAGAAAGCAGTTTTATCCTTCTGCACTTCCAGATGCCTCTGTCAGGTCTAGGAGCTGAATCTGGCCTTAGGTACCTTCCAGTGGCCATAATCTGGGTGGTGTGGCAGCAACTCTCTGGAACTGCCACATCCAGAGCAGAGTTCCTAGGGCTGGCGGTGGTACCTGGGATTCTTTGAATTTGCCAAGCCCTCAGCAGTATTCAGTCCTTCGCAAGCAGAGTAAATAACACCAAGTAGTCCAAAAGAAAGGGTGTGTGTGTGGGGGGGGGTGTCATTCGAATTTTAATCATTTTAGTGACGGGCAGGTGATCGTATCTGTAGGGACCCTGGACAGCTATATGAATGGACCTTGCAAGTGCAGGCTAGTCCAGGACACACTGCTGAAGAGGCCAGAGCCACCTTAGTGTGGAATACCTTAAGAGTTGGGGCTCCTAACATGGGGTGCTCTGTCTGCTGGGTCCTCAGGCTTTAGAGGTGGTATTTCTTCTGGAAGGGTCATTTCTACAGAGACTTGAGACTATGAGAAAAAAAGATGAGGAACAACCAAAATTAATGACCTATACCTCTGAAGGTATCAAGGACCAAGTTTCTTGCTGCACTTGGGTAGAGCAGCCCTCCACTGCCCAGCAGTCTGGGAATCAATAGTGAAAGGATCCCATTCCCATCGATTCTGAGGGGACAAGGGAAGTGTGGTGGGACTTTTATTTGTCTTAAGTGGTAGAGTGGAGGAGAGAGTGCAAGCTCTTTCTAGAAAGACCCAAAGGTCCTGAAAGGGACAGTAAAGCCCAAATTCTTCGGGTGCCTATAGATGCCAGTGCCCCCATCACCAGGTCATGCACAGCAGAACCTCTCTCAGATACCATCACCACCTCATTATCACTGCATGCATGTTAATAAAGATACACAAGAATCACAAACTATGAAAATTAAAAACAAATTTACAGTAACTTCAGTTCTAACAGACCAAGTTTTTCTATGCATAGTTTACATAAAAAACAAACAAACAAACAGAGCTGGGCGTGGTGGCGCACGCCTTTAATCCCAGCACTCGGGAGGCAGAGGCAGGCGGATTTCTGAGTTCGAGGCCAGCCTGGTCTACAAAGTGAGTTCCAGGACAGCCAGGGCTATACAGAGAAACCCTGACTCCAAAAACAAACAAACAAACAAACAAAAAAAGATTAAGATACAATTAATGATTTCTTTTTTTAATTGTGGTAGTGAGCCAGGTGGTGGTGGCACATGCCTTTAATCCCAACACCCAGGAGACAGACAGGTGGATCTCTGAGTTCTAGGAAAGCCAGTGTTACACTGAGAAACTCTATCTATAAACAAACAAATAAGCAAGCAAACAAACAAAACCAAAAATAAACAAAAGACATGGTAGGTTAGGTGCACATTGTCTGATACAAAAACCCAATATAAGTTCATTTATCCAACCATTACTGCTGAGCCTCTGTTGTCTGTCAGGCAGAGTTGCTTATAAAATAGAGAGCAGAATAGAACTACCCGTATGTTTCCAGATTCTCTGGCAAAACTCACCAACTAGTTGTTCAGTTTCAGAGCTGTGCACAGAAGAGGCAAAGTACCTTTTACTTCTGAGATTCCCAGGACTAGTCCCTTGTTCCCTTCTAGGGAAGAGAATGCCTTCTGAGCAAACAGCCAGTTCAAATCTAAGGGGCAGGAAGCACGCAAGGGCACTTGGAGGAACCCTAGCCAATGGACAGTGTGATATTAGGGTGCTTCCCAAGAGCTCGAAACGTGGGCAGGGTCAAAATCAGGACTGGGTGCCTAGGTGGAAGGTGGGAGGGACTGGGTGAGGGGTGGAGCATGGAGAGCAGACCGCCCACGGGAAGAACTTCAGAGACTCCAGGAGAGGCACCTTATGCTTGTTAGCAAGAGTCATGATACCTCGGCCAGGCAGGACAGTAGAATAGATATGTTTAGGGGTGAGCCTATCCACCATGTGGTGTCCTGAAAAGCTTCAGATGAGAATGCTCCCCCCCCCCCGAAAGACCCCAATGTACCTAATATTTCTCATTCTTGGTGAATTCTGTGTCAGAAAGTAGCAAACTAAGATTTTATGCTTTGCAAAGTATAAACATACCGTATCTTTAATCTTTTTTATTCTCCAAACAACTCTGTAGAGCAAGAGAGGAGGAATACGCTAAGTCTTGGTTGCCTATTCTGATCTCATTCTCTGGCCCCAGGGGTCAAGGGACCCCAACCCACAGCTCTGCAAAAGGAAGGACTCCCTGGATTTTCTTAGGCCCAGGTGGGATTTGGTGCACAAACTGGAGGCTTGCTCTGGAATCTCCTAAGGCCTGGGTAAAACCATATTTAGGCACAAAGGTCACGGTTAACCGAAGAGCAAGCGGTGACACCCTATTCAGGCACTCAGACCCGGGGACCCTAAATATTGAAAGGGCGCGTGGCAGGCAGGGACAAGGATGTGCGTGCGCCCTCTGCCGCTTTTCCCTTGCGTCTGCCGCTTCGGGCGGGGCGGCTCGCGTGCTGGGGTGGGGCTTTCCTTCTCTAGTCTGAGGCCAGGTCCCAGAGATGAGAGAGCTGACAGCTCCTGGCCTCCGCGGCTCCCTCAGCGGGCGCGCCCGATCTTCTGCGCCCCGCCTGCCCCGGGTAAGTACTCTTGGACTTCACGGAGCTCTCTGGTCTTTGCTCTGCTGTAGCCACTCTGAGATTGTCCAGCTTGGTCTGGGGCCCCTTCTGCTACACATTTTTGAGTCTGGAGGGTCCAGAATTGCTGAGAGTGATGGGCACTCCAGGGGCTTCTCTCTTGGCATCAGATCTTTGAGGGAAGCCAGTCAGGTTCTTCAGTTTTGAGGACGGTTTGAGGACCTCAGTTTTCTCTTAACTTGGGTATTCTGTCCCCAAGCTCCTTCACTCGAAAATGAGCATATACCTGTTCCGCGCTGGGGAGTCCTTTTGCCTTGGACCTAATGTCTTTTAGAAGTTTTTTGCAGATGATGGCAAGGGGGCTCCCCACAGGCCGCCTTAGCTATCCCTAGGACTGGGGCACCACAGGCACAGCCAGCGAAAGTGGCGCAGTAGCAAGCCCTTTCATGGAGATCAGAGGGCAGTAACAAGGGATTCATGTTTTGGAGGGACTTCCACCATTCCGGGAATTGTCCAATTAGTGGCACCAGAAATATTTGCCTTCTCCAGTCTTGAGAAGCAGAAAATTACGGTGTATTGCTTCTTTCAGAAAGAGACAGGACCCTGGTGTTGCGGTAAATCTTAGTGGTACAAACCCTGGAGTCCTCGGCCCTGTGTTGCTTCCCCCAAACCCAGTTGGAGAGCTCTCTCTATTGGAGACAACTCCTAGGGCTTCTCCTGGAAGGAGGTTCAGGCTTTGCACAGTTCTAGTACAAGGGTCCCCCACCCTCCAAAAAGGTCTATTTTTTGCAGCTGTTTCTACGGTTTGGGTTCATGAGATCTTTCTCACTTTGGCTACCCCTGTCTGGGGTGCGAGGTGTAACTTGGCTCCTCAGGACTGTATCCAACTAAACTTAGAGGCTCAACTCTAGGAGAAGCTTGTGTGTACACCTTGGGTTATACCCCAGAGCTTGGGGGTACTGTACAGTGTAATTTGACTTCTCCTAGTCTGATCAAGGAACTCATAGTAGGAAACACTTGAGGCCTCAGAGCCTGGTTCACTTTTGCCCATCATGGGGAGTGGCCTGCCTTGGTATGAGACCCTGATGCAGTGTGCAGTGGCTGTCCTTTTTCATGAGCAGGGGCATGGCCAAGTGCTGATTATTCCAGACTAGCATACCTACTGAGCTAATGCAGCAGCCCTGTGAGTGTCTGTGCAGAACTGACAGCATTTGTGTTCAGAACTAGTATGTTCTTTCCACCTTGCATTCCCAGTAACCCAACATGGCCTTGGGATTATCATGGATGCAAGACTAGAAAAAAGACTAAAATGTTGCTACCAGGCACACAAGGGACTGCTTTCTGTTTCTATTTTCTACTTATTTGTTTTATATGACAAACAGTTGTTACTTTCACCTGAGAAATTTGGTCAGCTCACTTCTCAGTGAGTAGAAGGTCCATAGGCAACAGAGGTCAGGCCCTGTTGTCAGCATAGGGTTTTCCTATGAAGATCACTCACATGTCTGTTGCCCACAGGCCCATGACTCCGCTTTGGCTACCAGAATCTCTGTGTGGAGGGTCTTCCCAATCAGTCTTCATTGAAGAGATGTCTCCTATCTGTTTCTAGGGTATGGAAAGGAGATGTAGTTGACTCCAAGGGACATTTGTGTGAAGTTGGTCTGATCCGATAGAGAGGGGCACATAGCATTTGGTAAAATGGACCATCTAGCTGCAGTGATGCTAACACTGTACTGGGGATAGAGGCAGAGACCAAGGTGCAGGACAAAACTCAAAGCAGTTGTTTGAAGACTTGAGGAGACTCGCTGTGGGTCCCAGCAAGTGGCATCTTACTCTCCCCGAAGTAGGGGTATAGAGCAGCATCTATCAACTCTTGGTGCTTTATGCAAGGACCTGCATTTTAGGATTTGTTCCTCACATTTCAATGGAGACATGGAGATACATAACCTAGACTACAATGATCAACAAGTGGCTGTTCATGAGGCTGGACAGGGTCATGCTGCACCCAGATCATAGACTTTGTTGTAGTTCCTGCCGTATGAGGTAGAAGAGTAAAGATGGCACCAACTTCTTGTGGTCTCTGTGTTCCTAAGCATCCTTGGTTGATTCCTATCCTAACTTTTAGTTCTGTTCCTGCCTTGAGACCCTTTGCCCATGAGATTGGTCAGGCTGGTGGTACTGGGGCTTGGGCTCTTCTAGGATGTAGGGGTAACCCCCTTCCATCACTGTATTTACCTGAAGGTTCATCCAGTGGTATGTATAGTATGTACATAGCCCTCTGAGGATGTCAGGAAGCATCCCTGGCCTGTTCTCTGGGGCCAGGCCTGGGTGTGGCTTGGAAGTTTCCTGTCTGAGTTGAAAGTCCTTTGCAGACCCAGTGGGATGGCTTGTGTTCTGGCCTCCAGCCACTGCTTACCCAACCTGGTTTCTTGGAGAATTCTACTGGCTGAACCTGTGGCTGGACATATGTTGAGGCCAGCATCTCACAGGCCATCCTGCTCCAGCTCATAGCCACCGCTTGCCACACATCTCTCTATCCATCCAAACCCTTCTGTTTCCCCATCCCTGCTCCTTTAGGTATTCTCTTCAGCCTGAAAATCTTCCTCTGACCTCATCTCTCTTGAAGCTCCCTGCTCTTTCGGTGGTTGAACTGTAGTGGTTTCTAGGCCCATATGTGATATGACTTGTCGATGTTTTCTGCAATTCTAGGCACTGTCCTTTTACTTTCTTTTTAAGTTAAAAAATGTTTTACATTTTGTGCGGATGAGTGTGCAGTTATTTCTGGGCACCACACACATGCCTGGTGATCATCAATGCTTGTATGCTACAATGTGAGTACTGGAAACAAAACCTAGGTCCTCTGTAAGAACAGCAAATGCTCTTAACCGCTAAGACATCTCTCTTGTGCCTCCTTTTACTTTCTTGCTAGTTAGTGTACTTTGAGACAAAAGTTTTATTTTGGTGAAATCTGATTTAGCTGTCTTTTTTTTTTTTTGTCATTTGTGTTTTTGATGCCAAAACTAAAGATATTGTCACATTTAAGGACATGAAGGCTTATATTATTTTTTTTCATTATAATCCTTTTGTTGGGCTGGAGAGATTGCTCAGTGGTTAAGAGCACTGACTGCTCTTCCGAAGGTCCTGAGTTCAAATTCCAGCAACCACATGGTGGTTCACAACCATCCGTAATGAGATCTGAAGCCCTCTTCTGGTGCATCTGTAGACAGCTACAGTGTACTTACATATAATAATAAATAAATCTTTTTTAAAAAAAATAATCCTTTTGTTTCTGAGAGGGATGAAGCTTTAACTCTTACAATTAGGGCTTTAATGAATACTAGTAATTTTTTTCAAGTGGTGTGAGTTATGGCCCCAGTCTTACCCTTTAGCATGTAGATATCTATTTGCCACACCACAAGTTGTTGAAGAGACTGTCTTCCTCATTGGGTAAACTTGGAACTATAGTGAAAGTCAGATGACCACAGCATGACTGTTCTTATGCCGCATGTCCTCTCTTCTTAAAAGTTAAAAGTTCCATTTATTTATTTATTTATTTATTTATTTATTTATTTATTTATTTACAGGTGGGTTTTTGTTATATAGCTGAGACTGGCCTTGATCTCAGGATCCTCCTACCTTAGTCTCTCAAGTGCTGGGGTTACAGATGTACATGACCAGGCTAGCTCCTGTACCTTTTAAAAATAAGATTCCCTGGAGATGAAGTTACAGGTGCTTGTAACTTACCCAGTATGGTTGCTGGAGATCAAACTTGGGTCCTCTGCAAGATATATTCTTAACCACTGAGCCATTCCTGTGGCCTCCTAACCACTGAGCCATTCCTGTGGCCTCTTCTACACTGCCTATTAAGGAAAATTTCAAGCTTTTTACAAAGGTAGAAAGAATTGTACAATGAGCCCACTTTGCTCATGAACCAGCACAGATGGCTAATTATCAGTACTGACAGACATGGCTTCATTTGAGCCTTATTCTTTCAACCAAGCCATCTAGACTCCATTGTCCTCCTGGACAAATTATATAGAAACGTTGTGTGTGTGTTGTGTGTGTGTGTGTGTGTGTGTGTGTGTGTACTCACTTCTTAGTTTGACTTAATCTTCAACTTGATTTTGATTAAGTTTAATATTAAGTATTAACTGTAGCTGGACTAATTATAAAAGTGACAAGGGAACTCAGAAGAGTATACTAGAATAGAGGAAGAGTGAGTGCTTAAGGAGGTTTCCTTCACAGAGATGGGATTCAAGCCTTTTGGGAGTTATGAGTCAACTCTCCAGAGAGCAGAGGAGGTTGCTGAGTTTTCTAGCATTTGTAGTACTAAGAGCTAAGAGAAAAATTAGTTCCAAAGCCAGAAAAGGACCCTTTTCTCTTCTAGGGTCCTCTAGTGCCCTCTCCTGGCAGGTGTAACATCATGCTCACTCTAAAAAGAAGTACTCTAAGGGTCCAGTATCTTTATGCAGAGCAGGCAAGCAAAGGTGACTTGGAAGCTAAAAACAGGAGGTGGATAACCAGTACTGTTGCCCAGTATTTCTATACCTTCTCATGGATGGAGTTTTCCCTTTTGTTTTTTTGGTGTACACATCTAATAAATCTCACAATATACTATTATTGTTGTTGCTTAAGTTGTCAACTACTGTTTGATTTATTAGTTTTAAAAGTGTATGTGTGTGTGTGTGCATGCGAGTGTGTGCATATGTATGCCAACAGAAGCCAGAAGAGGACATTGGATCCTCTGGAACTGGAATTATGGGTGGTTGTGAGCTTCCTGACAATGGTATTGGGAACTGCACTCTGGTCCTCTGAAAAGTCAGCAAGCTTTATTAACCACTAAACCACCTGTTCAAGAATTAAAAAAAAAAAGAATTTTGAAAGGCATTTTTACAGTATGTAGAATTTTAGGTTATGTCATTTTTAAGTGCTTTAGTTTTGTTGCTTCCCGATCATTTTGCTTGTAATTTATCTGGTGAGGAATCTGTTTTTGTTCTTTATTGTTGTATTTTACTGTACCAAATACTGTAGTATTTGCAAATTAAAATTACTCTATTTGTCACTGATTATGAGTTATTTGGACATGAAGTAATTCAGTGTAATCTGCCTCATGTTTTGTTTTGTTTTGTTTTGTTTTGCTTTGTTTTGTTTTGTTCTTGGATTTCACTGAGCCTCTTGGATATGTAGTTCATGGTTTTCATTGCTTTAACTTTTGTCTAGTGTCTATTTAGCATTTCCTGACCTTTAGAGGTCCACTTACACATGTCGGAAAT
Organism: Mus minutoides; assembly: GCA_902729485.2. Taxonomy (NCBI): domain Eukaryota; kingdom Metazoa; phylum Chordata; class Mammalia; order Rodentia; family Muridae; genus Mus; species Mus minutoides. Next base: position 1,294,573 of record LR749504.1, on the reverse strand, counting down.
TTAGATATATCTATTTTATTTTTACTTGGGAGTTATTTTTAAATGTTATAGCTTAAATAATTACATTCCATTGGTTCATTGCCAGGATATAGCTGATTAACCTTTGCATATTGTCTTTTTACTCTTTGACATTGTTTAACTTAATGGTTAATCATATGAACAATATTGTTTTTGAGACAGGGTCTCACTGTATTAGTTTGGCTTGCCTAGAATTTGCTATGTAAACCAGGTTGGCTTTAAACTCGGAGATCTGCCTGCCTCTTCTTCCTCAGTGCTAGGGCTAAAGGCATGTGTCACCATGCCCAGATTATAGTAGGTTCTTCAAAATTGTTCTTCCTCCCCCAATTGGATTTTCTATATGGAACATCACATTGCCTGCAAAGAGATGAAGTTTGAGTTCTTCCTTTCTATGTTTCTTTTTCTTACCTTGTTTCTCTGGCTAATCCACAGTGTGATGTGTGATAGGAGTAAAGAAACACAAAGTTTATGCTTGTTCCTGATTGTGGGCAAGACTCAGTCTTTCATCATTAGGACTTGGCTTTTTGGAGATGCTCTTCATCAAGGTCATGACATCACCTTCTTTCCATTCTTTTAAGTGAGGATTTTAATGATCAAAAATGGATTTGGGTTTTGCGAGATGAATTTTGTAGGTATTAAAATGATCATATTTTCTTTAATTTATTAATAATAATGTAATGAATTGCAATGCTTGATTCTTGAGAATTAAAAAAAAATTCTTTGAAGAAATTTCATTGAGGTCTGTTGCCTTTTGTATTGCTGGATTCTGTGTGGTAATATTTAATTGAGGATTTCTGTGTCTATGTTCATAAGATCTTCTTATTCTGTAATGTCTTTGCTTTGGTAGCAAAACAAGGCTGAATTCACATATGAATATTTAGTTTTTCTCACATAAGCAATGGAATTAGTCTCATATTTTAGGTTAAGTGGACTTTATCAGGGAAGCTATTTGGACTTGAGTTTTCTTTGTTAAGATATAGAACTATTTATGTTTTTTATTTTTCTTGAGTGATCTTTAATAGTTTGTGTCCTTGAAGGAACTGCTCCGTTTCATTTAAGTTGTTGAATTTAAAATTATTTGTCCTAGTGTGCTTGGGTAGCCATGGCAAAATATCACAGACTGGGTAGATTAAGAGCTGACCTTCCTTTCCCACAGTTCTAGAAGATGGAAGGCCAAGATGCTATTCAACTCTGTTTCTGGTGAGAGTATCTTTCTGGCTGGTGGATAGCCTTGTTTTCTTTTTATCCTCATTAAGTGCCTTTTGCTCTTTCCTATGAGCACAACTCCATGGAACTACAGTATTTACCCAATGACCTCACTTTCTTAGTCACCTCCATTCATGCCCCATGTCCATGCAGAGAGTTGCAGCTTTAACATATGAATTTTTGGAGACATAGTTCAGTTCATAGCAGTATCCTCTTATAGCCTTCCTAATGTGTGTGGGATCTGTGGTAAGTCCTCCCTCATTCTGGTTCTGCTAGTCTATATCTTTTATATTTCTGATCATTCTGGATAAAGGTTTATCAATTTTGTTGATCTTTTAAGAATCAATTGTTAGTTTCATTGATTTTTCTTCATTTTTATGTTTTAAGTTTCATACCTTCTCTTCCTTGTTTCTATCTGACTTGATTTAGGTTTATTTTCTGTTCTATTTACTTCAGTTAGAAGCCTAGATTATTTATTTGATATTTTTTCCTAACAAGTACTTATTACTCTTTCACAAAGTTTGATATGTTTGTATTTTCATTCATTTATAAGTATTTTTTTAAATTATGAGTTCCTTGCTTTCCAGACATTTGGGAGTTTTCTAGATGTCTTTCTAGTTTACTTCCACCATACCAGAGAACATACTTTGTATGATTTCTGTCATTTTAGATTTATTAGGTATTACTCCTTCAGTAAAGTCTATTTTGGTGGATATTCCAAGTGCACAGAACTAATGTGCACTCTGGTGGTGATGAAGGGTGTGTTTTGTAGCTACCCTGAGTTACAGTCAGCACATCATTTGTACGTGCCGGGGCTGTCCTGATTGATCACTGAGAGTGGGTTATCAGTACCTGAGCTGAAACACTTTCTTAACTATGTTAGCTGCTGGTAAACATTTAGGATTACCACATTTTCTTAGAAGATTGGCGATGTTGTTAGTTTTTCCCTGTCCCTGGTGACATTCTTTTGTCTTACACCTTGCATGCTGCTCCAGCATGTGTGATTAGTGTTATGTGGAACATCTACTCTATGAGTGGTCTTTTTCTGCCTGCCTCTCTTTATCCTCAAAGGAAACCAACCACATAGTTCTGACACTTTCACAGCCACTGTTAGGGGGCAGAAATGGCATCTCTTTCAGATAATACATAAACGAGGTCAAGTCAGGGATACCCATTTCCATTCTCATGGTTCCGGGGGATGTGACAGCGATGTAAGGTTAGGATGTCTTCACTACTAGAAATATCAAGATTCCACACTAGGAAAGAGGGTACTTATATTTTATGAGGGGATGTGAAGTACTTTGAAGTACAGGCTGCTGTAGTGATTTTTGTGGGAGGCATGTGCATGTGCCTAGCACCACAGGACACTGTTAGCTGGGCTGTAGATGGCTGAGTATGAGTGACCATAGTGGAAGTCCAGCACATAGGACTAAGAAGAAATAATACACAAAAGAGTGGGGACCTGTTAGCCCTATGGGCCTGTGGGTGCAGGAGGGACAGGTGGTATGGCTCTGAAATGCAGCAGCTTCCAGAGGCTCAGTAGCATGCACCCTGCTTCACCAACTATGTAACACTGTTTGGAGTAAAACTATGAGGGGATCTTATAGACCGTCACCTCATTTTATACTGTAGGTCTATCTATACTATCTATAGTAGTGAGCACTCCAGACTTGCAGGGCTGACCTGCAGGAGGGCCAGTGGATCGTGCTGACCTTCTTGCTTTGGGGTCACTATAGTAAGCACATGTGGGGATGTCATGTTGGGTCTCTTCATGTGATTGACTCAATGCATCCTTTCTCTTTTAGGATCAAAGATGATGATTCCATCAGGAGAGTGTACATATGCCGGTAGGAAGAGAAGGAAACCCATTCAGAAGCGGTAGAGTATCATCCTGATATCCCTGGGTAATAAGGGACATCTTGTGCCTTCATGAGGAAAGGGACTTTTACAGGCAAACATAGTCTAAGGCAGGCTTTTGAGAACCTTCCTGGAAGGCATGGTCATAGTGGATCTCATGCAAGCGTGATTTGTCACTGACTTTCTTTAGCAGGCAAGCTTACTTTAGGCAACTTTTCTGACCAGGACATAAAACACTGGCTGGAGTTGCTGGAGATCTCATTTGGGGGAAAGATATATTATCAATATGTTTGGAACCTTTGTTTCCTTCAGCAATGAGTCATTCTGTCTGTGGAAAGTGCCCCAGGATTTAGTCCTTACACTCCAAATGACAGAGGCTCTTTGGGGCTCATTATCTTCACCTAAGGGTAGCTGAAGGTATAGAGATGGGACAACTCAGGGCTCAGACCCATGTCCCTCAGGGACACAATTGTCTGTAGTCTTTTCGTTTGTCCTGGGCTTAACCAGAAACCCTCTGAGTGGTCAAAGTGAGAAGTGTGTGGTAATTCCAGCAATACCAGGGTTTAGTACACTTTCCAGGAAATCAGTTGAGTTATAGCTTCCACAAAAGGCCCATAGGCTGCCTCTGGCTGGCTCCTATAAAATCTGGCATGTGCATCATCAACTAGGGACTGTGGTGTATGTGTGTGTGTGTGTGTGTGTGTGTGTGTGTGTGTGTGTGTGTGTGTGTGTGAGAGAGAGAGAGAGAGAGAGAGAGAGAGAGAGAGAGAGAGAGAGGAAGGAGGACGGGGAGGGAGAGGTTGGTTTGGGATGGGTGTTTTGGGTATGTGACCCAGTGTGTGTATGATGCAGCTGCATGTGAGGCTGGAGTGCAGCAGAATGTGAATGGAGCACACACCAGCAGCTCTTTCTAGGTGTGCTCTCTTGGTATGCGACAGAGCTACCCCTCTTGACCTCCAGGGCTACAAGATTTTGTGTAGATTTATGACCCTGTGGTCCCAAGGATTGGCAAGAAGCTGAGGTTGCCCTGAGTGTCAGGCTGGACTTTGAAGGTGGTTATTTGATTGGAGCCAGCACACAGTGCGGCTTTGAAGTAGGCTGGGATGTAGGTTCCTGATAAGGGAGGAGTGCTGGAGGGGAAGCTGAGGGGACGAAGGAGACTACATAGAGCTCACAAGAGTAAGCATAGAAATGTGCTCTTCTGTGACAGAGATTTAGATTTTTTAATATAACATTTATCATATAAATAAGAAAATAATGTTGTCCCTCAGCTGAAACAATGGTATCTGATGGACAGAATATAAGGAAGTGGAGCTGAATTTCTTGCCTTCATAATATTTTTACTCCAATTCAAAAGTGAGGCCATGTTTGAGACATCGAATACTTACATTTTATTTTATTTCATTTGTTTTTGAGACAGGGTCTCACCACGTAGCCCTGAAGGGCCTAGAATTTACTATATACAACATACTGGTCTAAAACTCATAGATATCTACCTGCTTCTGCCTATCAACTGCTAAGATTAAAGGCAGATACCTTCATGACCAGCTAGTATTTGATTTCTGGATTCTCTGAAAAGATAGAATACTTTCCTCGCTCACAACTCAGGGAAATGTCTCCATGATCTGTCCCTTTCAAGAAGCATCTGGTTTTAGCATTGTCTGTGAATGTTTCCTGAGATGTTGATGCAGTGTCTGTTTCTTCTCCTTCTGTATGTGCTCATGTTGTATACATACTTGCACACCTCAGAGATTGTGCCATAGCCTGCACTTTCTCTGCTACATAGTCTGAGTATATGATGTGTGCACTCCCAAGGGTGTTAGCTCAACTCAGCCCTTTGCTGTCCACTAAGCCCTGTGTTCTCCAGCTGAAATGTAGATCTGAAGCACACATCAGTCAAGACTTTTTCCACCTTCTCCAGGGACATAGGAATATGGGTAAATGACACAGGCAGCCACCTGCCATGCTATAAGTGACAAGTAATTTGTGAATGTTCATTCAGCTATCAAAATTCTTTTTTTTATAACCCCAAATGTTACCCAGTAGTTATGGGTATTTCTGAATCCACAACTTTCTCCCAGGAGTGAATGCCTTGTGTCACCATCAGCATGCTTGGTATGCCACATCTTTTTCTCAAGGACCCCAGAGTCTTTACAAGCGACAGTGTCTTCATCTCATGACAGTGTGGAAGTTGTAATACTGATTCATTTTATCTGCTTTTTAACCCTTTTCCCCTCAAAATTGTGTGTGTGTGTGTGTGTGTGTGTGTGTGTGTGTGTGTTGAAAGAGGCCTGTGATTACCCAAAGTCTGAAAGATTCTTGTAAAGTTTTATATTTGGTTTTACATTGGGTCTGTGATTAATTTAGAGTTCATCCTGAGGTACCCTGTCACATGAGTGCTGGCATTTACTGTTTTTATGGATATCCAGTGGACTGAGTGGCCCTTGAGCTGCCTTAGTATGTTGATCTAGTTAATTGACTTGACGAAGGATAGATATATGGCTCTATTTGTAGATTCTGTTCCACCGATTCATATTTTTGATTTCCCTAATATGAACCCATCTTAAATATTGGAACTTTATGGAAGGCTTAAAATCAGGAGGTAAGTTCTCTTGGTGTATTGTTTACAATTGGCTATTTTAGATCCTTTGCTTTCCATGTAAACTTGAGAATTAACTTCCTAATCCCTGTTAGCATTGAATCTGTAGGTCAGTTTAGGAAAATACAATATTGTATTTTGCAACCTAAAAACATTATATAACTTTCCATTTACTTATGTGCATTACATTCTTATCAGCAATGATTTTTGTTTTGTCCAAGTACCCTGGACATCTCTTGTTAACTTAATCTGCAGTATCCTGTATTGTTGGTGTTAAGGGCTCTTTGTGACTCTGTCTAGTGGAGCTGACTAGTTCCTTCTTACCTCTTGCTGTTTCTTGCTTATGTGCTGTTGACTATCTTGGGTGAACCACTGCTCCTCACTTCTTGCTGTTTCTCTCCCAGGAGTCAGTGGGAATTCTACCCTGCCTCCAAATCTGCTCTGGATGTGAACCCACCACAAGCCGAGAGGACTCTTTGCTTTCTAGATAGTCTGTCCCCCTTCCATTATCTATCCTTTCTCACCCACCTGCTTCATGGAGCTGATATTTGGAAGTAGAGTGCAGAGTAAAGATAGCAGTGGCAGGTGTCTATGTGTCCTGGGTACTGTGGACCTGGCACAACTACTCCACTGGGTAGTGCCTCACCTTGAGCCTGATAGAGAGGCTTAGAGTGCAAAGGCCCAGCCTACTATAGGCAGCACCCTTCATGTACTCTGTATAGAAAGATATGATAGTCAGAGCTGAAGCTGGTGTAGGCACCACCCTTCACAGAGAGGCAAGGACACATCTACCTTAGAACTAGAGGTTAAATGTAAGCTGGGCTTATGACTTAGGGAGCCCCTGCTCAGCTGAGGACTTCCCAGGACTCTGAAGAAACTGGAGTTGGAGAGCATGAATGGGAAGGCTCGTGCCTCAGGCTGAATATGCCCTTGGATGGACCCAGGACTATGGTAAAGAGGACAGATCTGACCTCTGAGCACACACTCCCATTTGGACCCATCACCAGATAGACACTGCTTTGGACACTATATGGACCAAGTGCCTATACATGTCCCAGCTCACCCTGATTCTGCTGTCTTCTTCTCACTACTCAGACCTTCATGGTTCTCTTCCACTCTATAACCTTATCCTAACCCTATCTGCCCATCAGATGTCCCCTTTGTTTTGTGTGAGTCCTTAGGTATCTGTCATTCATAGACTAGGCCCTTGCCAGGTTGTGAGGTTGTGCTAGGCCTTCTTAGCCAGTCTATTTCAGTTTGGGCTGGAAATGTAAAATAACACTAGAATTAGACAGATAAGGACAACAAATAGAGAAAAGAAAACATTTATATATCATGTATCAGATAAAGGCCCAATATACATATAAAGAACTCTTACAACTTAAAGCCAAAAGGCTGACCAATCAAAAAGTATCAAAGGACTGGAGTGTCATTTCTCAGAGAAGATATATAAATGAGCAAGCATAAGAGATTATTCATAGTGTGATAAATAATCAGGGAAGTACAAGTCAGTGCTATAAGAAAACATTATCTCATATCCACTGGCTATGAAAATGGAACTGTACAGGCACAGACAAGCATGTGGAGAAATTGTAGCCCTGTATACTTCTGGCGAGTCTGTGAAATGGTGCAAATATGTATAATGCAGCCTGATTTTGTTGGAATTCCTCAAAATATTAAGCCCAGAGTTATTCAGCTTCAGCAATTCTGGCTTGGTTGTCTACATTTAAAATACATGTCCAAGCAAACTCTTCCTAGTGGATGCTCAGAGCAATGATTATAAATGGAAAACCACCAGATCAAAAAAATATGGTCCATCTATATGGCTGAATGTTATGCAGTCATAAAAAAAGAATGAAGAAGCAATCACACACATTCCATGTGAATGAGCTGTGGAAGCATCCTGTTTTGTGAAGACAGTTAGGTGCACCATTATTTGTGTTCCTGTGCAATCAGATGAAATACACATAACAAATCAGTCCACATGGGTAGAAAACAAGCCAGCAGTTTCCAACACCAAAGGAAGGACTTTAGGAGAAAATGTACAATGAGGGAGGGGCTTCCCTTTGGAATTAAAATCTACACCAGAAAGAGATGTGCAGTGCCACAACTGGTAAATGAAGAAGGCTGTTCATGTTTAAATGACTGATTGTATGTGTGAGATACATCTTATTCCAAAAAGGACTGCCAGGGACTATTAGTCAACTGGGAATGTGGGTCATGGGGCAACTCCACTAATACTGAGATTCCCTGAGACCCCAAAAAGAGTTGGCATTCTGAATCAGGTGGATGCTTTTGCAGTTCTGCCAAATAATGGGTCATTTTGCTCTTCTGTCCTTTCCAACACTGGATTCACTCAGGCTCCTGCCACCTCTTCTAGAGGCTTAGTGTGCATGGTGCTGAGAATAAAGAATCAGGAAGGGTCATTTTGTGCCACAACTAAGTGGGTTAGAAGAGGTAGTCCTAAGAAGTTAGATGAGGGATGCTGAAGGCTCTCTCTCCAGGCCAGGTGAATTGAGGCCAGACGGAGCTGTCTATGGATGAGCAGGTTTCCTGAGACATGAGGAATGATGGGTAAACAATATGAACTAATCAGTACCCCCAGAGCTCGGGTCTCTAGCTGCATATGTAGCAGAAGATGGCCTAGTTGGCCATCATTGGGAAGAGAGGCCCCTTGGTCTTGCAAACTTTATATGCCCCAGTACAGGGGAATGCCAGGGCAAAGAAGTGGGAGTGGGTGGGTAAGGGAGCAGGGAAGGGGGTGGGGGAGGGTGTAGGGGACTTTCAGGATAGCATTTGAAATGTAAATGAAGAAAATATCTAATAAAAACTGAAAAAAAAAGAAAAAAAAAAAAGAAAACGTGAATCAGCAGATCCAACATTATAAACCAACCATTCTAACACAATACCATCGGAACACACACTAACCAGTAGTAATCAGTAGGTTCTAAACAAGCCATCATTGGGAAGAGAGGCCCCTTGGTCTTACAAACTTTATATGCCCCAGTACAGGGGAATGCCAGGGCCAAAAAGTGGGAGTGGGTGGGTAGGGGAGTAGGGAGGGTATAGGGTACTTTCAGTATAGCATTTGAAATGTAAAAAAAGATCTTTCTTGACCCTGCAGATGCTGTGGCTCTGGAGGCTTTGACTTTGAGATCGTGTCTGTGCTGTCTACCAAATCCCGGAGTCCTCTTCTAGGCATTGGGACTCTCAGGCTTCTCAGGCCTCTCACTTACAAATTAAACTGAAATTCGTTGTCCTAGGAACAAAAAGGACCAAGAACTGCTTGGATTGCCCATGGGGTCAGGAAGCTATCACCCTTCTAGCACAGGAACTTGTATTTTTCCTATAGTATATTAGGTTTGGGTTAGGTATTGTGAGAATTTGAAGGAAGTCAGATAAAAGCATATTTCCCATGCACATTCTTGCCCAGATAGCCCTATGTAGGCATCCTCCCTCCCTTCTCCGGAATCCTGGCACAGAGAAGTTGAGAAATGCACTGGAGCCACACAGCCAGTAGCCACACCCTTCATCCTTGCCTGAAACTTTCCTCACATTTCTCCAAACATCAGGTTGGAGCTTACTGGTGTGTTGTTTTCTTCAAGGAGTTAGCTCTAATTCTTATAAGCACTTTCTGTCTAAGCAGCAGCTAGTGAGGTCATCACAGAGAATAATTTCTTGCCTGTGGAGCCAATGGCTCCTGGTGAGAACCTATATGACTAAGGCCTTCTTCCCACAGGAGGCTTACCACGGGAGCTGAGAAATCAAATCCTTCCAAACGGCACCGGGACCGCCTCAATACAGAGCTGGACCACCTGGCCAGCCTGCTGCCATTTTCACCTGATATCATCTCCAAGCTGGACAAGCTTTCTGTCCTGCGCCTCAGCGTTAGCTACCTCAGGGTGAAGAGCTTCTTCCAAGGTAGGACTCTCACCTGTGCATTGTGTACATTTGAACCTAACTCTAACTTGTATCACCTGTGTCCACTTGAATTGCTCTGGGCTCTCCTGGTCTAGCTTGGTTTCTCTTGTGCTCTGTTGGGTCTTACTTGGATCCACCCAAATCCATATGGTTCTGACATGGGCCCAACTGTGATCAGACATGTGCATAATGTGTTATACCACCATGCAACTCCTTATCTATGCTAAACTCATCTAGCTGGTTGTTGGCTGACCCATCTTTGGGATTCCTCTGGCTCCAGGATAACAGTGACATTCTAGTTTCAGGGTTTCTACCCACTTTTCTAGTATGGTCCTGGGTTTTCTAAGTGATCAGAGCCAGGACAGCTCTGGAGGAGAGGGAACTCCAGGAAATAAGGGGATCATGCCCTGAGCCAGGATAAATAAATAAATAAATTTATTCTGAGAGAGAGTAGGATTGCCACAGGCAGGAGGCCTAGTGTCCAAGGTTAGCCTTGTTTTCTATATATTGCTACCTCGAGTCCCACAGAGTGCCTCTGGAACAGCTTTGTGTGCTGTGGCAGGCAGGCTGATCTCCAACCACCATTATATAGCAAGTTATTCTCCCCTCTACAACCTGTCAAGCTCTGTCTTCTCATCCATCATAAATCGGGGATATTTTGTATCTTTCTACTTGCTGTGCTGAATCCTTGATGGTAGCAGGGCTCTGGCCTGCACATTGTAGCTTTTGCTATGTGAGAGGACTGTAAAAGGTGCCTGTGAAGGATTGGGGTAGGTGGTCAGAGACAGACCTGTGTTCACCATGGCATCTCACACTGGTCTGCATTGAGAATGATACCATGTCCTGCAACATTATCTTGTTGCCTTAGATGTCCAGGTTTTGGTTTCTTTGGGACCTTGGATATCTGAAAGGCTAAAAAACTCACAGGGCTTGAAAACACAGATACGACTGGGCAGCTTCTGCATTGTGTGGCAGCCAAAGGTGGCAGGCTTAAAGAGGTTTGAAATCCAAGGGGTACAGTTTCCAGATGCCGGCTGCTCAGGTTAGCTTCTGGGTACAGCATGGTTACAGTTCTGATGGAGTAAGCCGTACTGCTGAGCTTTGATAGACACTTTCAGGGGCCTTTCTGGGCAGGTGAGGCATTCTCAGCATGGGGCCTTGCTAGCCTTAGCAGTCCCCAGAGCCCTAATGAAGGTTAACATTCCAGTTATCAGGAGGATGCTGAGTAGAAGTTCTGCATAGTGCCTGCTCTCTGACGGTCTTGACACCCTACCTAAGGTCTTCCACAGGCACCTCTAAGTCCTGGCTAGTTCCAGCCTCCTGGAGGTGAACATTGAATACCATGTCATAGTGGAGTTGTGACATCACATTTTCATTTCACTCTTTAGGTTGTCTAGTTTTATGCATAAATAAATTGCTTTTATGAATGAATTGTCCTCTACCTTAGGGATCTCTCCCATAGAATCTCTGTCTACCCTGGGAATCCAGACTGGAGCTGCCTGCTGGGAAACTTTCAGTTCAAATGGTGTTACAGTCAGTTTGCCTCTGAGATCTCAGTGCTTTTCCAGGGCATTAAGAGTGGAAAGAAATTGAGATAATATGTCTAAACATGCTGTGTCATTGTCATCTTGTGTGGGTGATGGAAGATAGGAGAGAATGAAGGCCTCAGTGTTTGTGTTCTGCAAAGTGCCTAAAACTGAGAAGTGCAACTAAGTCAATCTCCAGCTCCCATGGGCACTGTTATCAAACTTCAAGGGTAGCATCCAAGTCTAGACCACTCAGGTCTGACTGGAGCTGCCCTGCGTAGAGAGGCTCCGTCTAGAACTAAAAATGGCTTTGTTTTCTGTGCTTGTGCCGACATGACCACACATACACACATACTTGACCTTGGGACAGAGAGGAGGAATGCTCTAGTTTCCTTCTGTTGTCATGATAAAATACTCTGACAAAAGTAACTTAGGACAGGAAAGGGTTTACTCATCTTATAGTTCCAGATCACAGTTCATCATCATCGAGGGAAGCCCAGGCAGCAACTCAAGGCAGGAATTTGAGGGCAAGTCTGCGTATTAACTTCCACACAACATTAACTTCACCTCATTTTACAGCCAAAGAAGCATGGTAGACATCATGGAGGATGCTCCTTGCTGATTGGCTTGAAGACTGGTCAACACTCAGCCAGCTTTCTTATACAACTGAGGATCATCAGCCTAGTCATGGCACCATCTACAGTGGGCTGTCCTTTCTATAGAATTAACAATTATAACAATTTCTCAGATATTTCCACTGGCCAATCTGAAAATTGAGGCTTTCCTCTCAGATGACTCTAGGCTGTGTCAAGTTGATAGGTAACTAGAACAGGTCTCTTCTTCCCTGGACAGGCCTAGATGTACCCAGTCAGGCCAGAGCTTGTTGATCTATAGGAGATCTGCCCCTGATGTTTCTGGCCAATTCCAAAGACAGTCCAAGAGTCTGTGTTAATGTCCAGTTGTTAACTTACAAGTGAAATGGTTTGCCCATCTTGCTGCCATTTTTGGAGTTCTGTGATGTGAATGGAGCACTACTTGTAGCTGGTCTGCTCACATCACTGCAGCCTGAGGATCCCACTGGGTTGAGATGAAGTGAATCCTCTGGGTGCACAGACTTTGTGAGAGTGTTGTTTTTTTCTGCTACACATTTTCAACCAAGAGTTCTGAATTTTGTGATTCCCTTTAAGCTGCACATTAGAGAAGAAATTCTAAAAATTTTCCTGAACTCGTTTCCAACTGTGTGATTAGGGAAAAAAAAGTGAAGCTGCAAAAATTAGATTTTAGTTTGTGCTTGTTGACCCAAATTGGATGAGCTAATTTCATTAAAACTTCCATAAAACATCACCTCTGAAAAGGACGTGAACTGTAAAGTCCAACCTCAGAGGGTGACAGTGGCCTGAAAATCTGCTTGGAATATTAAAGGTTGCCTTTAGTGAGTTGTTAAAAGGCAGTGGGCTATTTTAGTTTTATTTGTCTGTTCTGTGTGGCGAGGCCTTGCTTCTTCACAGCTCTCCACCTCCACTGTCTTCCGTGGGCAATAGTCAGGGCTGGGATTTTCCACTTTTACAAAATTTGCTCTCCACAAAAGGGGAAATTTTGGTGAAGAAAAAAGGTGGGAGTGTTTAGAAGAGATAGCTGGCCATGTCTTGTTACAGGGCAGGGAGCAGGGTTGGGTCCTCCCATGCTTATACTAGGTTGAATCCCTGGATATGTAGCACTGAACATTGACTAGGAAACTCTAAGAAACCTTGGCCCCATTATTATAGTCCAGTAGCATCATAGGTTGGCTTGTCCCATGCCTCCCCAGTGACTCTTTATTGTCACCAGGACAAGGTCCAGGAAGACCTACAAAAAGTAGAATGTCTCAGGCATTGATATTAAAGATCATGCTCAGGCCTGCTCTATGGACAACATCTACCTAGTGAGTCGTTAGGATGGGAACATCCATTAGGCAAGCAAATGTGCAGTCTTGTGGAGAACCACTCCAGGGAGAGGAGATAGTCTGAAAAACTAAAACATAAGAGCAAAAGAGGCAGAGAGACCTAGTATCTCTCACAAAACCCTAGAGATTTCTCATGGCTATGCTGCTGCTTCCTCCCAATGGGCCATACTCACCTTGCATGGTGTCTGGCCTCTTTTGCTAATTTGTTTTGTTTTCAGCTCGCCACACCTGCCCACATTCTTCTGGCTATCCTAGAATTCTCACCCAAGGTCATTCCTGGCCCCCCTTCTCACTTGAGCTGAACAGGCTCCTCTGCTTCATGTTAACCCTAGATGAACAAATATAGACACACCATGACATCACTAGATGTAACCTGGACACAGAACTTGAGAACACAGCATCCATTAGCATGTAGCACTGAACATTGAGCATTGAACATTAGCATGTAAAAATCATGTGTTCCTTGAGAGAATTAATGACTTTGAATACACCAGATGGATGTGTACTATTATTAAACTATGCTGTATAATTTTTCTGTTCTCACCAAAGGATTACCTTTTTCCCGGTGGTCTTTGTCATGAATTAAATATTTGTATCCTCTCAAAATTCATATCCTGAAGCCCAAATCTGTTGTGTAATGGCTTTTGAAGATGGACCTCTAAGTAAAGTAATCAAAGTTAAAGAAGATCCCAAGGTATGGCTGTGACCTCTCAGAATCTCTCTCTCTCTCTCTCTCTCTCTCTCTCTCTCTCTTGAGACAGGGTTTCTCTGTATAGCCTTGGCTGTCCTGGAACTCACTTTGTAGACCAGGTTGGCCTCGAACTCAGAAATCCTCCTGCCTCTGCCTCCCAAGTGCTGGGATTAAAGGCATGCGCCACCACCGCCCGGCTCAGAATCTCTTATAAGAGGAACACAACCCCCCACCTCTGAGCACATACCCAGAATAGCCACCCATTTGAGGACACAGCAAGTACAGAAAGGTCCCCCAAGGAACCCAAATTGGCCATCATCTCGACTATGACCTTTAGCTTCAAGAACTGTGAGTTAAGTTGCTGTGGTCCAACCTGTCCAGCTAAGGATATTTTGCTATCTTATCTGACTAAATGCTGAGAAGTGGGATACCACTGAGATAAACACTGAGACATATGAGGGAAGCTTTGGAATTCGATGATGGAGGATGCAGAAGATGTAAGGTGTATCCTGGGCAGAACCAACTGGCTATGGGATGTATTTGCTGTAATAGGACTTTTAAAGGTGATTCTAGAATGTTAAAAAAGAAAAGAGGAATGTTGAAGAGCAGGCTCTTGTTGTCTCAGATAATATGTCTTATATTAAACAGAATTTAGTAGTTGAGAACTCGGCAGGAATAAACAGCTGGTATTGTAAACCAGAGGAAACAGGATCTTTATTCATAAGATGGCAAAAATGCAGCCTAATTGTGCCCCTAGTATTTTGTCAAGAATAGAATCTGCAAAAAGATGAGGTGACTTTCAATGGAAGAGATTCCAGGCACCTGATGACTTCCACGAAGAACTATGAAAAGAAATGACGAATATTATTTTATACGTCTCCTTATTTAACTTCTGTAATTTTCCTTGGCCTTGAATCTCGACTTTTTGGGAATCGGATGAGTATAACGTTGTTTACTCTCTCCTACGTCGACTTGTTGGTGAACAATTTCTTTGACACACTACACTTGGTGCCTAGTAATCAGCCACCACAGAAGGAGGAAGAGAGAAGGGTTATAGAAGTGGATACTTCTGTCTCAGCAAAAGGAGACAGGACAGTAAGAGTTATTCCTCTAACAACATGCATTCATCATCAATAAATGGACAGTGTGACCCTGGAGAGTGTCTGAAGAGATAGTCCAAGGTTGCTGTGGGCTAAGGTGCCTACCCAGAACTTTGAACTCAAGATATTTCTCAACTCCAAGGTCTAATCAGATTTGCCTCCCTAGGTTTTAGCCTTTCGTGGTAACAATATTTTTTCTTTCCTTTCCTTTCCTTTCCTTTCCTTTCCTTTCCTTTCCTTTCCTTTCCTTCTTTCTTTCTTTCTTTCTTTCTTTCTTTCTTTCTTTCTTTCTTTCTTTCTGTTTGTTTGTTTTTGGTTTTTTTTCGAGACAGGCTTTTTCTGTGTAGCCCTGGCTGTCCTAGAACTCACTCTGTAGACCAGGCTGGCCTCGAACTCAAAAATCCGACTGCCTCTGCCTCCCAAGTGCTGGGATTAAAGGCGTGTGCTACTACTGCCTGGCCTTTCTTTCTCCTCTTGATGACTCCCTTTTGAGAGACTCCTTCTACACCAGTGTGTCTTAGACATACACACCGTGGTTTGAGCCACAGGTCCACAACTGGAGGAATCTGCTGGGAGGGGTTGTCTGTCTCTCCAAGTGAGTAGATGACGTTGAGATGAGACTTTATTTTAGACTTCAGAGTAGATATAGATGGGACTTAACACTTGAGATCAAAAAGCTTTCCAAATCATATTATTAGTATATAAAGATATCACCCTGATTGTTTTATGAATGATTCTATTTTTCTACCTCTTTTTATTAATATTAAAAGATCAACCTGACCAATTAGAGACAGCCTCAATCAGTTCCTCTCTCCTTTTCTCTCTCCTGTCTCTGAATTCCTTTCCAGGACATAGGCTCTAAGGTTTGATTTCCCTTCTTGCTTCCCCACCAGATCTCCTCTGTATATGACCCTCCTTCTGTCTCTGGAAGGATCTGGGACAGCCTAAGGCATTGCTGATCACTTTTAGGGAGGGTATATTAGTAGTTCTATCCTGTTGTCCAATCAGGCTAGTTGGGCCATTTATACAAGTCTAACGACACAGTTAAATCGACATGTCAGGTTGGAGAGATGGCTCAGCAGTTAAAAGCACTGACTGCTCTTCCAGAAGTTCAATTTCCAGCAACCACATGGTGGCTCACAACCATCTGTAATGGGCATCTGATGCCGTCTTCTGGTGTGTCTGAAGATAGCGACAGTATATCCACATATATGAAATAAATAAATAAAATCTTAAAAAAAAACCCCACATGTAACATGTTTCTCTACTGAACAAACCTCAGTCAGGAGACTGGACTCCAACTCTACTCCTTTACAGTGATGCTGGGCTTCCTAATGCCCTCAGTAGGAGTAACAAGGGGAGAAGAAAGAAGACCAAGGAGTGTCCCATGTGGCTGACATGGCTATGAGCTGGTACATCAGGCAGGCGTGACACCCAAGAGGACCCGTAGGATGTCACTGGGTGTCTTGAGAGACAACCACACTCTGAAGGTGAACACAGTGATCCTTCCCCTACGACTGGTACCATATGTCTTTCTTTGCCCCATCTGGCAGATCCTCCTCTTAATGTGGTCTGCTTTCATGTCTTTTTTGGGGCCAGATTCATACTCCACTATCATAGGCTAGTACACACATAACATGGTCTACTTGGTCCATAAGGGTTGTACACCTTTGGCTTACTGGCTAAGCAATTCTTTCTACCTGAAGCTTGTTGCCTGACAGGAGCACCCAAAGCCCTTCCTCTTAGATTTCTAAGTGGAGAAAGAACAGCAGCCTTTAGTGCTACACTGGACCCAGAAGGCACAATATTCTCACAGAGGTGCTTTCTTCTGAAGCACCTCTGGCTGGGCACAAGAGGAGAAGAAATCCTACTCTTTTTTGGTATGGATGGAAATAGACTTAGACCCCCCCCTTCCTGAATCTTTACCCAGAATCCTCCCCCTACCATCACCCTGAATCTCACCGTGGAGCCTAGGAATAGTTATCTTGAGGTCTCAGCTATAATTTATATGGGAAGAATTCATTTTATCATTCTTTATAATGTGTAGTGGCTATTCCTGGTTGTCAACTTGACTATATTTGGAATGAGCTACAATCCAGATTTGGAAGGCTCACCAGTGACCCTAACCTGGAGACTTGGATATAGAAGTCTCTGATCTGGATCTTGGTATGGAGGTCTTGATAGCATACCGGCTATGGATTCCAGAAGATTAAGACAGAGAGTTCTCCGAGCTCAAGGNAGGACACTGGAAGAAGGGAGACGCTCTCTCGCTCCTTCGCCTGTTCACCGTGTGGGACTGAGTAACTGCTAGATCCTTGGACTTCCATTCACAGCTACTACTGAACCATTGTTGGGAATTGGACTGCAGACTGTAAGTCATCAATAAATTCCTTTACTCCTTAAGTTCTGTGACTCTAGAGAACCCTAACTAATACATAATGTGAGTGGGAAAAGGTGCCATGTGTATGCCCTTTTAACACTTAGAGTATACTACAGGAAATCTACTTTTAAATAATATCTTTCATTTTCAGTAGGTAACCAGTCTTCTCTTCTCTTGATAATAGTCACAAGTAAAGATAAAGCACTCTATGTATTTATTTTTTGAGAAAGGGTCATATAATGTAATCTTGCCTGATTAGAATTAACTATGTTGACCAGTCTATCCTTGAACTCACAGAGATCAACTTACCTCTGCCTCCCAGGTGATCAGATTAAAGTTGTGCACTACCATACCTAACAAAATTTAGTTTTATAAAAATAAATTGATGAGACAGCAGGAAGTTAAGTAATATTCAGAGACCAAAAATTAAGAAAAGCCAAGAATCCAGAGATAACAGCATTAAATGAAACTTTGAACAAATATACTTCATACAGAAGAAAGAAAATTCTAGATGAAGAGGAATGAGAAGCAAAAGAGTGACTATAGGGAAAAAAATCAATCATTGATTTAAATGATGATATACAGTAAAAACAAAAAAGAGAAATGAGTGCATAAAATATTTTTATTTTAGGCACAGAATTAAAGAAGATGGTTTTAAGTTAGTTCTAAGTTTCTTGTATTACATTTTAAGGTTATCTTACTTTTTGTTTGTTTTGTTTTTTCAAGACAGGGGTTTTCTATGTAACCTTGGCTGTCCTGGAACTCATACTGTAGACCAGGCTAGTCTCAAATTCACAGAGATTCACCAGCCTCTGATTCCTAAGCACCAGGATTAAAGGAGTACATCATCACCACCTAGCTGCTTATCTTGTTTTAAGACAGAAATGTGATTTTAATTTTTAAAAGAGAAAACAGAATGAGAAAATATAACCAAAGGAAAAGACAAGAAAGCAGGAAACACTCAAATGAGTACAAGAAATAGAAATCATAAAAGTCGAAACATATCGTTAATTATAAGAAATATAAATGGAATAGCCATGTCAATTGTATTGTGGTTTTATGTGTCAACTTGAAACAGGCTAGGGTTCTTAGAGAAGAAGCCTCAGTTGAGAAAATGCCTCCATGAGATCCAGCTGTAAGGAATTTTTCTCAATTAGTGATACATGGGGAGGGCCCAACCCATTGT
The DNA here is from genome assembly GCA_902729485.2 of Mus minutoides. NCBI lineage: Eukaryota > Metazoa > Chordata > Mammalia > Rodentia > Muridae > Mus > Mus minutoides. The sequence continues at coordinate 1,276,147 of LR749504.1, read as the reverse complement.
GAGTGGTAACATCTCTGGGCTAGTGGTCCTAGTTTCTATAAGGAAGCAGGCTGAGAAAGCCAAGGGAAGCAAGCCAGAAAGCAGCATCCCTCTATAGGCTCTGTATCAGCTCCAGCCTCAAGGTTCCAGCCCTGCTTGAGTTCCTGTCCTGACTTCCTCCAATAGTGAACCCTTTCCTCCTCAACTTGCTTTTTGGTCATGGTGTTTTGTCACAGCAATAAAACCCTGACTAAGACACCTATTAAAAGATATGTGAGGCTTGATATGCTATTTATAAAGTGAATATTTAAGGTCTAATAGTTTAGAAAGAAAGAGCAAAAAGATAGAAAAACACACTGAAGAAACCCTAACAGAGAGAAGACTTATGCCTCTGAATCAATGTCCAAAATTTTCTTTGAAGTTAAAAAGCCCTGGGGAGAGGAAGGGGATGAGTCACTACATAATTATTTAATGATTCATTTAATCAAATGAATAAGATCATTTAAAATTTATGTTTTTAATAACTTCAAAATCTATAAAAACAAACATTGACAGAATTATAAGAAAATACACAAATTCATCATCAAAAAGATATTAAAAGACTTGTGCAGTAAAACATTAAAGGAATAAAAGTTATAAAAGATGTAAACAAGGCAAACACAAGATCGATCAAATGGACAAAAAAATAAGTTCCTGGATTCCACAGTCCCAGTATTCTCAAGCCTGCACATACATGTTAAATGTTGACATCATATGGCCAATAAGTCAAATTGTGACAAAAGACAAAAATCACAAAAACTTATAGTGAGGCCCCAATTGAAAATTAGCTAGAAATCACTAGTGTAAAAGATAATCTGAAACCCCTTTTATCCGTAATAACTTTTAGATCAATGAAGAAAATATGATGGAATTTAGAAATATCTACAAATGCAAAGGTGTAGCAAATCAATATTCAGAAATAACTAGTCTTGCTTACATATAAATTATGAAAGACTGACTATTCATGAGTTAAGCAGTGAATTAAATTGTTTTGATAAGGAACAATAGAACAAAGAATCTCCAAAAAAAAAAAAAAAAAAAAAAAAAAAAAAAAAAAAAAAAAAAAAAAAAAAAAAAAAAAAAAAAAAAAAAAAAAAAAAAAAAAAAAAAAAAAAAGAATCAAAGAGGGGAATGATAAAAGAAAAGATAAAAATAGAAAGATACTAAGTAGCATTCTTTTAAATAATCAAATTTATAAATTCTGGTGAGTGATCAAGAAAAAAGTGTGAGGCGAGTTAAGATATATAAAGAAGACAATTATAGACGCTGTTGAGATTTAAAAGATTATCTAAGGGCATTATGAACAATTTAGAGCTTATATATTTGAGATTTGAAAGTAAAATAATAAATTCCTTGAAACAAAATCTTATTAAACTGACTCAGAAGGAGTGAAAAGCTCATATAGTCATATGACTATTGAAAAAAATGGAATCAGAGGTTAAAGAGATGGCTCAGTAGTTAAGAGCATATGCTGTTTTTTCAGAGTACCTGAATTTGATTCTCAGCACCCATGTTAGAGGTCAGTCTATAACTCAGCCAGTGCCTCTGGCTTCTGTGAGAACCTGTATACACACACACACACACACACACACACACACACACATTCACACACACACACACACACACACACACACACACACACACACACACAGAGTAAATTAAAAGTAAATCTTAAAAAAAAATTGAATCAATAGTTTAAAATCTCCCCACAGAGGAATTCTAAGCTTGGGTAGGTTAAAAGCAATTTTTACAAACTATAAATAGAAAAACAAAAAGATTCTACTCTGTACTAGATCTGTGGTGCTGAAGTGGAGATGGAGATGTTGATGTGACTAGTGGATTTCAATATGTACACATAGGTCAAGGCATGGTGATAGATGTAAAGGGGACATACTTCACACACAAAAGGTCTGCTGCCCTATAACAATACACATACTTTGCATTTAGATACTGGCTCTGAATTCCATTCACCACTGCAAGGAGCCAGGGGCTTGGGAGCAGGGGTGATACAAGATAATTTTGTTTATGTCTAAAAGTACTCAACGTAGGCATGTCATTCAACATAGGATGACCATAAAAAAGGCTCTACTGACAAGCCAGGGATGATTTCAGCATTAAATTAACTTGTGGTAGTAATGGCTGATAACTACATGAATAAAACAGGATTTTCTATCAGTGTACTCTAGTAGAGATGAACAAACTAAATAAACAGTGCGAAAATTTCTCTGTATTATATTACTAGATAATAAGTGTAGGAGAGACAAACATAAAAGAGGTGAGCTAAAAGTCAGTGGCCCTTGAGCCGTAGTTGATTCAAGCAAATAATGCAATAAGTACAAAGAGTAATGGTGAAAGTGTGATGAGAAACGGTGTTAAGTCTTTAAAAAAATAATCTTTTTGTGTCAAGGGGAAAGAACATAAAGGAGAGAAATAGTATTCATTATCCTCAGTGGTTGTATTTGACCTACTGAGAGCGTCTAAGAAGACACCATGTATCACACCAAAAAGCATCTTAGGTTGAGCCCGGCATAACATGATGGTCTTCCTGATAAAAGTTGCATCTTCTTTTCTAATCATGAGGAATTGTCAGTCTTCCACTGTCTGAACTGTGGTCTTCATAGAGAGTGGACAGAAGAAAACTGGACTGTGGGGGCGGGGGGAAACCACAGCTCTCCAGCCAATGACTTGACAGTGATCTTTCTGCACCCATTGGTAAACTTCAGGGGAGTCTATGGGAAAATAATTTGGGCATAGTGTGCTGTTATTAAAAGATTTTTTTTGTAAGTTTAACATCTCAAAATAAGTCAATTAGAAGCATCAAGAAAACAGCACACAGGAAGTGGTTTGTGAGGCGTGAGTCTGCAGTGTGCCCCAAGGAACTCACTGCATGGGGAAAGTGTAAGTCCTGGGGAACAGGAGGAAAGGAAAGGAACAAGGGATGGCAGAGCCTGCAAAGAGGCTGTGTTCTCAAGAGTGATTGTGCACATACATCTGTGAGGAGCGTTTTCCTCACCACCACTGTCATGACCAACTTCATCACTTACAGAGATTCAGTTACAGGTATTCAGGGCAGAGGAATGCACAGCAGTCCTAAGAGAAGACAGTCCTAAGCAGTGCTTGAACATAAAATGGCTGGGAGTAGGTATAAGTGGAGATCTCCTGGCCTGTAGAAATATTATTTCTGCAGCCTGCAAACCTGGAAATTATTACCTGCATATCTTTATTTCCTTCAGTTGTTTTCACTTTTAAATTTGAACTTTTAATTGGAATATATTATTTGTGCTTCTTGATAGAGCAAAATGTATATCATACTTACTGAAACATGTGTAATGATCAAACCAGAGTTATTAGCATTTCCCCTTTTTGCCTTTAGATTTAAGGCATTATGTATATCAATCGTTTTGAGCCATTATTACATTTGTGAAGTAAACCCTATTTTGTTGTTTTTCTCTCTTTTTGAGATTTGTTTTATGTATATGACTGTTTTTGCCTGTACACATGTCTGTGTGCCACATGCATACAGTGCCTGCAGGTGCCAGAAGAGACCATTGGATCCTCTGGAATTTGAGTTACAGCTAGCTTTGAACTACTACATGTGTGCTGGGAACTGAACCCAGATCTTCTGGAAGAGTGAGCTCTCACTCCAGCCTTCAGAGATACTTCCTGCCTCCAACTCCATTTTTGTAGCCATTATCCACTCTCTCTGTTTCTCTTCACACTATCTTTTCCATCCTCTGAATGATCTCTGTTCTCTCTACTTCTGGGTGATGAACATTTTTAGCCTCCACAAATAAATGAGAACATGTGGTAAATTCAATGCTTGGCTCTCCATTTAAAATAAGAGCACCCAGTTCTCTCATTGTAAACAGTAGCTTTTCATTCTTTTTATTGATAAATAGTATTTTATTATGTCTATTCATCACATTTTTTCATTTTTTTATATTTATTCATTCATCCGTGAATATCCAGGCTGATTCCATGTCTTGATTATTATAATGGTGCTAGAGATAGTGCAGGTGTCTCTTTGACAAGTTTGTTTTCTTTGGCTGTTCACTCAGAAGTGAGGTGTAGAATTATATTTCTTATATTAGATTTTTAATTTTTATTTTAAATTTATATTTTATATTACATTATTCTCCCTTCCTCTCCCCAGCCATGGGGCATGTGCGCATGTGTGTGTGTGTGTGTGTGTGTGTGTGTGTGTGTGTGTGTGTGTGCCTATTCTTCTACCATGTGTACTATTTAGGTCCTGTAGCAAATTCAGTTTGTTAGGTTTGGCAGTAAACATGTTTACCCACTGAGCCATCATGACATTTCCCATTTTCTAATATCTTGAAATATTTCCCTTGTTTTCTTTTTCAGTTTCATCATTTGGGAACTAAACATCTGGTTTTAGATTAGGTCTGAGTTGATGTTTGTTGATGATGAAGGGTAGGAGCCAAGTCTCAATCTTAAAAATATAGGTAATTCCTGGTGAACTCAGCTACAACCTCTGTGAATCTTTCAGTGGTATCATTCAGCAGTATCTAAGTGTTTCCTGGTTTAGACCCCAGGTATTATAGAAAGAGTTGCTTTGGCAATAGACAGGGGATGCCGAAGGATATAAACTCAGGACCCAAGAGGCAAGTGCCAGTTGCTGATCATACCAACTTCTGCTTCTGGAAGAGATGGTGCTTTGTGGGCATATACTGTGGAGGCTATATCCCTATATCCCAAAGGAGGGGCATTCTCAACAGGAATAGGGAGGTGCCCTAGCCTAGGGCAAGTACCATAACTCCTCCATCTTGAGGGAATTAGCTGGCTGTGCTTGAGTTCCTGTCCCTTATTCAGGTATAGTGGTTTGAATACAATTGGCTCAGGGAGAAGACTCAGGGAGTAGAACCCAGGCTCAGGAGGTGAGGCCTTGTTGGAGTAGGTGTAACCTTGTTGAAGGAAGTGTGTCATTGTGGGAGTGGGCTTTAAGACCCACCCTCATCCTAGTTGCCTGGAAGCTAGTCTTCTCCTAGCAACTTTCAGATGAAGATATAAAACTCTCAGCTACTCCTGAACCATGCCTGCCTGGATGCTGCCATGCTCCTGTATTGATGATACAAGACTAAACCTCTGAACCTGTAAGCCAGCCCCAATTAAACATTGTTATAAGAGTTTCCTTGGTCATGGTGTCTGTTCACAGCAGTAAAACCCTAAGATAAAACCCAGGGCACTGCTTGGACCAAGATGCTGCCCCTCTGCCCACAGTGCATTGCACAGTTGGCCTAGTTGGGCTGATGAAGCTTCAGCTTTCTGTGCTAGTATGCTAGATTATCTGTGGACTCTTGAAATGGTGATATCCAGGGGTTCTGTGTCTGGATCAGAAAGGACTGAAAGAGTCTCTATTCTCCAGATAACATGTCACTAATGCAGCCCAGGTTATGAGGTTGAGAAGATAGGGGCAGTTCATGAAACCAGGTTATGTGATATATCTGTTTTGGCATATATGGCAACTGTGAGCTCTCTATAGCCAGGGTTGCTGGTGTTCAGGGTGCTTCAGTCAGCAGGGATTCTGTTCACCCTCTCCTTCCCAGGGAGTGGGGCCATGATAATATGCTTCATTCCATTCTCTCTCTCTCTCTCTCTCGCTCTTGCTCTCTCTCTCTCTCTCTCTCATTTTTTTTCAAGACAGTCCTGGAACTTACTCTGTAGACCAGGTTGGTCTCAAACTCAGAAATTCGCCTGCCTCTGCCTCCCAAGTGCTGGGATTAAAGGCGTGCACCACCACGCCCAGCTGCTTCATTCCATTCTCATTGCCACCTACCGGTTTCCAGTCCTGAAAGGTTGACATTTGTGATGGTTTGTATATTCTTGGGCCAGGGAGTGGCACCATTTGGAGATGTGGCCTTGTTGGAATAGGTGTGACATGGTTGGAGTAGGTGTGTGACTGTGGGTGTGGGCTTAAGGTCCTCACCCTCGTTGCCTGGAAGTCAGTCTTCCACTAGCAGCCTTTGGATGAAGAGGTAGAATTCTCAGCTCTGCCTGCACCATGCCTGCCTGGATACTACCATGCTCCCACCTTGATGATAATGGACTGAATCTCTGAACCTGTAAGCCAGCCCCAAGTAAATGTTATTTTTTATATGACTTGCCTTGGTCATGGTGTCTGTTCACAGCAGTAAAACCCTAACTAAGACAACATCTCCCAGCCATTCTCCTGGTAGTGCAGCTGTCTATTTGGGGTTCTGGTTCTTCCTTAGGGTTAAGGGCCCCTTTTTCTAGCCATATTAGGATTGCTTCACCCAGATCTTTATTTAAAGTCCATCCCCACAGATGACTTACCTGACCTCACACTTTTGACATCATCCCTCATCCCCAGTCTCCAGTAGAACTTCTCTGGCTCCCTGCTCAGTGTTTCTCCTTATGTTTGGCTTGCATATGGTATCTCAGTCCCTGCTGTATAAAGTCAGAGATTGGTGATGACAGATGCTAAAGGTGGAAGCAACTACAGGGAGCAAGTGGGTATGTCTTTGTAGTTCCTGTGTATCTGAAATTAAGATTCTAGGATGTTTTACTAAACTCAGTCTATCTATTGATCCTAATTACAGTAAAACCCTGATAGGAGCTGGTGACCTATGATGGTGTATAATTTATTTGTGTGAAGATGAAGACTCAGATGATTCCCAGGCAGGCAGGCAGGCAAGCTCTATGCCGCTGTTATTTATGAATTTGCTGACAGGTAACCATAGATTTATGAAGTGGAAATCTCTGGTTTCTGTGAAGACTCAGTTGTGTCATGTGATGGTTTTCTGGAAGCTGTCTGGTGAAAGGGTATGTGATGTTTTGCTGGAGTGGACAGTTGAGAGGGCTCATGATAGTTGGAAAGGGTGTAAATCTAACCCCACAGAGGGTGAGAGGACGCTCTTGCATTGGTTTACCTTGCAACATTTTGCTGGTCCTCACTGACCTTCACTTGTCCTGACTTAGTAGAAAGAAAATTTCCAAAGACTTCTCATGGTATCCCAGGTGCTTCTTGCAGCTTTCATGGACTCATGCTGCTTTGATGGACACTCCGGGTTTCTTCTGAATCAAGCTGCTGTTACTAATTCACGTTTGGTGTTTACCAATTGTATTGGATTGTCACTACTGAATTTGTGTTTGGAATCGCACCAAAGAACTACTTCTAAACAGGTCCACATTCCCCCCACCCCACCTCACCCCCGTTTCTTATTAACCTTTCTTTTTCCCTACCTTTGGTCAGTGGGCTATAAGGAAGGTTGAAGTGTTTAAGAAGCCTTATTAAAGTAGGAGGTTTTGGATGATCTAAACTTGCAGATTTATTTATAAGGGTTTGTGGTGTGTGTGTGTGTGTGTGTGTGTGTGTGTGTGTGTGTGTGTTGCTGAGAATTGAACTTATAGGTAACTAAGTGCTCTCCTTCTGAGCTTTCATCCTCCACTATCAGATCATTGTCTAAAAGTGGAGTATATATCCTTTCTGACCTCTGAGCAGGGCACCCAGTCTGAGTTGCTAGGACAGTGTTTAGTTGTGGTCTGTGGGAGTTTGGTGAGTCTTATAGGGTGCCTTACTCATGCTGATATTCACACCTGGATATCATGAATTTATTAACTTAGTACATCTCTGACTTTAAAATATTTTATTTTAAAACATACTTTTTGTTAAAAAAAAAAACCTTTTGAACCCTCACTGACAGTGGAGAAGTTTCTCTTGCTTGTTTGCTGAAAGTTTGAAACATTTCTTGATAAAACTTATGAGAATACCCAGTTATTGCTACATATCATAAAAAGAATATAGATCTGCATTGTGCCTAAATCATGGTCTTCCCTCTTACAATGAGCTAGCTTGGGTTTCATCTTTCACAATGACAGGTATTTGAAGGCAATGGTGGTGTTTCTCCTTTGAAGGACACATGCGTGCCTGGAGATACCACAGAGCCTGTGGGAAGAAGCAAATACCTTCAGCAAGTAGTTAGGAAGAGATTAGAACATGGCTGCCTTTTGACCAGTCCTCAGTGGCTCACAGGAAATGCATGCTTTGTGGTTCTTTGTGAGCTGTTTGGAAGTGTGAAATCTTTAATGAATGTATTTTGGAAAAATGTGGAAATTAAATGTCAAAGACAGAAACTTGCTGTAGAACACAACTTGGACTGTGCTCCAAAGTTTTAGTGCCACGTTTGGGTGGGTATTCATTTGTATTCCTGATGTCTTTTCTTGGCTGAGGGATTGAGCAATGAAAAGATATTTTTAAATGATAAGTAGTCATCGCAGAGATTTCAAAGGCTAGTAGTTGGTAAAGTTCCACGTAAAGCACAGCTAGCAGCTAGGTTGAAGTGACAGGAACGTAGTCACCCCATTACACTTGTCTAACCTCTTTAGATTGCCGGAGGAGAAAACAGCATAAAAGATGCTGACCTAATATACAGCTTGGAGCCTTGAGATCAGACACAATATGGAGGTTGGGTTCCTATCTGATGCTGAAATATTGACATTTTACCCCAACCCAGCCTTGCACATTGTGGTGACCTAAATATGCTTGGCCCATGGAGTAGCACTATTAGGAAGTGTGGCCTTGTTGGAGGAAGTGTGTCACTATAGGGATGGGTTTTGAGACCCTCCTTCTAGCTGCCTGTGGATGCCAGTCTTCTTCTGTTTGCCTTTGGAACAAGATGTAGAACTCTCAGATCCTCCTGTGCCATGCCTGCCTGGACACTGCCATGATGATAATGGAACGAATCTCAGAACCTGTAAGCCAGCCCCAAATGAATTTGTCCTTCATAAAAGTTGTCTTGATCATGGTGTCTGTTCACAGCAGTAAAACCCTAATTAAGACAGATGTGTATTTACTAAGACAGACATGTATTTATCAGAATTCCCTAGAGAAACAGATCACCATGGGCAGAAATTGTGAGGAATTGGTTCATGTATGTGGTCATGGAAGCAGAATCCATGAGAAACCCCAGGGAAATGGATGGCACGATCCAGCCTAAGTCCAAACTGAGAATCAGGAGCAATGTAAATGAGAGGCTATGTTTCAGTTCACCCAGAGGCAGGAGGAAAGGGAAATTTCTCCCTCACCAACTTCCATTCTCTTCAGGCCTCATCAGTTGTGTGACACCATCCACACTAGGAAAGCCTTACCTGCCTCACTGGACCCTGATTCGGATGATACCCTATATGCAATACCCCCAGACACTGGAAGCAGTGTGACTGGGAAGCTCACATATATCAAAACAACCTTAGCCATGGCCCTGGGTACTGTCCTTGTGTGTGGACTTGTTCACTCCATCATCTAAAGCCAGTCAACAAGGAGGATCAGACTTGTCCTTTTTAAGAACTCCTGGATTTTTCTCTGAATCAATGAGATCCCATGCATGTGACAGGAATCCACTGCCCGGATCCCTGTCAGGTTCATCAGGGAGTCATCAGGCTGCCTTATTCATAGATGAGCACCATGCACCTCATATTTTAGTGAGACTGAGCATCCTAGATGCATAGAAGGCCTCCTTGAGAACAAGAGTGTGGAACTAACTCCTGATGTCACCATGGCAGCCTCTTCAGTACTAAGACATTCTCAGGGAACCTGTCACTTCTGGAGCTTTCTCAAGATAGAGTAGCCAGGAATTCAGAAGTTTTCCTTATGATTATTTGTTCCTACCTTCTGGAATCTTCTGAATGTCCTGCCAGCAAGCTTGACAGCTCTGTACCTTGGAACTGCAGCAATGTTCCTGTAAGTCTGTGGGTCCTTACACCTTCTTCACATGAAGTAGGATGTGGGACAGGTTTTGGCTGGTAGAACCTTGAAGCCCTACATGACCTAGTACAAGACCTGAGCAATGTGTCATCTTACGTCTATCCACCGTTTCAGCCCTGCTGCTTACTTGGGTCTTCAGGTCATAGTGGACTGTGGTGCTGTAGACTGAGTTTTGATGAACAACTGTCCTTCCCAGTTCTGGGACACTAAAGCTGATTGGCTTACTGAATTTCCAGCCAACCCTCTTCCTTGCCCAGGGGCTGAATCGGAGATTTTAACTGTCCAGGACAACAGTCCAGCTTAATGCCAGGAGAGTCTGGGTGAGTGCTGAGTAGAGGATCTCATATACCCCTTTCTCTTCTTACCATCTCCCTGTTTGCTTCTTTCTCCTATCCTTTCTGTACCCTTCCTTCCTGCTCTGCTTGGGACCCATGCCTCTATCTACTGACAACCTAAAATAAATGTTAGCTTTAGAAAACACTCAGGAAACTTTAGCCAAAATTCTGTAATATTCCTGCTCTAGTCGGCTTGCTTGGCCTTGTCTTGCTCAGGCTTTGTCTCTGACCATAGCAAGTCCAGAGGGAACGTAACTAACTATAGGAATGGCTGGCCTGATCCGACACACCATTCTGGTGTAGGAACTGACATCACTAAACTGAGAGAAAGGCATTTTCAGGCATTACAGCTCCACCCAGGAGCAGAGATGGTCCAGACTTCTGGTATGTCCTCCACAGAGAACATTTTGCTAAACTGACACCCAGAAGTCATTAGATTTGTATGTGTGTAGCATCCACTGATAGGGTCCCACTTGTCTGCTGAGCTGTAGAGAAAGGGAACTATGTTACTGGGAAGTTGGTTGTCCAGGGTAGCCTGTACTCCCTGCATTGCTGTGTGTAGAAATTTCAACTGCCTCCATGGTAACTCTTCAGATTCTTGCTGCTCCAAATAAACTACTTTAAGGTTTCAGGAAATAAGAGAAGTGAAAGATTTGTTGGTTTCAGTTGATTGTGACCAATTAGGGACTCCTTCAAAATGTCCCTGAGAATCTCAAGAGACTAAGTTTCCTGGGGTAAGGTCCTCCCGCACCTATAGTTGTAGGGGGAATAACTAGGGTTGACAGGAAACGGTGGGTTTAGGTGGAGCTGGGCACAGTGCACAGGAATCCAGCTCATTTCCAAGTGAGTGGCCCCAGTAGGTCCCTCTTTTTGTCAGAGGCCACAGCAGAGCAGAGCTGGTACAAACTTGTGATTGATGCCTTGAGGACAAGCCGGCTGGGGAGAGGAGGGCCTATAGGGGCAGGCTGGCCTTGAAGAAAGCAGAGGGAAGTAGTGAGCAGAGTCTCTGAGGCGCGTGAATCAACGCACCCCTCTGTTGGCTCTTACTCGCTAGCTCTGTGTGGGGTCCCGGTGACCTCCATAACCCTTAACTAGGAGAAAAGACACCCTGCTACAGCTGACCGGCTACCGGAGCAAGGCAGGAGTTTACTGGACCTGACCTCGAGGTGCAACAATCCAAAACCCTCCCATCCCGGTCCCGCCCAGCCTCCGCCACACCTTTGTCCCTTTCCCTCGGGTCTAGGCCCCTAACCAATTTACCCCCACGCCTACCGGGCGGGGCCCCATTCACTCGCACGCAATCGCAGCCATCGCGTGACGCCTGTGGCCGCAGGAGGAAGCCGGAGGCGCCAGGCACGCGATGGGGGTGGCGGAGTCCCAGAAGCTCAGCCTAGGCTGGACTTTGCCGGCGTTTTAGAGGCGGAGCTGCCTCTAGGGGTTGGAGTGTTTGGGGATGGGGTGGGGGGTGGCACTGAAGATCTAGTCAGATTCTGAGCTGTGCTCAAGTGGTTCCGCGGTCTGGCACAACACTCATACTGGCTCCTAGGCCATCCTAGCTTAAGTCCTCTGGAAGTCTTGTGCAATCTCTGAGGTGCTGGGAACGTTGCTCCTCTGCAGGGAGACAGACCATCAGGAAACTCTCCACTGGGAATCTGCCCACGCGGCTGGTGCCTGGGTTTATATCGGACCCACACAGGCTGACTCTTCCTGTCCTGTTCTCACCCATCTCTCAACCCCAAGCTCGTGACGACAGCAGCTCATTTCACTCTTGCAGTTTCCATGGCACATTTTCCAGGGGGTTGGGGATGTCCCCCAAGGACTCTAGTGCCTCTGCTTGGCTACTAGTCTCTAAGTTCTCTATTGCCAGAGGGTAAGCAGAACAGATCCTGAAGAAGGAAACAGTAATGTGGACCCCTCCGAGGCCTCCTGAAGACACATTTGAAAACTCAATGTATTAATGCTTCTGGTGTGGGAGGCCCCAGACTGGGGATATAAGTGGTGAAGGATTGACGGGGAGGCTTCAAAGAGTCTGTTTCCTCCATCCCTCTTGCCCTAGAGCAGCGTTTCTCAACCTGTGGTTCATGACTCCTTTGGCAAACCTCTATCTCAAAGGTATTATATTATGATTAATAACAGTAGCAAAATTACAGTTACGAAGTTGCAACAAAAAGAATTTTATGGTTGGAGGATCACCACAACATGAGGAACCACTGCCGGAGTGGCATCAGAGGCTCAAGTTTCCCAGGAGGGACCCGAGTTCTGACAAAGAAAATGGAACCTTCTTTTCTTAGTGTAGTGAACAGAAAAACCCAGTCTCACTAGTTGAGGGAGACAAGAGTGAGAAATGGTGCCTTTTGAAAATGAAAGAGAAAGAAACCAGGTCCCAAAGTTCACGTCATTGCCATTGGGGTCACAGTCTCGTAGGCTTCCCTGGAGAGGGTGTGACACAAAAACGATAGAACTTTGATTCAAATGCTACTTTTATTTCTGAATAATATACACAGCCCAGCAAACCCATCCTTTTCAGCACGAGGTGGGCTGTGAACAGGCAATGAGATCACTTTTAAGAATGCTGTGCCCCTCAACAATGGAACTTTTTGTCTGGGACTGGGTCTCCTGGAGGGTAGAGGGGAAGTCAGCTTGCCATAGACTTGAATCCAGCTTAGTAAGAGAACCTTGAAATTTCCATCCCAAAGCCATCAAACCAGACTTGGATAGGGGTGCCAGGAATGTGGGCATCTTCATAGGTCCAGGAGCAGTTTTTGGAGGGGGTGAGCATCCTCAGGGGACTTCCTTTATCTCCAGGTGAGGGCATTTTGTCTGCTCCCTTCCAGGGGAGATGAGGGTATGGGAGATGGGTGGACTCAGGGAGCCTTGGCCTTGCCTGGAAGCAGATGACAGACCAGCTATCTTCCAAAGGGTAACTACCAGTGGTGTTGGGATACAATGGTATTGGGTATCAGGAGGTACTTGCAGGGACCTTGGGATCCTTTTTCATAGAGGGGACCTGGCAGGAAGCCACACTTTGTCTCAAGACTAGGTAGATGGGAAAGCCAAGAGCTGTTTCCAAGATGAGGCAGAATACTACATGAATTTGTGTACATTTCTACATTAGGCACCTTCCAGGTCCATGCTGGCCTAGAGCTTCAACTGGATCTACCTGCCAATAATACAACTTTCTTGGACTTCATGGTGATTCTGCATATCCTGCTTAGGACAATAACATAGCCCAAGTTGGACATATAGCAAGAACAATGCGGTAAAAGTCAGGGAAATACAAGAAATGCGTGACTTAAGAACCACCAGCAGGCCTGAGCTCTGCAGAGAGCTTATTTGTTCATTCTTTTCTGACAGCTTTGCAGGAGACATGTGTATGGTCAGCTCCAGCCCTGTCACCTGAAGAACACTCATACAGAGGGTTCCCTGTGCAGGAAGGACGGCTGCTGCTGGAGGTAAGTGCACACTTCATTGCAACGCCACACACACATGCTATGTAGTGTGTGTGTGTGTGTGTGTGTGTGTGTGTGTGTGTGTGTGTGTGTGTTTCCTGAGAAGAAGCTTAATGGCACCAAAATATCTTCATGAGCTGTTTGCCAGACTGGTCTAAGACTGCTTAAGCTGGGATCTGTGGGTAGAGATCAACTTCACGATGGAGTTGAGGGTTTCATCATCCTCGTGCTAAATCTGAGGCTCATTTGCCATCCTATACTCTCCAGTTTCACTCACTGATGAAAGAACATAAATATTAAGCCATTTATTTTCCAAATTAAAGACTAAAAAGAGTCAATGTTGAGTTTCTATGTGCACCATCAGGGGTCTTGCACAATAGGGCCTGACAGTTCTTGCATTTCAAACTGGCCTTCAGGCTTGGTGGGAACTTCCATTAGGTGGAGCTTTTTCTCATCTGAGGTGAACCCCAAGGTTCTTTGGTGTTAGGATTTCTCTGATCTGTTCAAGCTTGGTCTCTTACATCTCAGGAGATGATCACAGCAGAACATTCTTTGACATTGGACATGACGTAGGGCACAGTTGTATTCCTATGTCCCCCATCCTCACTAGGCCAGGCCCTGGGTGAGCCTCTGCTGGCAGTACAGATGGCAGGAGCTGGTAGTTCCTCCCTTTTCTCTATTCAGTGCTGTGGGAAAGTCTGGCTTTCTGTTCATCACCTGTCAGATTTGAGGCACCATCTCTGACTATGCCTGTTTTAGATGAAAGAGTGGGAATACTGAGAGCCCATAGAAGAAATAGCACCTTTCAGGGCGACACCCTCAAAACTCTTACTTTTTCTTTAAATTAGGAAATCTTATGCACATATACAGGAAGAAGAGGATAATGGACATCCAGGTGCTTCCTTAGAAGGTTGGCTTTGACTTATCTGCCTCCTGTAAGGGCTTCTGCACCCTGTCTAATGTCTCTGATATGCTTTGCTTCTTATGTTCTCCCAACTCTGCCATTTTTAGCCAATCCATGTGAACTATGGTTGAAGAACAGTGATCTGGGTCTACCTCAGCCACAAGCAACTTTGAGACATTGTATTCTTGGCATTTTCCACAGCATCCAGTGGGTTCTGGGGATACCCAGGGTGCCTAAGGAAGACAGTGTCTGGGGCTTGGGTAAGGAAGCATCTCTAAGTTCTATTACTTCTAACGAAGAGTTTGTGTTTGATGAATTTATAAATCCTACACTTTAAAAGGATGCACAGGATAGGCTAAATAGGTGGCTCAGAGGTTAAGAGCACTTGCTGTTCTTTTGAAGGAACCTGGTTCAACTCCAAGTACCCATATGGCAGCTCACAACTGTTTGTAACTCCAACTCCATGGAATCTGACATCCCCATACAGACATACATGCAAGCAAACCACCAATGCACATAAAAATAAAATAAAAAGGAATCATTGAAAAAAATTAAAATACACAGGAGTTACGTGCTCAAAGAGGTCCACACATAGCAAACTGTGCTTGTTCAGAATATCTTGTGATCTGTTTCAGCTCTTTGTAGCTCAGTGTGGATGGACCCCAGTGGGACTAGCATCTCTTTGGGGAGCATTGTCCTTCAGTTGAAGAAATGTGCAACTTTATCACTTTCCATTATGTGCTAAAACAAAAAGCACATTTTAAAGCATTATTACTTTTCCCCCTGGTATTGATCTTTCTGCCACTGCTAGTAAAATCAAAGCTTTAAAGTGTATCCTGGTTTGAATTTTATTCTTAGAAAAAGATAATTAGCAAACCCCCTTAAATATCTTTTCAATTAACATTGATTTAAAAAATTCAGACTCATAAAGATCATCCTTAAACTGAATTGTAAAACACATAGTATGCACACAGCACCCAGGATACTTAAGTTGTGCGACCCAACAACTCTACCTCTCCTGTTCTGTCTCCCTCCTCATATCTGTACTTCCCTCTATATCTCCTTTTTAGGCTCCACACCTCCACCCACACTTTGATACTTCACTGTGTGGATCTTTCTTTCATTCCCAGGATAGGGAATTCAAACTACAAGGATAAAGATGCTTTCAGAGGGTTCCCACCTCTCCATGTGCTTGAGTTGCTTGATGTTCTCTCTCTCACTTGACATCCTTTGGTGTGTGTGTGTGTGTGTGTGTGTGTGTGTGTGTGCTGAAATCTCATGTTTTGAACTAGTATTTCCTCGTGGCTGAGGGTGCCAAGCAGCCCTTCTCTGTGCCCATGTATCATATTTACTAAACTGTTCAAATCCTTTGCACATGTAAAGCTATACTTTTTGCCTTCTTACTATTAAGTCTAGAGAGCTCATTCTGAACACCTATCCTTTGTGAAATTTGTGAAAGTTCTTTCCTAGTCTGTGGTTTGTTTTTCATTCTCTTGACAGAATGATGTACAGAGTAAAAGTGGTTAATTGTTAATAAAGTCATTTATTAATTTTTCTTTTTGTTGGTCATGATTTTGGTGTCACAGGTCGAAACTCTTTATCCCAAGATCACAAGGTTTGTCTTTTATCTTTTGTCCAAAGTTTTAAGTTATTTTTACATTTATTTATTTATTTACTTACTTACTTACTTAATTACTTATTTATGGTGTGTGTGTGTGTGTGTGTGTGTGTGTGTTGGTGTGTGTGTGTGTTGGTGTGTGTTGTCAGGGCATGCTTGGGGTGGTGAGAAGACAGCTTCAGGGAGTCCATTCTTTTCTTCTACCAGGAGTCCTGGGTATCATACTCAGGTTGCCAAGCCTGGTGGCAAGCACCTTTACTTGCTAAGTCACCTTACTGATCCACTCTTCAAAGTTTTGTTAAGTTTTACAC
This sequence comes from Mus minutoides, assembly GCA_902729485.2. Lineage (NCBI taxonomy): Eukaryota > Metazoa > Chordata > Mammalia > Rodentia > Muridae > Mus > Mus minutoides. The sequence goes on along the minus strand of LR749504.1, from coordinate 1,259,773 downwards.
TTTGCATTCTCTGAATTTTGTCTGGTATATCAACACGACCACACTTCCTAACTCCAGTCGAAGTAAGTAAAATTGTTCTGGACACCAGATGACATGAATTTTTCCAGTTGTGTTTTCTTTCAAAATTGTATTGCCAGGATTGTAAAGATGACTCAGTGATTACGAGCACTGAACGTTTTCCCAGAGTTCCTGAGTTCAATTCCTAGCATCCATATGGCAGCTCACAACCATCTATAGTCTGTAGTTTTGTGAGATCCAGTGTCTTGTCTGGTATGCAGACCCATACACGCAGACAAAACACTGATATACGTAAAATGCATAAATAAATATTTTAGAAAGATTGTCTTGCCTGTTTGAGTTTCTTTATCTTTCCACATATATTTTATAATGATCATATTGATGAGCATAAGAATGCCCACTATGGGCTGGAAAGATGGCTCAGTGGCTAAGAGCATTTGCTGACATTGCAGAGGATAGATATGGCTTTGGTTCCCAGCATGCACATGGCAGCTCAAAACCATTGGTAACTGAAGGTCCAGGAGATCGATGCCATGTTCTGGGCCTCCATGGGTACTTCCTGCTCTTAACACACACACATGTGCTTACTTAATACAAGAAGCAAAACACTTGCATACATAAAATAAATCTTTAAAAAATTCTGCTAGAATTTTGACTGCAATTATTAAAACTGAAGTCAATTTGAGTGGACTCCTGAATAGGATGTGTGTTTCTGTTTAGGTCTTTAATCACTTTCAACAGAGTTTTACCATTTTTCATCTCATGGATCTTGTCTATGTTAGACTTATAATTAGGTATTCAGTGGTTTTTGTTGTTTCTATTTATGGGCTTTTTTAACTTTAATTTTTTGTTGTTGATTGCGGTAAAATATAGAAATGCAGTCTCGTTTCTAGTCATGTATTACATGACTAATACATTAGTTAAGTAGTTCTGGGAGCTTTTTTTCATGGATTTCATGGAATTCTGCTTTACTTTGGTTATATTGTATAAAGACAGAGATACTCTGCATTAAAAAGGTTTATCAGTTTGGGGTCTCTTGCCTGGGAAAGACTATTTCATTCTCAGCATTCATTAGTTGCCTATAGTTCTTTGTCTAGGGTTGAGACCTCATTATCATATTAGCATGTCTATTGGTGTTATCCTCATATAGATCTTGTTTAGGTAGCCATGTTGATAAGATTTCATGGGTGCATCTTCTCTGACATTCTAGGAGATGCAACCTCACAGCAAACTTCCTGTGCCCCAGCTCTTACAGTCTTTCTACTCCCTCTTCCACAATATTCACTGAATTTTAGGTGCAAGAGTTGTGTTGTAGATTGCACCAGTTGGGGCTGGGCAGCAAATGATTACTTTTCTCTTCACTTTGATTGATTGTGGCTTTCTGTAATCATCTCCATCTGTTGCAAGGAGAGAGTTCTTGACGAGGGGTGAGAGCTACACTTATCTATGGGTATAAGGACAAATATTTTTAATTCAGTTAAGAATTTATGAAGGCATATTTTTCCTCCATGAAGGCATGGAGGCATGGAAAAAGTTTTCAGAACCAGATGTGCTATCTATCTATCTATCTATCTATCTATCTATCTATCTATCTATCTATCTATCTATGTGTGTGTAATACACAGTTTTAGGCAGATAATATGATTTCATATGAATTTTCAGATATCCTTACTGTTATTTTAGCTCCTTCATCCTTCTGTATTTACCTCCCTCTTGATGCTCTACTTACACGTCTCTTCCCTTTGCTCTTTTCATTTCTCCTTTGAAATCACTTATACCCTGCTATTCCCCTCTCTATTGCTCTCCAGCACTATGGTGCTTATTTAATTTCATAGTTTTATGTTACTCCAGGTTATATTCATCTCTGAAGATTTGGAGCTAAGTGCCACAGATGAGACAACATTTAACAAGTGTCTCTCTGGGTCAGGATTACCACACTCAGTATGATCTTTTCTAGTAACATCCATTTACCTGCAAATTTCATGAGTTCCTTTTTTTGAAGCTGAGTAGAATTCTATAATACGTATTGTTACATATTCACTCTCCACTCATCAGTTGAAGGACATTCAAGTTGTTTCCATTCCCTAGCTCTTGTGAATAGAGCAGCCATGACCATGGCTGAGCAACTGTCTGTGGAGTAAGATGCCTAGTTCTTTGAGCATATACCAAAGAGTGATACAGCTGGGTCATTTGGTAAATATATTTTTAGTTTTTTGAGAGTTCTCTATGCTGCTTTCCATAGTAGTCATACCAGTTTGCAGTGCCACCAGCAGTGAATGACAATTCCCCTTTTCCCACACCTTCTCCAGCATTTATTGTCAGATGTCTTGTTGCCTTTTGCCATTTTGACTAGTGTAAGATGAAGTATCAAATTTTGCTTTGATTTGCATTTTCTTACTTCTATGGACAATAGCATGTAAAGCTATTTCTTAGCCTTTTTTTTTTTTTTGAGAATTCCCTATTCAGATTCCCAGTTCATTTTTTGAATGGATTACCTCCTTTGCTTTATTTTAGTTCTTTATATATTCTGGATATGAATCCCCTGTCAGATGTATAGCTAGCAGAGATCCTGACTTATTCTGTGGGTTTACTATTCACTCAACTGAATGTTTGCTCAGCTGTGCAGGAGCTTTTGGTTTTGTAAGGTCTTACTTGTCAATTGATGGTCTCACTTTCTGAGCAAATGGGTTCCTATTCAGAAAGTTCTTTCCTATACCAATATCCTGTATGGTACTATGTTTTCTGTTATCAGTTTCAGTACATCAGATTTCACACTGAGGTATTTGATTCATTAAAAGTTATTTTTTGTGTAAGGTAAATACTATGAGTCTACTTTTATTCTTTTATCATGAATGCTTATTGGCTTTTGTTAAAGTTTTTTTCTGCATATATTGAGATGATCATGTAATTTTTGTCTTTAAGTACATTTACCTGATTTATTGTATTTATTGATTTGCATATGTTGAACCATCCCCAAATGTCCAAAATAAATCCAGCTTGATCATGGTAGATAATGTTTTTTGATGTATGTTCAGTTTGCAAGTATTTTATTGAGAAAAATTAAATCTATGTTCAGTAAGGATATTGGTCTGTAGTTTTCCATTTTTTATTGTGTTTTTACCTGATTTTGATATTAGAGTGATATCAAACTTCTTGAAACTGGGGACTGCTCCTTATGTCTCTGTCTTTTGACTAGTTTAAGAAGTGTTGGTTGTAGGTTTTCTTTAAAATTCACAGAATTCTGTGAATCCATCTGGCCCTGGACTTCATTTAGTTGAAAGGCTTTTTATTACTATTTTAATTGCCTTATTTATTATGGGTCTGTTTAGCTCTTGATCTCTTCTTGGTTTAATTTTGGTGATTTGGCTCAATCTAGAAGTTCATCTACTTCTTTTGATTTTCCAACTTAATGAAGTATAGGTTTTTTAAAACATTCCCTTATAATATTATGAATATATTTGGGGGTATTTTGTAATGTTTCCCTATTCATTCCTGATTCTGTTAATTTGGGTTCTTTCTTTCTTTCTTTCTTTCTTTCTTTCTTTCTTTCTTTCTTTCTTTCTTTCTTGTTAGTTAACCCAAGGGTCTGTCAATACTGTTTATCTCAAAAATCCAGCTCCCAGAATTGTTATTTTCTTTCTTTCTGCTTTGTTAATTTCAACTCTGATTTTTATTATTTTGTCCATCTAATGAATTTGGATTTGGTTTGTTTTTGTTTTTACAAATTCTTGGTTACATCATTAAACCATTTGTGTCTTTTTTAATTTAATTTTTTTTAACTGTAGTCAGTGCGACTGTACATCTCCTTTGAAGGACCACTTTCAGTATTTCCCAAAGGTTTCGTAGAGCTTCGTTTTCTTCAGCTCAGGACATTTTAACCTTCTTTTTTGATTTCTTCTTTGACCCATTCATCATTCAGTAATGAGTTGTTTGATCTCCAACAGTTTGTATACTATTGGCAATTCTTTTCTTTTGCTGTCTATTTTAAGTTTTTGTTGCATTGCGGTCAGATAGGATTCATGAAGGGGAGGATCAGACAAACTCTCTGGGAAAATCCTGGTGAAGGATGTGCAGAATATGTCTGGGCTGAGAGATTAGAATATTGTGTGTGAGAGACCTGGAGGTTGTGGAGTGGTGAGCTAATTGAACCAAGGTTGGCCAAGTTCTTTGGAGGTCACTGTCATCCATTATATGCAAGTACCAAGTAGTGTTGGGATTCTGCATCTAAGCAAAGAAAGAAAGAAAGAAAGAAAGAAAGAAAGAAAGAAAGAAAGAAAGGAGGAGAGAGAGAGGGGAGGGGGAGGGGGAGGGAGGGAGGGAGGGAAGGAGGGAGATAGAAATATTCTAAACGTACAGAAGTTTAATGAAATGTATGGAAATTGAATTGAATGGGTTAATTTTAGTGTTGTTTTTTATTTGTACTTTTTTCATTAAGTAATTAATTTGTTTATATGCACTTTGCTTCCAGATTACAGCACCCTAAGAATGTAAGCTAAATATGATATGGTGATTTATGATTTTAATCCCAGAATTTAGGAAGCTTAGACAGTAGGACATGGAGTTCAAGGGCAGTCTCAGCTACACTGTGAGTTTGAGTTTGAGTTACATGAGATCTTGTCTCAACAAAACAAAGCAGAAATGGGTGCACCAGCATAGACAGGATGCACTACTGTATTTAGTGCTCTATAATTCATAGTTACTCCTTATGAATAACCCTGCTTTCTCTTGTGCACTATTATGGGCAGCCACATATCTCATGCCTTGCTTCAGATGTACTCAGTTGGACTGGTTCCTACTGCTAAACCCAATAGAGTCCAAACAGAAGCAGGGCCCACTCTTACCTGCTGTGTTGGATCAACTTTCTCAGATCTGACAAGCTCTGGGTCAGTGCTACAACTGGCCACTGCTGGTTCATTAGCCATACCTGCCTCTCTAACAGCTGATGAAAGGATCTTAGGTTAGGTAAAGTTACAGATTCTTGCAAGGAACAAATTTGTTTCACTAAATTTGAACCCAGAGCTTGTGAAATCAGAAAAGGTTGATTCAACTAAAAATGTATGGGGATGTCTTTATCCATTCTCTCTTGTTGTAATTGAACCTTATAGATCAAGTGGTTTATGAATAATATTTATATAGCTCATGATTCTGTAGACTGACAGGTGCAGAGTCAAGAAATCACCAAGAGCCTTTTTACTGGTGGGAACTGTGCAGATATCTGAGAAAGCTCAAGGTATTATTATATGGAAGGTGGGCAGTTGATCCACTACTGAGATAAAAGGCTTTGTGGTTCATTACCACTTCCTATTAGCTCCACCTGGTTCCACCTCTACACCACATTGTAGGATTAAATTTAACTTGATGCTTGGTGGATACGCCTAAACTTAGCACAATTAGTGAGAGGATAAGTTATTAGAAAGTGAAGGACAGACATTTGCTAACTCCAGGCAGAGAGGTTGCCCGAGGCACTGAAGGGTTCAGAGTCTGTGGGGCCTGGATCTTCTGGGAAGCCTATGCTGTTATACAAGTGTACTCAAGATACTTGGAAAGCTAGGAAGGCTGGTGTTGGGCAAACCTGGGGTCTCAATGATGCAGTAACTGGCTGAGGCTGAAGGAGTCAGCAGCTGCCTGCTATATGAATACATAATGAGTTCAAGAGAACAAGGGGAGCACAGACCCATTCTCTGCAGGGCAGGAAACGTAAGCCTGTCTCAATGGTGACTACTCACCTTCATTGGAGACTTTGGGCTCTACTGATCTTTTAAGGTCTTGGCCATTTGGCATTTGGTTCAGTCTGTCAGATGATAAAGTTACGCCTCAGGGTTATTTTGACTCCTCACTTCCCAGGGTCTCTTTCTGTCCTTTCTGTTTACCTTGTTCTAAGTGCAGACAGTGCACCAAAGGACCCTCTTCCTTTACTCTTTACTCTTAGCAGTGACTATACTGCAGTTGTTTCTTATAGTTGGGCTGGTTTCTGTTGTCATATTTGCATTTTCTTCTCTTTATACTTTCTTCAGTGTCTCTTCTGACACTCCAGTTGACTGCTGAGCCTTCATGTGGTTTGTGTACTGTTGTTCTTACCGCACTTCCTTCTCCTCCTCCTCCTCCTCCTCCTCCTCCTCCTCCTCATCCTCATCCTCCTTCTTCTATTTTTTTCCTATCATACTTTGTATAGGGATTCTCTCAGGTACCCTCTGAGAGCTCTTAGACTTTCTGACCCTATCCTGAGCCTCAGGTTGATTTCATGTAGACCACAGGTTCTTGTCTTCATTTCTGTCTTCTCTTTCTGTGTTGACAGGATTACTGTGAAACCAACCAGAATCTTTGGTCATTTTCCTGTCTCTCCTCAT